>VZSC01002439.1:0-37677 GCA_013398225.1 Steatornis caripensis
CTTTGTTGCCCTCCGCTGGACTCTCTCCAGTAGTCAGTCACCTAATTTTTCCTATAAGAGTGTGAACATAATGACAACCCAAAGGAAGCGCTTACAGGAGCCAAAAGGAAAGTGTGCTCCGTGCTCTGCTTTTGAAACACTGGGATTTCTGGCAATGAGCCTTGACTGGCACAGGACACCAGAGCCCGGCAGCTGGGGACCGGCGATAAGTAGCTGCTGGCACGGTCCGTGGGGCAGACGTGGCCATGCGGCCTTGGAGGCAATGCCTTGCTGCAGGCAGCAGCCTTCTTGCCTTCTCCAGTCCAACACACGTGAACATGAACTGTTGCACCGAGACTCTGCTACTTCTTTCCTGACACCAGCCTGACACCTCAACAAAATAAATACAGGAAATTGGAGCAGAAGCTTTAAAAGAACCTGAAACTTGTGAGTGCTTTTAAAGAAAATCTCCACAGAAATTTGGATCTTAAAGGGATTATGATGTGGCTTTTGTATCTGAAATAATTATCTGGAGTTGACTTCACTAAGTCATATAGGAGCGATTGACATTTAATTTAATGGAAGTATTTCGTAATGAATTTAAAAACAAGGGGACAGATCGGTATCTCTGTTCTCAGGTTTTCCCCACTGCTGAGATATTTCTCCTTTACAGGGGCTCGGGGAAAGCCAGAGTCCAGCCCCTGGGCTCCAAGCTGACAGACACAATACCTGTGTGAATGCAGCGTTATGCAATTAAAATGGCAAGGAATGACTTGCTGGCTATTACTATTGTTCGTTTGCTCCTGTAGCCAACTGCCATTTCCCCATAGAAACAGCTAATGGTAGAGAATCTAATAGGTTTCCAAATGTTTCCCTGCCCTTCAGGATAAAACTGCTGGGTTTAGAGGTTAGATTAAAGGAGTTAGGAAATTGCTTCAATAAGCTGAAATTTCTGTTGATACTGAAACCTTTCAGAAATCTTTGCTGCATTCTGCTAGTTTTGTCCTTAATCTCAGTAACTCCTCTACCACCAGGGTTTAAAAGGAAAATGTCAGGTTGAGATGAAGGCAGTTTCTTCCGAAGCTAACAAAACCCTCGGCTGCATGGCTGGTCTGGGACCACACACTGAGCCAGAGCTGCGGAGCGCTGAACAGACAGGTTGTCCCTGTGATAGCAAATGCCACTGCTGCGGCATCCTGGGGACCATGACACTGCGTGTCCCAGCAGAGGTGCTGGCGCTGAGGATGGCACCTCCTAATTGCAGGCTGTGGTGGGGGAGCCAGTGCAGAAGAGCTTTCTCCTTCAGCATCCCTCCTGTGGCTGCTGCTTCCTGACACACGTTCCCATCGCCCCTGTGGTGTGGGTGCAATTTTGTGCGGAGCTGTCCCCTAGGCCAGCCCTGTCCTCAGAGGTGATTTACCCCTTCTATCAATCTTGAATGACTGTGGATCCAAACACTGAAGTTCTAGGATGAGATCCTTAGTGGTAGGTCTTAGGTCCATGCACTCATGCTTGGCTGTACACCAGGTGTCCATGTGGAGGTGGGACTGAGGGTTGTGCTGCTTGATTCCTGAAACCAAACCTGTTTGGCTTTAAGCTGGCTTTGCAGTGGGCAGGACGTATCTATTCCTGGTAGGCACTCAGTTATTGCTCAGTGTAGAAGGACAGTGGTGTCAAGCCCCTCTTTCCCCTTTAGAAATGCTGCGTGAAAGAGTTCTAGAGAAGACACGTGGTTAAAAACAACCCTGTGGACAGCAGTAAGTAATGTGCTTGTACAGAGCTGTATTGCCCTCCCTCTGTTACTGATGGTCACAAATGTCTCCTGTGTGTGTCTGTGGTCTGCAACCTTGGAGGCGGCTACTAAAGTGAGTGATGGATTTACATTCACTGGGAAAAGAACATCTGTTACCAGCAATGCTCTGTGTTTTGAGCTCTTCATGTCACTAACTTTGTAACTGCTATAATCTTACAGGAAAATTGTCAGGTTTCTAGCAAACACCCTGCTCAAAGGCTGTGGTAGTCATTGACTTGTGATGCCACCTGGCCCTGGGTTCAGCCCTGCAAAAGAGGTAATCATTTGCTGGAGAGTGATTTGTGTGTGCAATAGGAAAGAAAGCTCCGTTTACTTTTTCAGACACGCTTTTCCATGCTCGTGTGCTTCAGCAGATCTGGTTGCCCTCTCCTGGGGAATGTTGTTTCAACACTGCATCCTCCACAACTCCCGCTGGGGATGGTGAAATCTCAGCTTCTGTCAAGGAAAGCTTGACACAGCATCATAAGACTCAGGCGTGGTGTGAGAAGGTACCTCCTGCCATGAGAGTGGTGCTCCCTCTCGGCCCCCAGCAGTGCTGTCTAACCTCTTCTTGCTGCAGGCTGTGCTATTCCCATCATTTCTCTGCTGGCCTGGGACATGCCCAGGATGGTGATCTGGGGTCAGGCGCAGGTCTCAGCATGCAAAACCAGCCCTGCCCAATGAGACATGTACACCCTGAGGAGCTTACTCTGGTTACCCATGGCTGCCCTCTCCAAAACCATTGACCGGTTTATGCTAAAAGTGCAAATGCTTTAGCTCAGCAGTGCCTTGCCCTGCCCCAGGGTGCCTCAGTTGTATGGCACAAAGGGCTTACACAGAAGAGATGGTCCTGTCCTCTTCTGACCAGAGTCTCATCAGGCATGGCACAAAGCAGACCTGCTGCTAGTCCTCTTCCCCTTGCACAACTCAGTGCTTAAAGAAACCATCCAGGACTATTCACACCTAAGAATAAGCAGTGATGTTTGAGCAATTTCAGTTGGCCCACATCTGCCATACGAAGCAGACTCTGCTCTTCTCTTGGGGACAGACTTTCTTTAGGGTGAGCCTTTCAAGGACAGTCTGTATCATCACCACTGAGAAAATGTTTGGCTGAGAGACGTCTTTCTCTTTGCAACAGGGCAAGCACGACTGCTGTGCCAGGGCCTTTCTCTCCTGTGCCTGCACCTGGGTGCTGAAACACCTGGGTTTCAGTAAGAAAACCTCCAGCATTGAAACCCAGGCCATGGAGAAGATCGGTTTTCAGGACTGCAAAGTTCTCATGGAGGAAAGGAAATAAGAAGAGATGGGTTGGCGAATGACCTGATCATTATTAACATTGACAGAAGCAGCCTATACCTGCTAATGAGCAGCTTCTGAGTCTGCCTCTTTGGGGAGCAGATAGATACCCTTCCAGACTGAGAAGTAGGTGCGAGAGTATTCAGGTGTTTATTAAAAAGCACCTTACGACTGTACTGGTAGATCCTCTGAAGGAGCTCGAGGCCTGAGACCAGTTGGCACAGGAGGACCGTGCGGTTGTAGGAGTGGTGCATTATGTGAACTGGCTCCCAGACCTGGAGCGACCATCGGGGCCAGCCGTGTGCCAGGGACCACCAACAACCGTGGCATCATAGGCTAAGTCCTTCTGGTGCCTGGGCCCCAGGGCTGGTGCAGGTTGCCTTTCCCCAAGGGTCCAACCCAAGTGCTGGGACTGCAGCTTTTCCGAGACGTTTGCTGGAAGTCGCAACGTGAGGCAAGAGCACAGCAGTTCTCGTAACTGCCTTTTTTCTTGCTATGCTACATGAGCTTTTTACATTGACTCAGTCCCAAGCAAGATGTTTTCTAAATAAAAAAACTCCCAAGCGAACCATGACTTCCCAAAGGATGTTAATAAAAAATGCAAACACCGGGACGAAAGATGACTGGCAAGGACACGTGGAAGATAGTAAAGTTATTTAGTGGCTCGTGAGCTCAGAAACAAAGATCTGTTTCCCATTATACAACCCATTTCTCATAAATCTTAGCTTGAAGCAGTTACTCCAGTGAGTGCCAGTCAGGCTTTTATTTTTTTCTGTACAGTTTTGACTAACGCATGACTAACAAACAGGCCTAGCCTTGCTAATAAGCGTGCAGAGGCTCAGTTTTGCACCAGTGTAATTTACTTTTATGGAGTTGCTCCCGATTTGCGCTCGTTAAGATCCTCCAAAACATGACTGCACATTGGCAAGTTGTCACACAACACCTCAGCGGCAGCAAGTGCCCAAATGTGATCTGAACCTCTGGCAGCAGAGGTTAGGTTTGACATCATTTAGCTTGCAGTGAGAGAGGATACAGCTACCCGAATTGCCTCATACCTCCTGCGGGTTGAAATGTCGTTCCAGACAGTCATCACAACTCCCACTGCTCATGGGAGTGAAAATGTCTGACCCTCTGCCTGGAGGAATATGCCTCCCATTCCTTGGGATGCTCTCTCTGCCCATGTCATTGCCCCTGGCTATTTTAAGACGTCTCCACTCACATCCAGCAATGCTGGCTCCAGCCATGCTCCGTGTCCTGCTGCAGACATACCATGTGCTGGAGCCTTATAGTGGCCAGTGCTCACTGAGGTCTCATGGTCGTTTAGCTTCGTCAGTAAATCCATGCCTGCTGAAGATGGCTGATCTCCAACCATTGCAGCTGGAAAGAGCTAGCTGGCACGTGGGGTGGCACGTGGCATTGCTGTGCACCTTTTGGAGGTGCACCGTTTGGTGGCACTGCCTCCTCAGAGATCTCCACCGCCAGAAGCTTCATCCAACCCCAGTTGTAAATAAGGAATGAGATTTCCCCGCTGAAACCAAGTAGCAAACGACAATTTTAGGAGATGAGACCAAAGCCGCAGATAATTATTGTGGGCAGAAGGAGGAAAGCACTTGCACCTGCTTGTTTGAAGTCAGTGAGAAATCAGCCTGGCGATAGGCTCTGCTGCCCCATGGGCTTAGCCCATGACTGGGACTCTCTAAAACCTGCTTCCCACTAACTGACCCAGCCCCTAATGACCTCGGCCCAGTGCCTCACCGTGGGGTTGCAGACTACGAAACTGCACTGTCTGTGTGCTGGCCTGCCAGGGACCTTCCACGTTAGGCAAGCACTCTGTCCTGTTTCAAGAAATAGCCTTTGTTTGTTGACATGTAACCTAGAGGAAAGGTACATTTAGTGCTTTTTTTTCACCTAGATCAGGCAGTGGGTGCTGCGAGCTTGGATGTAAAGAGGAAACAGGAGAAGCAGCAAGGATGGTGTGGAGGGAGTGGTTAAGCTTCTTGCAAGCAAGGGAATAGTTGGTAGAGAAAGGGAAACATTGAACTTTTGAATGCTCTTGGTAATTAATAGTTCAAAACCTACAGCAAAATAGAATATTTTGAAATATTGTATGTTTCATTAAGATTTTATACATGGCATTTTTTCCAACAGTCCCAAGTGTTTAATAAATTGTTTTTATCTCTCCTTTGATCTGCCCTTTTGTTCATGAACTAGCTAAGTGAGGTCACAGAGAAAGAGTGAAAGAGCATTTTTGGCAAAGGGAAGATTTCAATATGTCACATTTAATAGAAGCAATAAGTACACAAAATCCCAGGATCTGTAAAGGGCTTTGTACAGGGAGGTTAATTTGCATCTCTATTGGATATCTTTCCCTACTTATCTTTTTGTTGATGTTGTTTTTACTTCATTTACTGTGTGGATGAGTATCAAGGCATTTCCTCTGCCAAGTGGGAAATGGTTGACACAGTTCACTGCAGAGCTGGGACCCTTGAGTACAGACCAGTCATTGAGAGCGCTGCAAGCTGCATGTCATGCCAGAAGTGAATCGTTAGGGAGAGATGCCCACAGGGACTTCAACTTCTTTTTCCCTGTCTTTGCACTCACGTTTTATAGCCTGCGAGATTGCCTGAGCAGAGGCATGCCAGATGTTATTTGTGGTTCTGTGGATGGAGTCAAAACACAGAAGGCTGGAGTCAGAATAATCCTCTTCCTGGTTTCTGAGGCACCCTTTATCTCGGAAATGCTTCCAAAGAGTGAAGCCTGTTCTGTGCCAGCAAGGCCAGAACAGAAAATAGCTCTCTTACATGCAGTCTCTTCAGCAATGATGCTGGTTTACTATGTCTTTTAAGGACTGGCATATTTTCCCATAAAATAGGAGGAGTAAGCCGGAAACCTAGAGAAAAACAAATGTCACTCCTATCTTCCAGGACAAGAAGGAGGACCCAAGGCTGATCAGCCTCAACTTCATCCCTGGAAACCATTTCCAGGTACACGAATGACAAGAAAGTCACCAGTAGTGGTCAACATCGTTTCACTAAGGGGAAGACATGCTTCACCAACTTGACAAACTTGTATGATGAAATGACTGGCCTGGTAGATGATGGGAGAGAAGTGGATAGTGTCCACCTGGACTTCTGCGAGGATTTCAACACTGTCTCACATCAGATCTTCATAGACAAGCTGTTGATGTATGAGTTAGTTGAGCAGACAGTGAGGTGGATTGAAAACTGTCTGAATAGCCAGACACAGAGCATGGTGATCAGTGGCATGAAGTCTAGTTGGAGGGCAGTGACTAGCAGTATGTCCCTGAGGTCTATATTGGGTCCGGTACTATTTGATATCTTCATTAATGATCTGGGTGAGGGGGAAGAGTGTACCCTCTGGAGATTTGCAGATGACACAAAACTGTGAGGAGTCGCTGATATGCCAGAGGGTCATGCTGCCATCCAAAGACCTCAACAGGCTGTATAAATGGCCAACAGGAACCTCGTGAAGTTCAACAAGACAAAGTGCAAAGTGCTGCACCTGGAAAGGAGCAACATCGTGCACCAGTATATGCTGGGGGCCACGCTGATGGAAAGCAGGTTGGCAGAAAATGACCCCTCGAGGGGTCCTGGTGGACACCAAGTTGAACGTGAGCCAGCAATGTGTCCTTGTGGCAAAGAAGGCAAATTGTATCCTGAGATGCATTAGACAAAGTTTTGCCAGCAGGTTAAGGCAGGTGATCTTTCCTCTCTACTCAGCACTTGTGAGGTCACAGCTGGAGTGCTTGGTCCAGTTCTGGGCTTCCCAGTACAAGAGAAACACGGACATACTGGAGAGAGTCCAACAAAGGGTCATGGAGATGATTAAGAGTCTGGAGCATCTCTCCTGTGAGGAAAGGTTGAAAGAGCTGAGACTTTTCAGTGTGGAAAAGAGAAGGCTCAGGAAGAATCTTGTCAATGTATAAAAACACCTGAAGGAGGAGTGCAAAGAAGATGGAGCCAGGCTCTTTTGGTGGTGCCCAGTGACAGGACAAGAGGCAAGGGGCACAAACTGAAACACAGAAGGTTCCCTCTGAACATCAGGAAGCACCTGTTGACTGTGAAGGTGACCGAGCACTGGCACAGGTTGCCCAGGGAGGCTGGTTGGAGATATTCCAAAGCTGTCTGGACACAGTCCTGGGCAACTGGGTTTAGGCAGCCCTGGTTGAGCAGGAGGCTTGGACCAGGTGACCTCCAGACATCCCTTCCTGCCTCAGTAATTCTGTGATTCTGCAATGGCCCACAATAGCAGGCAAGTCACCTATTGAAGTATTTCAGTGGCCTCTGTTGAAGGTGGTCACTCTGGAGGTCACTAGCTCTTATCAACCCAGCTTCAGAGCTGGAAGAAGAGCGGTGAATTGCTGCAAGACTCAATGCCTACCAGGCTCCCACGACAGCCCTCCGTTGCCTTTGCAGCCCAGCTCACTGGCTTCACCCATTCCCATGTGCTGCGGGGTGTCCCTCACCCACTGCCCCCCTTGCAGCAGCTATGACAGACCCCTGCCAGCTCCCCACAGAGCATTTCTGTGGAAGTAAAAGAGGACTGAGGACAGGATAGGAGCTGGGGTTTACACATAATTTTGGCCATTGTGGCTCCCCCACCACTTGTGTTACCCACACATTTTGTTCTAGATGGAGTGGCTGCCTGTTATCACAGGCCTCTTCTCTTAAGCTACCATGTTTTGCCTGCCAACTTGCACTCAAGTCCACTGTATCAGTGTACTTATTTTCTCTGGAGGAAGGTAAGCAATTTAATTAACGCTGAATTTCAGCTTGTAAGAAAACAAGCTCTCTCACTAACAGGTGAAGATTAATGCAGATCCTTTCCCTTTCTCAAGACTTTATACTTGGCTGGCCTGACTCCTTGCATGGATGCAGCCTGCATGTTTGAACAAGGAGCAACTATTTTTCAGACATCTTTGGCTTCTGCTGTGCTGAGATCTCCTTTGTTTTTTGCAGTACAGTGGTGATTGATTTGTCTTGCATCCATGCCAGTGCCTGTAGCTCAAAAGCTGAGGATGCTGGGCAGGCTGGAGCTGGTGAGCTGCAGGGACACCAATGAGCTGCTCTTTAGCACCCTCCAGCCATCTACATTAGGAAAAGGAAGAAGCACAAAAATTGACTTTTTCTGAAATATTGAGACAAACACTTTAAATGCTAGCTGTTTCTCAGCAGCAGAGTCCACACTGTAGTTTGAACAAACTCACAAACCCACTCTGGGGCCTAATATTACACCTGCATTACATGGAGACCAGCCCAGACTCAGCTGCGAGCTAGAGATGACATTTGATGCTGTCTAAGCAGGGAAAGCCTGAATACAGGCCTCCCGGGAGCACTGGTCCATGCCTGCAACTCAGTTGGGCTGGCTGTGCTGCTCTCACCCAGGCTGCCACCCGCTTTCTTACCTGTTATTGCACCAACATGATGCAGTCAAGGTTGGGCAGGTAAAATGGCCATGAGGTCCTCCCTAAGAGACACGCTTGGGCAGCTGGGATTTATAGGCAACATTTTATTTGGATCACTTTTATAACATCATAGACTGGTCTTATTTCCATTTTGGCTATCCCAAACTGGGAGAACAAATCCTGCAACCTGATGTGACTCCTTCAGTTGTTGTAGGTGTATAGTCAAGAAGAGGAAAGGAAGGACCATAGAATCATAGAATAGTTTGCATAGGAAGGGACTTTTAAAGGTCATCTAGTCCAACCCCTCTGCAATGAGCAGGGACATCTTCAACTCGATCAGGTTGCTCAAAGCCCCATACAACCTGGCCTTGATTGTTTCCAGGGATGGAGCACCTCTCTGGGCAACCTGTTCCAGTGTTTCACCACCCACATCAGAAATTTCTTCCTTGCATCTAGTCTAAATCTTTTAGTTTAAAACAATTACCTCTTGTCCTATCACTACAGACCCTGCTAAAAAGTCTGTTCCCATCTTTCTTATAGGCCCCCTTTAAGAACTGAAAGGCTGCAATAAGATCTCCCAAGAGCTTTCTCTTCTCCAGGCTAACAGCCCCAACTCTCTCAGCCTTTCCTCACAGGAGAGATGTTCCATCCCTCTGATCATTTTTGTGGCACTTCTCTGGACCTGCTCCAACAGGTCCATGTCTTATGTTGGGCACCCCAGAGCTGAACACAGTACTCCAGGTGGGATCTCACCAGAGCGGAGTAGAGGGGCAGAATCACCTCCCTCGACGTGCTGGTCATGCTTCTTTTTATGCAGCCCAGAATACCGCTGGCTGTCTGGGCTTCAAATGCACATTGCTGGCTCATGTCCAGTTTTTCATCTACCAGTACCCCCAAGTCCTTCTCCTCAGGGCTGCTCTCAATCTCTTCATCTCCCAGCCTACCTTCATCCCCCAGATATCGGAGGTTGCCCTGACCCAGATGCAGGATCTTGCACTTGGCCTTGTTGAACCTCATGAGGTTCACATGGGCCCACTTCTCGAGCTTGTCTATGTCCCTCTGGATGGCATCCCATCCTTCAGGCGTGCCAACTGCATTGCTCATCTACATATCATCTGCAAACTTGCTGAGAGTGCACTCAATCACACTGTTTATGTCATTGATGAATGTATTAAACAGTACTGGTCCCAAGATGGACCCATGAGGGACACCACTCATCACTGATCATGATCTGGACATTGAGCCATTGACCACTACCCTCTAGATGTGATCATCCAGCCAATTCTTTATCCACTGAACAGTCCCTCCATCAAATCCATATCTCTCACAGAATCACACGTTCACAGAATCACAGAATGGTAGGCGTTGGAAGGGACGTCTGGAGATCATCTAGTCCAACCCCCCTGCTAAAGCAGGTGCACCTAGAGCAGGTTGCACAGGAATGTGTCCAGGCGGGTTTCGAATATCTCCGGAGAAGGAGACTCCACAGCCTCCCTGGGCAGCCTGTGCCAGTGCTCTGTCACCCTCACAGTAAAGAAGGTCTTCCTCATGTTTAGGTGGAACTTCCTGTGTTCCAGTTTGTGCCCGTTGCCCCTTGTCCTGTCGCTGGGCACCACTGAAAAGACCATCCTCTTGACACCCTCCCTTTAGATATTTATAAGCATTGATGAGATCCCCTCTCAATCTTCTCTTCTGCAGGCTGAACAGACCCAGGCCTCTCAGCCTTTCCTCATAAAAGAGATGCTCCAGGCCCCTAATCATCTTTGTTGCCCTCTCCAATTTAGAGAGAAGGATGCTGTGGGGGACCATGTCAAGAGCCTTACAGAAGTCCAGGTAGACAACATCTGTAGATCTTCCCTGGTCCACTGTTGTAGTGACTCCATCATAGAAGGCCACTATGTTGGTCAGGTAAGACTTGCCCTTGGTGAAGCCATGCTGGCTCTCTCGGATGACCTCCCTGTCTTCTGTGTGCCTTAGCACAGCTTCTAGGAGGATCTGTTCCATGAGCTTCCCAGGCACAGAGGTGAGGCTGGCAGGTCAGTAGTTCCCAGGGTCCCCCTTTCTACCCTTTTTAAAAATAGGTGTAATGTGTCCTTTTTCCTACTCACTGCAGACTTCACCTGACTGCCATGACTTTTCAAATACCATGGAGAGTGGCTTGGTGACTACATCAGCCAATTCCCTCAGGACTCTGGGATGCATCTTGTCATGTCCCATAATCTTATGTATGTTCAGATTCCTCAAGTGGTCACCATCTAGGGGAAGAACTGCAATCAGCACAAACATTGTGTCTCTTGGATTAGATGTCTCCTCAACTCCTCCCAGGGATGCTCTCCTCTGCCTGTGCCTGCTTCGTCTCCCTCCATACCTTTTGAGAAGACCCTCTGGTGGACGCAGGTGTTGCTCTGCAGGAGCAGAAGCAGTTGTGATCCTCCTGCAGGTGTCTATGGAGTTAAACTGGAGTGGCAACACAGATTTTGCCCTTCCATTTGAGGCATCTGTGCCCCTGAGGACAGCCTCTGCTTATCCAGGCTGGTTGTTGAGTAGCATAGTGCAAAGGCGTTCCTCACTCATTGCAACTGCATGTCCCTCAGACCATGATATCCCCTTATGAGAAAGATCAAAACCTGATCATCAGAAGGGCCACAGAGATAAGAAAACTCTTGTACTTCTCATGCACCTGCTCTGCAAAAGGAAGGCAGCCCTCGTTCCACTTCCTCTGTCAACAAAGAATTAGAGATGGGTTGGCAAAAGATACAGGAACTGACAGGAGAGTAAGAGGAAGCTTATGGAAACCCACCAAGGCTGCTGTCATTCAGAGTATCAGCAAGGACCTCTGTTGACCATCAGGCCAGAGGAGCAGCTGTGAGGACACAGCTGCTGCAAGACACTTGTGATTATTGCTGCTGCTGGCCCTTCACCTGCTATTTTCTTCTTCCACCCCTGGAGGGAGGAGGTCAGTGGAGAAAAATATTTGCAACTTATTTAGTGTCTATCAATGCAAAATTTGTGTGTCCAGAATAGTTTTCTGACTCTGCAGGGTCCCAGAGTGGTGCCAGCAGCAGTTTGCTGCAGCTTTTGACCTTGCACATTTCTTTCTGTTTCCTTCTTCACACATTTTTGCTTCTGTTCCTCCCTCCCTTTCAGTTTTCCATTTGATCTTGAAGCCAGCAGCCCTGCAGTGAAGGGGCAAAGTTTGATTCAACTGGCTACTGGAGAGATCCCAGACAAAAAAAATGATGCACAGCAATGAGGTTTGATACTGGGTGACTCTGATGATACTAAACCCCCTAACTCCTTTCCCTCCTCCCCAGAAGAAAAAAAAAATAGATAGGTAAATAATATAGATCCTGATACCACTAAGTACTGCTGTGTACTGTGGCTGGATTCACCAGAAAGGTGTGGAGGGACATCAAAGACATTTCAGTAATGTCCCCATCACCACCACCTCCACAGCCAGTCTGACTGGGGCAGCACTCCTGTCAGAGGCTGCGGAGGAGGAGTGTGCTGGAGCCTTCCTCCACTTCTGCAGCATCACATTGTACTTGGGGAATAGCCACGACTGGGAAGGGAGCTGGGCTTCTCCAGCATTTGCGGAGCTGCACAGAGCCAGGCCCAGGAGCTGAAGGAGCAGTCTGATCATCCAGCACTTTTGGTAGCTCTTCACATTATGTTGTAGACACGTGGAAACGCAATGCTACTGTGACACTGGGGTATCACCTGTCTGAAGATAATGTGCAGCAGACCTGTAGCAAATGTGCATCGGCAATCACCCCAGTGCCTTGTAGTCTGAGAGGCTCAGCAAAGCTGCAATCCCCCTTTTCTTCTGCTTCGTTCCTCCTGCTTCTCTGCAGGAGTTCAGCCAAGTCTCATTCTTACCTGAAGGCAAGTAAGAGCTTGCTTTGCAACCAACTCGAAATGCAGCGGCAGAAATAACCATTCTCTAGTCCTTCATCTCTAAGAGGGACTGAATCTCCTCTTTTCAGCAGGGACACCGTGGTTTGGCTGCCTCTGCCTTGCATAACCCTCTACTTCAATGTGCTTTATGCTTTACTTTGATCTTTTTTCTTCCTCACCTCCTAGAAGTTTCTGCTGTTGCTGTGACTTTTCAAATATGCCTACCTGCCTTCAAATAGGCCTCATTTCCACTTCTTGAACTGTTTAAGCTTTCAATAGTGACCTGTTAAGCCAAACCTTTATTAACACTACACAGTGACAGAAATAAGACACGGTCTTGCACTCAGCACATCACCATCAGAGACTCTGGTTCAAGAGGGTGATGAGCAATTGACACTTATATGCTCAGAGAGAAGTAGTCCTGACACACTAGGTGCTAAAAATAAGTACACAACCATAGCTGGCCACCTGAGCACTGCCAGGCTCTCTGTATAATCCATGGTGAGAGACAGGAACCTCCAGAGAATAATTCAACTCCCTTAAGATAAATATTGTTTTGGGTTTGTCTCCATTTTCTCAATCTCATCTTATCTACCTTCCTAAAGATTTCTGCAGAATTTAAATTTTGTTCTAGGTGGCATTTAAGGTAAAATATCCATGCAAATTAGATTAGTTCTGGATCGTTAGATCCCTTCCCAATTTCTTAGCAAATGTTGCCAACCATTTTCAGGAGTGCCAACGCCTGATGAACAAACCACTATTATCCTTGCTGCTGCAGACTTCTCCCGATATGTAAGCAAACAACCGTTGCTATTCTGCAGTAGTTAAATAACATCATTTCATGGATAATTTACACTAAGGGAAAGCTTGTCAACAGGTGTTATAATACTTGGGAATGTAATTTCCAATTTGGGAAAATGAGAACTCTTTGAAGCGGCATGAACAAGATGCCATTAATGCAGCTAAAGTGCAGTTTACAATGAGTTTGGGGCTTAAATTCATAGAATAATCCAATGTGGGCACCAGACTACTTTTTTTTGGTGCCACATTATACCTAGGCTGCTGACAGCACACCGTGTCCTCCTGCATCCACAGCCTCAGCAGCTACTGTCTGAGCATGCCCAGCACAAACGAAATGTACTGCTGTCAGCAGTGCCTTCGCATAGCTTAATGTCTGCGTTTGGGAACGTACTAGCAATGCTGCTATTTGTCTTCTGCATGACAGAAGATGAACAGGTTGGAAGGCTTTAAACTGGAAGAGGGTAGATTTAGATTAGATATTAGGAAGAAACTCTTCACGACCAGAGTGGTGCGACACTGGAAGAGGTTGCCCAGAGGAGTTGTGGATGTCCCCTCCCTGGAAGTGTTCAAGGCCAGGTTGGATGGGGCTTTTAGCAACCTGGTCTAGTGGAAGGTGTCCATGCCCATGGCAGGGGGGTTGGAACGAGGTGATTTTTAAGGTCCTTTCCAACCCAAAACATTCTGTGATTCTGTTCTATGATTGTATGACAGTCCATCAGGCAGAGCTTTCACCTGGGGGAAAAACTATTTTCTTGACTTCCTTTGCCTCTTCCTCTCCAAAACCTGCACCCACAGCTCCTGTATGCAGGAACACTTTAAAGCACTACAGTATAAGGATATTTCAGGTGAAAAACCTCCCCATGACTCCCACGGGGGCTACAAGGTTGGGAGACAGGACTCAAGGATCAGGATTGTGAATGATGGAGGACTTGGACCTCCTGAGTTTGGAGAGGGACGGATGAGAAAACACCTGCCTTGGCAGGTCTGTGGGGGTAAGACTCTTTCCCTGTCACCTTAGTGGGTTGTGCTGACCCTCTGTTGTCCATGGGGATACGGATGGGGTGGCCAACATCAGGGTAAGGCAATTTGCAGTATATTCTCAGTTATCTCAAGTGAAAACAAAACGCGTCCCAAGAAAGCACAGTCTTGACTACCTAATTGATTACTGTGCGGGGATATGCTTCAGGCAACTTCATATAACAGGCAGTTTCATATGGCATCGAAGATAATTTGGTGGCCAAAACGCCACTGTCAGAGTCCACAAAGAGCCAGCTGCCACATCTGTACACACAGAGTCGTTGTGGTATTGCCTTTCATGGTCCCAGGGGACATGAAAACATTGGCCATGGGTAGTAGATCTCAGGACACAAGGTCACATAAATCTGAGTGGCACAAAGAAGGCCCGTCAGCTGAGCCAGACTGCTGCAATGAACCTACAGTTCCTGGCGTTTACTATTCTGGGACAAAGCAGCCCTAAATGCTCCATTTAAACTCTGGCTTTGAAAGGCTCCTATTTAAATCCAGACGGATGCTGCTGAAGCCAACACGAGTGACACAAAGGCACATGGGTGCCTGGGATTTTCCCATGTGGCACTCCAGTTACCCCCTTAGAATATGCGAAACCCAGCGTCTCATTTACCAGAAGTGGTCTGGAAGGGCTGAATCGCCTGTGACTATTTGTGGAAAAGGCCTCTCAACTCAAAGCACCCTCCCAAAACCTGGCCCACAGACATCCTCTCGTCCCCAAAACGGGGTGCGCCAGCCACAGTGCTAATGAACGCGGCTGGCAGAGTTGCCTTTCGCCCTGCTAAACTGCCAGTGAACACAAACATTTCACTGTTTGGACTCAGGGAGGCACAGGAGGCAGGCGTAGCACCTCTCGTGCTGAGAAGGATTCCGTGTTCCCCCTTGCTCGGAGCATGCAGGGAGCAGGACTTGCAGTGCTAGGAAGCTGCTGCATTAGCCCATGTCCTGGGGACTGGACTGGATCCCGCAACAGCAACACAGTTCCTGCCTCGAGGTTTGCAGAACAATAGTCCTTTCAATTAGTGATTAAATCGGTATCTTTGCAAACTCCAGTTATTTCTGGTTTGCATTTGGCATGGATAACAGTTTGTTGCCCGTTTTCTTATAAGCTGGTTTTAGAGTAATTGTTTTCATCTTACTGATCTCTTTTTAATGAAATACTTTGTTCTTACTGAACTGATATCCCGGCTTGTATGAAAGCAGTTTGCTTTCTATTAGTTATTAATGTGCCTAACTAAATATTGCAAACAAAGGGAAGATGGATAGATGGACTTCCAAATCAGTGAATTGTTTGTGGTCTCGTTCCACCTTCAGTCTTCACCTGCTGCAGCACAAAAACTAATCATCTTCCCTGTGAAACTGAAACACAAGAATCTAATGTTGTTTATGAGATTGTTATCTTCAAAACAAGGAGGTGGTGACCAAATTTGAAGGAAGCACAGGTCCCCTCTTATCCCAGCAGGATGCAACTCAGACATAAAGAGGAGGAAAGGATCACCTCTGAACTTTAAAGCCTAAAAATAACCAAGTGGGAGGGCCTGGAAATCTTTTGGCCCTTAAAGAGCTCAAGCTTTGCAGTAAAAGAGAGCAAAATTAAAGGCCAGTAGGTACTGGACAAACCCTGCCGAGCATGGTCAGAGTGGAGAGGCAGGGGTATTCTCACTGCTGGTGTTGGCTGTGCTTGCAGGACAGGGACACGAGGGATGGCTGGGACAGGGCGAGCACCGGGCTCTGTCCTGCTCAGACTCTGCCTTCTCCATTTGGATCAGGCACCGGGCAGGAGCAAGTCCCAGTGACATCCCAGAGGCTGATGTTAGGGAGTGCCACATACTCACATACCTACAGTGGCAGCTGATGCCTTGGCAGCCAGCTGACTTTTAAAAATAGTGTGGAGGGGAAGAAAGAGGCAGGTGCTCTCTGGCTTTTGCACTGATCCTTCAGCTGCAGGCTCAGGAGAGGCTGATTCAGCCTGAACTTGGTCTTCTGTCCAGTGAGAGAACAGGCTATCAAGACTAGATCCAGGGCTTTGTAACGTAGAAGTAAATCAAATGAAGGTAAAGTCATTGCTGAGATTCAAAAGATGAGTCTGGGCTGAAGTAGGGTCTTTTTATTTAATTAGAATGGAAAAAAAAAGGAAGGTGGGCTTTTAAGATGCTTGATAGCACTTTTTTTTTTCTGTTCCTGGAAGGCTCTTGTTATGTAAGAGTGCTGTTTCCCCAGATTGGAGGCATGCAGAAAGGTGCAGAAAGGCTTTCCGGGCCATTAACTGCAATGAAGTAGATCTCGCAGATGCAGAAGGAAACCTGTGCACGGGAGACCCAGTAGCTATTGACTGCTAAAGGTAAATGCACAGGACAAAACTACTGAGTAAAGGGCTTTTCATGAGATGAGCAACCTCAAATGGTAGGCTGGCACAGCAAGCATCCCACCAGATGGGAAATGCCAGGTCCTGACACCAAAATCCACTGTCTCTGATATCTGATCAAAGGCTGAACCCCCACCAGCAAACATCCCAGTGCCTGCATGTCCCAGTGACACACACCCACCACTCCCCAGAAGACCTTTTTCAAATACTTAACCTCCTTAGTCAAGAAAACAACTGGATAAGAAGCCGTGTTTCTGAGCAGCCCAGCTTGGGAGGTGCCCTGTCCCCCAAGCTCCTGGCGCTGTGGGTTGTCCCTAATGCCTCCATGTGGGAAGGAGTAGCGTACACCGACCCAGAGTAGGCAGCAGCCAGGATGGCAATGTCCCTGTAGAAGATAACTTTAGTGTTTTCAAAGCCATTAAGCTTTGGCTGAACTTAGCAAATACCAAACCTTGATGGGACCAGAACTGCATCCTGCTGGCTATAGCAATTAACCTATAAATGGGTTTTCTGCACTTTGAAAAGTGCAAAATAATGTATGAACGCAAGGTCTTGTTATTAAAACCAATCTAGTCCACATTTATCCCACATAGCCAATTTTTCTTCCCCAAAGCATTGAGACCTCAGCTTGCTATTATCACAAAACAAGGAAGTTTAACAATGGTTAGAATAAGCTTCCCTGATTCACTTAGAGACAGCCTGGCTGTAGCTTCCTTGTAATAGACAACATGATTTAAATTAGTGAGAATAAGACATAAACATGATTTTTATTTTCTTCTGAAAGGCTGTGTGCATTCCAAGCAACTTTTAAAAGCACTTCCATTGCTAGCTTTTAAGAGAAATTTTATCACACTGAGATTAAAGGATTAGAATATAAAAGAGTTCCTGGACAAGCCTGAAAGTTTACAAAAAAGGAAGAAACCTGTTAGAATGAGAAGAAAAGATCCATTGTGAACACAGCAATGTCTGTTTCTAAGAATTCTAGAAGAGAGTGATGTTCTCCACAACCTGATAAGAGGCTTCTTCCTTTATCCATTATGATTTGAGAAACAGAAACCATACAAAATGAATTTCATCTGTCTGGATTAAAGGGGCTTCGCAGGAAGTTCTGTTTTCAGTTGCTTAACGGCAGGGATTACACGATGTGCGTGTTCCCAGCAGATCCTTTTGCATAAGCCTTGATCACCTCACAGTGAGAATGCCTGCTCACCCCAGAAGTTGTTCTGCCCAAGGGGCATGGCGCACTTATAAAAATGCATATTAATAAGTAATTACAGCATCATGATACAGAATTCTTGGTAGCTGAATCTGTAGTTTACCGATGGGATCAGATTAGAGGCTCCGAGCCTTCCTAGGTGAAGGAGATATTTTTGCTAATGAAACTCGAAGTAAATCCTGCAAAGTGCTTTGGGAAGCCTTCAGGCAAATTTGTCTCTGCTCCTGGCACTACTCTTCTCCCTCCGGGATCTGTTCAGCAAAATACGTAAATACATAAATGTATACCCAAAGCTAAGCAGGTAGGTAATGATGACTCTGAAAATGAACAGGGTTTTTTTGTGTTTTTCTGAGGTATCAGTCTCGCTTATGTCTGGGATAGATGGTGTTCTGTGAGTGTAGGACCTGAGCTTTGAAGAGATGTGAGAGGCATAGATGCTCTTCAGCAGTGCAGTCAATGAGTTTCCATCATTTATCAGCAGTCCTAGCTAGCCGGGGAGGTCTCAGTTGACTGGAGGTTAGCAAATGTGATGCCCATCTACAAGAAGGGCCAGAAGGAGGATCTGGGGAACTATAGGCCTGTCAGTCTGACCTTGGTGTCAGGGAAGGTTATGGAGAAAATTGTCTTGAGTACCATCACGCAGCATGTACAAGACAACCAGGTGATCAGGCCCAGTCAGCATGGGTTTACTAAAGGCAGATCCTGCTTGACTAACCAGATCTCCTTCTATGACAAGGTGACCCACTTAGCGGATAAGGGAAAGGCTGTGAGCATCATCTACCTAGACTTTAGTAAAGCCTTTGACATCATTTCCCACAGCATTCTCCTGGAGAAACTGGCTGCTCATGGCTTGGATGGGCATACACTCTGCTGGGTAAAAAACCAGCTGGATGGTTCGGCCCAAAGAGTTGTGGTAAATCCAGTTGGCGGCTGGTCACAAGTGGTGTTCCCCAGGGCTCAGTATTGGGGCCAGTTCTCTTTAATTTCTTTATAAATGTTCTGGATACAGGAATCAAGTGCACCCTCAGTAAGATTGCAGACAACACTAATTTGGGCAGGAGTGTTGATCTGCTTGAGGGTAGGAAGGCTTTACAGAGGGATCTGGACACTCTGATGGACGGGTCACGGCCAATTTTATGAGGTTCAACAAGGCTCAGTGCTGGGTCCTGCCCTTGGGTCACAACAACCCCATGCAATGCTATGGGCTTGGGGAAGAGTGGCTGGAAAGCTGCCTGGTGGAACAGGACCTGGGGGTGTTGGTCAGCAGTGGCTGAATATGAGCTGGCAGTGTGCCCAGGTGGCCAAGAATGCCAACAGCATCCTGGCTTGTGTCAAAAATAGTGTGGTCAGCAGGATGAGGAAAGTGATCGTCCCCCTGTACTCGGCACTGGTGAGGCCACACCTTGAATACTGTGTTCAGTTTTGGGCCCCTCACTACAAGAAAGAGATTGAGGTGCTGGAGCGCGTCCAAGGAAGGGCAACGAAGCAGGTGAAGGGTCTGGAGCACAAGTCTTGTGAGGAGCAGCTGAGGGAACTGGGGTTGCTCAGCCTGGAGAAGAGGAGGCTGGGGGGAGACCTTACCGCTCCCTACAACTACCTGAAAGGAGGCTGTAGCGAGGTGGGGGTTGGTCTCTGCTCCCAACTAACAAACCATAGGACAAGAGGAAATGGCCCCAAGTTGCAGCAGGGGAGGTTTAGGTTGGTTATTAGGAAAAAATTTTTCACTGAAAGGGTTGTCAAACATGGGTAGAGGCTGCCCAGGGAAGTGGTTGAGTCACCATCCCTGTAGGTATTTAAAAGATGTGTAGCTGTGGTGCTTAGGATCATGGTTTAGTGGTGGACTTGGCAGTGCTAGGTTAACGGTTGTACGTGATGATCTTAGAGGTCTTTTCCAAGCAAAACAATTCTATGATTCTAAGAGGACTTCACTAGGGCAAGCCTGCAAACCTGGGGGATTGAAACATGCTCCTTGTACCTCTCCTGCTTCCAGATGTGTTTTGCTGACATCTGAGTGCTGGAGAAGAAAGCCGCCATAGAGTATAACGAAAACTTTCAAACAGGAGAGGAGAACATCATCTAATTGCATCTTCCCAGGATCTGCGTGTTGGTGACCCTCCATGCACGCACCATCTAACACAGGTGACAGTAACAGCAATTCCCTCCTCTCAGCCAGTTTCTAGGCAGGAACAAGCATGTCTAGACCACCCCTGATGAAGACTTGCCTAACCTGCTCTTAAAGATCACCAGTGGAAGAGGATCAGGAACTCCCTGGGGTGCTCCTTCCTCTGCTTCACCGCTTTACAGTTATAAATGTTTTCCTACTATGTAATCCGAATGTCGTTTGTGCAACTGCAATCAAATATGTTTTCCCTACTGCTACCAGACAGCAAAAGCTGTTTGCTGTCCTCCCTATCACATTCAAAGAGACTGCTGCCCACTCTCCCCCTCAGTCCTCTCTTTTCCAGAGTAACTTGTCTGCCATTCCTCCTGACTCAAATTTCTTATACCTCTGTCGCACCTGCTCATCCCTTTTATTTAACATTTCATCTTTTATCTATTATAAACTCGCTCTTGGAGATGGGTTGGGTGGGGTTTTTTTTCGGGGGCACAGGGAGATGCTGTTTTGCTGTCTGATTTGTATTTGCACATTTGATCCCCTCTTCCCAAGTTCAACATTTTACTGCATTCAACTTTCTTAGTTGGGACTTTTCCTGACTTACAGGTTGCTTTGAGTCCTGCTGTATCCCTGAAGTAGGTTTGCAAACTTCCCTCCAAGGAGTTCATCCTTCCACAGAAGAAAGTGCATCTCTACTCAATTGCCTAAACTGGAACTGAAAAACAAATTGACTAAAATCTCTGCAAGATTTCTAAAGAAAAACTCATTGACAGCTTGCCTTTGGATGCCATTTGTCAAAAAGTTCAGCACCTACCTCATTACGGTTTAGTCTCTTTCCCATTCTCGTGGATTGTATGTAAGAACATCATCTGGACATGACAGAAACATTTCCGAAGTAATGATGTAACATATCAGCTTCTTTTCCCCTGTTCACAGGACAAGTTATCCTGTCAGAGAAAGGAGTCAGACTGGACTCGTGGCTTGTTTTTGAAAAATCTACGTTTGATATATTTGCATTTTATCCTGCTGGTGTTTATAAAGTTGTGAATAATTCACGCAGAATCCTTCCGGGTACCAAAGCGAGTCTGACGGGTCTGTCTTTGCTCCATCAACATCCTTCTGCCTTTGCTTCTGTTGTTTGCTCTTCTCCAGCCTGCTGGGATCTCCTCTCCCGCCCTTGTGCACTCAAAGATAATTGCTAATGTCTCAAGGAGTGCTTCAGCCAGCCCCTCACTTACCCTAAGGTGAATGTCGTCTGTCTCTCCCGGCTTATCTAATGTCTTTAATTTATGCCTTACATTTAAAAGATTTAACTTATCTAAACATTTCAACACTGAGGAAATTACAGGGAAATACCGAATAATAGTTACTATGCATTGATTTACCAGTCTGCTGACTCAGGAGAAGTAATAGATCTTTTATGTTCCATTACTTTGAAAGATACTTTCAAATACAGATAAACGTTCAATTTATTAGGACTATGGTAACAGTATGTTTATAATCTTATTTTGGAAAAACCATTTTTGCTACAAAGAAATAACAAAAAGACCAAGTTTTAATTTCCTCTTTAAATAGCTGTGGCTCCTTCAAAGGCTATTATTTATCTTTTGTAAAGCCAAAATCTACTGTATCTTTGCTTTAAAATCAAACTAATTTTTTAACCCGATGCTAATAGAAGTTCATAATTCTGTTTCTTTCTCAAACCACTCAAACTGTTGCCATGGAAATAATCCTGTATGAAGATGGGTCGAGAGAAAATAATCTCTCAGAGTAGATTGCTACTTGAAAAGCACATAAATTATAATAATTTAATCAAAAGCATAAAGTAGTCAATCTAAAAACTTACGCAAGCATAATAATTCAACTGCCTGTTCTTTCTCTCCTGTGCATATATTCTACAGTCTTGTTAAAAATCCATTGCTAATTATTCTGCTAATACAGGTTTCCAGGACACAGCCCAGTTGGCCACTGAAAGCATTCTGCAAAGGAGATGAGAAAGGATTGCTGTTCAGTAAAATAAGGAACACCTTTCTCGCACTTGCTTGTCACTCTGCCAGAGGTAGAGGAAAATCCAAAGCACCCAACTCTAATGTTATCCTCCAATTCAGCCCCAATTCATGGGGTGACCCGTGAATGTGCAAGATCTATTTTTGCATAAAAACTTTTGAGAAAGGTGAATGGAGAATAAAACCTGAACAAAGTTACAAAATATAGGAGAAGAAAAAATGACAAAAATAAGTGTACCAGGACAGCAGGATTAATTAAAAAGATCTGAAGGCTTATGATTAATGCCACTAACAGAGGAGAAGTGGTTTTTCCTTGCAGGAATGATACAGGGGAAGTATAAACTAAAAATAATGGAAGAGCAGAGTTATTAGGCCATTGTTTATCTGGTTTTACAGCTGAGAAGGACAGGCTTTTACCTAAACCAGTGATAAGATTTCTAGAGAGAGAGAAGCAGGAAAATAAGGAGGTCTGTAAGATAAATCCTCAAATAGCTCGTGAAGGCGTCGAGCCTCTCGGTATTGACAAGGCACTAAGCGCAGACAACATCTGTCCGAGGGTGTAAAGGGAAGCGGAGACAGGATGAGGAGAGGTCCAGCAGATATTTTTCCAAGACTATGTGTCCCCCTATGCCAGGGATGGACCAAATAAACACACATGAGTCAAAGGTGCCAGCAGCTGCCGAGGTTGTTTCAATAGCAGCAGTGGAGAAAATCCCGAAGTTTGCAGGAATATGTTGGAAAAGGCTGGAGAAGGCAGGTTGTTTGCTACCAAAAGGCAGATCTAGGCTTTCTGCATCCCTTCTGGGCAGCCTGCAGCTCTCCCCATTGAAGGTGTGGGCAACACCAGGAAATCAGCTTCTAGCAGAGGTACCTGAACTTTGGCAGCATGAATACGTTTTTACTCTTTGCTTTTCCTTCTTGCGCCTAGCGGAGAGTGGTCAGAGTGAATGACAGCTCACAAACGTACACTCCAGCTCAGTAAAATATCCAAATGTAGGAAAAACCCTGGGCATTCCTTTCAGTCTCACTCAAGTTAAAGGAAGCAGACATATGTTGTAAGAGTTTTATATAAATATGACTCCAAAATTGAAGTCAAATTGTTTTAGCTGTTGACTTTTAATCAAAGACATCATTCCTGAACTAATTAAAACAAGTGTTTTATTACTAATATAAATTTACCAGACGTTTCACTTTTTTTCCCAGATGATTACTTGTTCTGACATGACAAGTCTGAATATTGATCATCAGGCTTAATAACAGGTTTCATAAAGGATGCCTAGTCACCAATTGGTTTTGGCTTTTGAGTTGGATAATAAAAAATAATAGTATAAGAAACGTTGTAAGAAATTCAGCCAGTAATCTCTTGTGCTAAAATTCTAAAACACTAAATCACCTCTGACCTCCAAATAATTCATTGTTACCAACAACCAATTTAATAACCCTAAAGAACAAATATCACAACACAAGTGACATGACGGTGATAAATCCTACAAATTATTCATACATTCACATACCTTCCTGAACTTTGTCATATAAAATCCAGCACTTCAGGTAAGAAGGTAGCCTTATCCCTAGAGGCTTTAGATTTTTCTTCTTTATTGACCTTCCATTGTAAAGAGATTGTTGTAAAAGAGCACTACTGATTTTCAGAAGCTCTTTGGATAACCAGTATCTTGGCTTCATTAAAAATTGAACAACATAGTGTAGCAATACATCTGGAAGAGAGTTGAGACAGTCTGCATTTAACCTACAACTGACTAAAGACATAAGGCAAAATCACAGCAAAAGGTGTAAGGATCCAACTGGGACTTGGGGTTTCAGTCTTAGTCAAGTTTAGACCTGCAAGTCTGAAGATATCTCCACAGCTGCTGCCTCTCTGTGGAGGTATCTGAACTGCATAGGCAGCTCAGGATTTTACCTCAGATCTTCTGAGCCACCAAAACTTCTCCACTGAGTGCCTAGATACATGAGTTTAGCTGCACTAAGTCCACCTCACACCTAAGGTGAACCCGCTTGTGATCCAGACAGCAGATATGCCCCTGCCCTCCTCAGCTGGCTCGGGGTTCTTGGCGTTGCTGCCGTAGCAGACGCTTGCCTCTGTGGTCATGCTGCTCATCTTTAACAGCCAAAGGACAATTCCTGGCAATGCCTCATTTCAGCGTCTCTTGGTCATGCAGGCTACTTCAAACCCCTCCTTAGGACTCAAGTCCCCCACATATGTGTAAGGTCCCTAGATCTCCTCCAGAACCCAATGTCAGATGTTGCAGCATGTGGCAGCATTGATGAGTAGCCCATCAACAAGGCCTATTGTTGGATGCTCACTCCGGTCATTTCTACTGATTTTTGGCACCTTCAGGAGTTAGACAGAGCCTGAGACATAAGTTGTCCACGGCTTTCTAGAACTCTCTGGTGTTTAAAGTGCTTTGGTGCAGCATCTGGGACTTACGATAAATCAGCTGAGCTCTGGGTTGGCAACTTGGTTCCTCTGTGACCTGAAGGTTCTTGATGTTTATTGTCCCGTCCGATGGATAAGGCCATACAAATGCTACATAAACCTCAGAGGTAAAGAACAAAGTAGAAATCTCAGACAGGATTTCTGAAAGTTTTAAAACTTTTTCCATCAGGCCATTCCCAGCAGGCAGAAAAATCCTGGCTAAAGAGTAAAGGCTCCTGAAATGAATAGCATAAAAAGATGTCTTTTATTATCTTGTTTCAAAGTACAGATCATGACCATTAAGTTATTCAGGACTACAAGTTCCAGACCTCCTTCCCCCTGCCCCCCTTTCATCTAACCAGCAGAGGAAAAGGCTGTAACAACTTCAGCATTTAGCACAAGCTAATGCATCTTTCTCTAGAGCAAAACGTAACCCCTTCAAAATTCCCCCCAACCGACTCCCAGCCCTCAGTCAGCCTTATTTCAAGGTCTGTGTGATGTGTACAATGACAGACCAGAGACAGCAGTATTTGCCAGCCGTCTCCTCCCTGACCTTTAGATAAGAGCAGCCTTCCCAGCTTCTGGCCACCAGAAAGGAAAAGGTCTGCATGCCAGACGTGCCTGAGACAGGGAATGAGCTGCAGATTATGGCTTCGCTTTCCCAGTGTGATGGGCTTTTTTGCCAGCTGTGGTTTGGGGGCTGGGAGTCAGCCCCCCTCCCATCTGCACAGATCCGTACTAAGGTCATCACTTGGGCTTCTGATGCGTAAAGCTAAAAATGAGAGTTTCCGCTGTGCCTGGGCTCTCTGGGGAGGCTCTGCTGCAGGGCGCCAGGCTGATGGAAACTGTCCTGCCTGCCAGAAAGAGTGGGAAACACATCTGGTCCCTCAAAAAATCAGCATGTAAGTGTGTGTCCCTCTGCCATTCCACCAGGCACCTGGGGCAATCCCAGGGCCTGACATGCAGCTTGTGGACATCCCTGCTGACATCCCCAAGGACCATACACCTGGGGTGAGGGCACATGTCGTGTAGGATCCTGCTGAGTGCCAGCCAGCCTGAATGCACACAACCACACGTGTGCTGTGGATATCGGTGTCCCCAACCCCATCCTGTCCTCTGGTATGCCTTCAAGCTGAAACTTCCATGGTCTTTTTCTCCAAGGGATTGCTCTCCTCTTCTTTTGCTTCTTTGCTCTCACAGAGTTTGTTGTAAGTTAGCACTTTAGAACCTGCGCCTTTGCCCCAGATTTGGCTCAAGCTGCTGGGGAAAGGTGTCGAAAAGGTGCATTCTGGTCCCATGGGGAGCAAGAGCAAAACCATAACTGGTATATTGCTGCTGCCCAGAAAAAATGTCTTTGCCCATGTGGCAGGCAGGAATGTGCCTGAGGCAAAGCAGCGAGCTGAGAAGCTGGGAGAGGTCATCTGAGTTCTTATTGTCAGCCGCTCATACAGCTGTGAGCAGGTTCATGGCAGCTGAGTGGGTCTCACGGGTGTCCAGCTCCCACCCCTGCCTCCTCTCCCTGCCTTCACCCCAGCTCTGGGCACATCAGACTTTTCAACACCTTCATACACAAAAGAAGCAAATGGTTTGCAATGGCATTAATGCTCTGAAATGGCTCAGGCAGACTCCAGTGAAAGCTGGAGTACCGGTCTATGGGAGAAGATGGTGGTGAGTTTTTGGGGTAAGGCACAGCGCAGGCCCCCGTAAGCCGGCAGTTAAAGGGGTGGCGGCCACTGCAACAACTGCGAGAAGTGGGAGAGGAGCACAGGCACCAGCAGCTTGCACACGGGTATAAGCAATGAGCAGCCTCACAGGTCTCAAAACCGGTGCTGCTAGCCAAACGGCATGGAACAGGGTGTGAGATAGTTTAATGCTTTTTGCAGCAGGCAACTTCACACTTTAAGTGAGAGTTAATTTGGTTTATTACTTCAGATAAGACTACAGTCTGTTGGGCTCTATAGCAGGAGGTTAAATATGGAAATGCAGAGGAGCATAGATGAAATATAAACTACCCAATCTAATACATTAGCATATTTTTGAGTGATAAATGGCCATTGCCTTGCAAACAGCTTGCTGCTACATCAGCCTTCTGCAGCAGCAAATATGAGCCATTTGCTAGCATCATATTCAGGTTTTTTGAGCTTCCTGCACTCACGTGTGTTTCCCCAGTAATCTGGAGGAAGCCATCCATCACATTCAAGTACCTGCAAGGCTGAGTTGAACTGGTGGCTTTATGAGGTGATGAGCATCTTCTGAATGCCTCCAGCTCTCCTTCAAGTGAGCAGAGAGGGTTTTGCTCGCCCCGGATGCACTGAGGCTCAATGCATGGATGTAATCGGGGAAGGTTGGTTGCCAGCTGGTGCTGCCCACCTTGGCAGGGCGCAGCGGGGCCATGCAGTGGCTCCCTGCCTCCCTGCAATGTATTTTGAACCTCTGGCTGGGCTGGGGGTGCAGGGAGTGGAGGCTCATCCAGCAGCATGGCCAACTCCCACCCCTCAGGGCTTGTGATTAACATGTGTGACCAGAGAGCAGGTGGAGGTGTGGAGCACACAGAGCGCCCGAGGTCGTCCCTGCTGTCAGTGCGGTGCCGCGCACCAGCTGGCTTGCTGCTCTTGGAGTGCTTGTCACCAGGAGGTGATGGGGCCGGCAATGCCAGACAGATGGCCCCGTGCCGCGGCTGGCGGCTCTGCGGCCTCCGTGGTGCTTTTAAGGAAACTAATTGGTGAGGAAAGTACCTGCATGTATCGGCAACGATACCACAGCCACTAACACCATCAGCCAGCACCGGTGGCTGCCTGCAACGAGCTTATTAAGGTGGTGGAGCTGGTCAAAGAGGCAGCACGTCCTGGCCCTGCTACTGTGGTGAAATGCTTCAGGGCAGGACAGAGCGGGAGATTGTTCCCTGAGAGATGCTCAGCGTTGCTCAGGACACGTGCTGGATGAGGCCAGGGCTACGAGGCACCATGGGACACTGCGCCACAGCCATGCTCCCACCCTGCACACGTGAGACCAGGCAGCTTTGTAGTCTGGGGCGCAGTGAGATTTTGGAGGGAGGAATGCTGCCAGTGGCATGAAGGAGAAAGAAAGAGATGCTTGCTGGTTTAGGCCTCTGCATCCCATGGCATATGGCCAGGAAGGCAGGCATCTCCACCACCTTTTCCTTTTGGTCTTCGTGAATGGTTTGTTTTGGGATTGCTTCAGCCAGATCTATGGCGAAAGCAGGGAGGGCTCTGGTGAACCCTGTGCTACCACTGCCCAGAGATCGAAACAATGTCTAATTTTGTCACCATCATCCCCAAAAATGCTGTAGAAGTTAGGAGAGTAGAGAAAATCTTGGGGGCGGGGGTTGCTAATGCAGAAGTGAAGCTTTATGTCAGGATGCAGAAGCGCAGTGCTGGTGCTCCCCAGCAGACCTGCCTGGTGCAGTGCTACATGCAAGGTGTTTATAAGCATTTTTCAAAAAAGCTTTCCCAAATGTGCCTCTGATAAGCTCTAAGGCCAGCAATGGCCACACGTGCCGGCTGGTAGGTACTGCACCGAGAGTTTTGCTGCGGCTGCACCTTCCTCTTTACAGCACAAAGGAGGGAAATAGCCCTTGCAGGGGAAAAAAGCAACATTTCCATTTAAAGGCAGGCTGAAAGGATGCGAGACAATTCGTGTGTGGCCACAAGGCAACTCATTTGAGACAAAAAGCAAAGCTGTATCAGTGCAACTTTCCCAGACAGACAAGCCATAACTCAGAGCGCCCTTTCGCTGTCTGTCTCCTGCAATGAGCTTCGCTTTCGTTGCTGCAATCTCCGCTCATTCATTTCCTCCCCTCCCTCTCTGCTGCTTCTTTCATTACCCATTACAAGACCTATTCATGGACATCCCCTGAAATGTCCCATTTGTCTAGGGGCTTGCAGGGCTTGCTTTCGCTTCCAGCTACTGGACATTCTGAGCCAGGGGCCCAGTCCTAGGTAATAAACAACGCCTTTGTCAAAACGAAGCAGAGTTTAAGTAGCAGCGAACAGTGTCTGTCTGCTAGATAGGGGGCTGATCTGGCCTTAGCCAGCTATTGAGATGTCTTTGTGCCATGTTGCCATAGCTACCCTCCAGCTAAATAGGGAAAGAGCTCCTTTGTCCCAGATTAAGACCAGCAGAGTTTTGGAGCTGAGCCTGCCTGAGCCGGTGGGGAAGGCGCTTGTCTGCCGCTGCCAGGACTTTTGCATTGCTGTTGTGGGTGCATTGGGCTGGGTAGAAACGGAGCCAGAGGATTGCTTGAAATAATCGATTTTATATACATATATATGTATATATGCATATGTACATATATGTGTATATATATATAAAGAAAGAAGGTCATGGAAAGGTGATGGTGAAGGCACAGGCTTGCCAGCAAAGGAGGTGAAACCTGAAGTAAAGAGGACTTGAAATAAATCAAGCAGGAGCCCTTGTAGCACTTGACATGGCCCCCAGGGATGACAACCAAATCCCTTGACAGGGGACCGCAGGTCCTGATCTAATAGACTATTTCCAGATGAGGCTGCCAGAAAACTCATATCAAACTAACAAGCACTGTCCTTTCTCCTGCCTTGTGCTAAGCACTGTCATTGCTGGCCCTGCATGTCCTCACACCGCCATCTTCGCAAACCCGTGGGTGCCCGGGATGCAGGCATGCATGTGTCTGCAGCCACTGCTGCACGGGCTGCAAAGCATGGCCAGAACAGGTCAGCGTGGCAGCAGCTGAGGACTTAGGATGGATTGCAAGACCCCCATGGAGAAACAATGAAGCATTTCCCTAAATGCTAAATACTAAATACAAAGGGGATTGGCCCACAACTGATTTTTTTTCTGCCTTGACTGGACTTTCAGCTCAGTAAAAGTGAGGCTGAGCGTTCCCACCCAGCACAGTAGTGCTGTACACCAGCATGGGCAGGGTAAAACCATGGTGAGTGGCGAACACTTGTGTCTTGTGCTTGCCATTCTGCACGTGCACGGCAATGCCCCGCGCAGCCATTGCTTTCTTCCCGGGCGCACTGAGCGAGAGGACGTTACACGGCTCATTTGCTCCCATTAAAAGTTGGGGGTTTCCAGAGAGCTAATGAGCAGCCTCAGCATGAACAGGCCTGATCTAGCTCTAACTCTGAGTTTTGTTTCTGCCCACCATAGACTTCCTGAGGGTGCCCAAGCAGCAGGGAGAATTTCAGACCTCCTGAGGCTGGGCTACGCAAGTAACACGGACTGCTTGGGGACTGAATTCACATGAATTCAGTGAAAAAGGGCTGAATATGTTCAGCACAAATTTTGAATGACATGCAAACTAATTTTGAAGGAAGGGCTGAAAACATGGAACTAAAGGAAAAAATACGATAAAAATATAACAGGGCTTCACCAAGGTCATTTGAGTGAGGCTAACTTGATAGCTTTTGGTGATAAGAAAAAAACTATAAGAGCAAACAAAGTACTCCATGGGCTTTTTTAGACATGGGAAATGCTTTAGATCTAATCTGTCTGGGCTTCAGCAACACTTTTGATAAAAGAACCACATGGGAAATTATTGTTTTTGTTGGAAGAAGCAAGGACTGGTATTTGAGCTGAAAGTCTGTCAGGAAACAGCCAAGAACAAATACAACAGGTTCTTCTGAAAGGAAAATGATAGGAGCAGGGGGACATAATGGGTGAAATTCCTTGGAGCGAGTTTTAGTTAGTTTTCTTATGGAACAAAAAGTAGGCAAGGACTAATGGTGTTTGCAGATAATACACAGTTGGGAAGCATCAGTGCCTTCACCAGGGAATACCATAAAGGAAAAACGTGCTACGTTTGAGACCTGGAGCAAAGAGTTCAAAGTGCCTGTCATGCACCAAGGCTCCACTAATTAATTAAACTGAGTCAGGGCAGGTTTATGAACTGCCCTGTGACCACAGGCGAGGATAAATGTTTATGTGCTTCCTGGCACTGTTTGACTGGGGCCGACCAGCTCCCTGCTAGACAATGCCCAGGCACGGTTTGGGGATTAGCGCTGCTCAGGGACTGCTTCCAAGTGCTGTTGGGATGAGATCACTCTGGTTTAGAGATTATGAGAGCTGAGCTGCGTGGATGCGAGCCATGCCGTGCCACCAGGGTCTGGCTTGCTTTACCGGCCTGTTGTAGATACGGCCTAAGAAATGACATTGTTTTGCTATGAAGTGGAGCGCACTGATCAACGGCAAAATGGCTGTGAGCACCTATGCAACGCACTTGCACAAGACAGCAAATACAGTTTGCATCAGGAGAGAGACTTCTGAAAGAGCAAAGGCACATTTTTGCTCCTTTACAAGCTTTTCTGCAAAAAGGTGTGTGTAATCACGGCCTCCCCTGGCCCAGAAAGAGTCATTCCAACTGGAGCAGGCCAGCGTGCAAAGCAGAGGTGTTGGAGGGAGCAGCAAACATGTCCAATGAGAGGAAATTGAATGAATTTTGCCAGTTCAGTCTGGCAAAACAAAAGCTGAGCAGTGATTCACTTGTCATGTCTATTAATACATCAGGGAGGTAAAAAACAGAGAAAGAAAGAAAAAAACCACGTAAGCTAAAGGCAACTATTGGCACCAGTGCAAATGTGTATCAACCAGCCACAAATAACTTTAGGGTGGAAATTAAAAGGAGTTTTCTAATCACTGGAGGAGAGTTCTTCATCTACAACTTTGCAGCAAGAGCACTGGAGGCAGAAATGAAACTTGGTTTGCGGGGTGATGGCTGCACACCTGGGAATACGTGTGACGTGGTGGCTTGTGACAGCAGCGAGTGGCCCCACTGACCCACAAGGGCCCCCAGTCCAGCTGCTTCTCTTCCTAAATAATCCATAGGAAAGCCTGTCAATAATGACCACAAGAAGTGATGCGGAGCCTAATTGTTCCCACCATCCATTGAGCTCTTTCATTGACATAGCCCTTGTGTACATCAGATGAGGCATGGCTGCGAATGAAAACCGGTGTTAGGATATGCACAAGTGACAAATTATAGAATCATAGAATAGTTTGGATTGGAAGGGATCTTTAAAGGTCATCAAGTCCACGTGCTTGCTGTGCTTGCCCCTGGATAGCTGCTTGAGCGTATTGCTTGGTCTCACACGTTATTAGAAAAGAAAGCGCATGGGAAAAAAAAAATAAAAAGGGGTTCCATGGTGAAATAAACTGCAACCTGAAGATGGCTTAGAAGGCAAGCAATTGTGATAATTGCTCTGGTTAATAACTCTGCACATCCAATTTACTTCTTTATGCTTTTGCCATGTTTGCTTGTCTCAACTACTAAACAAAACAATGTTTTGTTAAACCAGTGCTTTTTAACCTGTGGTCTACAGATCCTGGAAAGTGTTTGGGCTACTTGTAAGCAGTTGTGCAAAACGTAATTAAGAAAAGGAAATCTGTGGTAGGAGCCCTACATTTGCTCTGCAGAAGTCTCTGTTGTAGAGCAGTCCAAGTCCCTAACTAGCAGAGCTCAACTGTCCCCCAAACTGTTTGTGAGCAGGACTGTATTTACACAGTGTCTATCACAGTCAGGCTCCAACTCATCCAGCCTCTGTGGACACATCCATGGGCCTGTACTCTCTCTAGTGTAGCCCAGAGGTGTAGGTCCTGCCCTCAGTGTTTCCATGATATAGAATATATATACAGCACACAAAGGGTGCAGCAGGATAGGAAATATATAATCATGTGAGAGAAGTCAGAAAGGTCTTTGGATGTCAGAAGGCAGCAAGACCAAATCATTTTGCCATGCGGTACCTCCTGTGCTCTCGCAGTGGGAGGCGTCTCTTGGGGATTTGGGGAGCAGTTGAGAAGCCCCAACTGTCGCGGAGGAGGATGAAAAGCAGCAGTAAAGCAGCTGCTCTGTTTCAGTGCTTCTTTGGACACTTGCCTTTTAGCCAAGTCATTCAGCCCCTGTATGCAATAGTCATAACACTGCATAGTTTAGTTTTTATCTGTTATTTAGTCATAACCTAATAACCCAAAAGGCAAACCAAGCAGCATCATACAAATCCTCCAGCAGGAGTGTCAGTTGCTATGAGATGTCTCCTGAGACAAAATTTACAAATTCCTCCTGATTTTTAGGCATCAGCTGCAAAGTTTGCATACAGATCCAGGGTTGTTTGGATCCAAGAGCTTGAATCTATTTCTAATATTTGCAGTTTGAAGCCAGGTGCAAGTACCGACTTCCCTTTCTTTAAAGCTGCCAAGTGGTTACAGGTGATACTGGAATAGATCAGGAAAGTGAACCAATGTTTTAGGTGTGGGGCTCAGATGAAGCAAGTTGATGTCCCTGCTGTACCTCAGACAGGGACAAATAATTTACACTCTTTTTTTCCTATATCCTGGGCCACTGTGAGGAAAAATGTGCTTAAAATCATGGGAGGTTCAGGCTACAGTGATGGGAGCCTTCTCTACAGTCATGGGAACTGCTGGAGAGAGTCCAGCAGAGGCCTAAGAAGGTGCTGAGGGGACTGGAGCATCTCTCCTATGAGGAAAGGCTGAGACACCTGGGTCTGTTCAGCCTGGAGAAGAGAAGATTGAGAGGGGATCTCATCAATGCCTGTAAATACCTAAAGGGTGGATGTCAAGAGGATGGGGCCAGACTCTTTCCAGTGGTGCCCAGCAACAGGACAAGGGGCAACGGGAACTGGAACACAGGCAGTTCCACCTAAACATGAGGAAGAACTTTTTTAGCGTGAGGGTAACAGAGCCCTGGCACAGGCTGCCCAGGGAAGTTGTGGAGTCTCCTTCTCTGGAGATATCCAAGACCTTCCTGGACACGTTCCTGTGCTGCCTGCTCTAGGGGCAGCTGCTTTCACAGGGGGGTTGGACTGGATGATCTCCAGAGGTCCCTTCCAACCCCTACCATTCTGTGGTTCTATGTTTCCATGAACCTTACAAACAGGTTCCACGCCTACAAAGGTTTTTAGGCATGAAAGGTTTTTTAGGCATGTTTTATTTCAAAAGCATAAAGGCTGCTAAATACTTTGGTAGCTCTGGGAATGACAGCTTGCATATATGTTGAGTATATTTCTTCAGTAGTGTATCTACACCACAAAACGAGTTGCCCCCTTCACTGGAGGACACCAGAAAGGCAGAGGCATTGCCCTGGCCATCCACGTGGGAGCATTGGATTACAGTAGTCATGTAGCTTGGATTAAAGCAAGTACTGCTCTGCCATCACAGCCACACAGAAAAGTTGTGGAGCCTTAATCTTTGGAGCGATTCAAAACCTGACTGGAAATGTCCCTAAGTGACCTGCTGCAGCTGACCCTGCTCTGAGCAGGGATTTGAACTAGATGATCTCCAGAGATCCCTTCCAGCCTCAGCACTTCTGTGACTCTGTGATATATACATACACACACACACACACACACATATATGTACACATGTGTATAACTATACATATACACACACCCCTCAGGGCTCAGATGCACAGCTGAGTTGCAGAAGCTGAATGAATTATCATCCATCAGCTGATGCCAGTGGAACTCATGCACCCATCTGCAGACATCTGCATGTGCAACATTGAGTAAACCTCTTTTACCGAAGTTTAAAATCAGTCACATTGCATTTCTCCAGAAGTGGGCTGGCAGGGCACAGCTGGACTGCAGCGGCACAGTCACCGTGGCTCAGCTGGCATGCGGTAACCTGTGAAGCTGTCATAAGCTAAGCAGGTTTCTGAACCTTGCAGTTAAGTAGATTCAACTACAGCTATCTGTGTTCACTGGAGAAATGAGGAGAGGTGGTGAAGGTTTGGTTAACTTTAACTTGACATGGATTTAAACCAATTTAAGAAAACAAGACATAGGCATATTCTGCCACTTGCCGGAGCATATTTCACTTGTGACACCTCTCCCTAGGCCTTTATGGGAAAAATGATCTATAAAACTCTATGAATAAATAAAAGTTTTTTAAGATACAAAAAACTNCCTTTTAGCCAAGTCATTCAGCCCCTGTATGCAATAGTCATAACACTGCATAGTTTAGTTTTTATCTGTTATTTAGTCATAACCTAATAACCCAAAAGGCAAACCAAGCAGCATCATACAAATCCTCCAGCAGGAGTGTCAGTTGCTATGAGATGTCTCCTGAGACAAAATTTACAAATTCCTCCTGATTTTTAGGCATCAGCTGCAAAGTTTGCATACAGATCCAGGGTTGTTTGGATCCAAGAGCTTGAATCTATTTCTAATATTTGCAGTTTGAAGCCAGGTGCAAGTACCGACTTCCCTTTCTTTAAAGCTGCCAAGTGGTTACAGGTGATACTGGAATAGATCAGGAAAGTGAACCAATGTTTTAGGTGTGGGGCTCAGATGAAGCAAGTTGATGTCCCTGCTGTACCTCAGACAGGGACAAATAATTTACACTCTTTTTTTCCTATATCCTGGGCCACTGTGAGGAAAAATGTGCTTAAAATCATGGGAGGTTCAGGCTACAGTGATGGGAGCCTTCTCTACAGTCATGGGAACTGCTGGAGAGAGTCCAGCAGAGGCCTAAGAAGGTGCTGAGGGGACTGGAGCATCTCTCCTATGAGGAAAGGCTGAGACACCTGGGTCTGTTCAGCCTGGAGAAGAGAAGATTGAGAGGGGATCTCATCAATGCCTGTAAATACCTAAAGGGTGGATGTCAAGAGGATGGGGCCAGACTCTTTCCAGTGGTGCCCAGCAACAGGACAAGGGGCAACGGGAACTGGAACACAGGCAGTTCCACCTAAACATGAGGAAGAACTTTTTTAGCGTGAGGGTAACAGAGCCCTGGCACAGGCTGCCCAGGGAAGTTGTGGAGTCTCCTTCTCTGGAGATATCCAAGACCTTCCTGGACACGTTCCTGTGCTGCCTGCTCTAGGGGCAGCTGCTTTCACAGGGGGGTTGGACTGGATGATCTCCAGAGGTCCCTTCCAACCCCTACCATTCTGTGGTTCTATGTTTCCATGAACCTTACAAACAGGTTCCACGCCTACAAAGGTTTTTAGGCATGAAAGGTTTTTTAGGCATGTTTTATTTCAAAAGCATAAAGGCTGCTAAATACTTTGGTAGCTCTGGGAATGACAGCTTGCATATATGTTGAGTATATTTCTTCAGTAGTGTATCTACACCACAAAACGAGTTGCCCCCTTCACTGGAGGACACCAGAAAGGCAGAGGCATTGCCCTGGCCATCCACGTGGGAGCATTGGATTACAGTAGTCATGTAGCTTGGATTAAAGCAAGTACTGCTCTGCCATCACAGCCACACAGAAAAGTTGTGGAGCCTTAATCTTTGGAGCGATTCAAAACCTGACTGGAAATGTCCCTAAGTGACCTGCTGCAGCTGACCCTGCTCTGAGCAGGGATTTGAACTAGATGATCTCCAGAGATCCCTTCCAGCCTCAGCACTTCTGTGACTCTGTGATATATACATACACACACACACACACACACATATATGTACACATGTGTATAACTATACATATACACACACCCCTCAGGGCTCAGATGCACAGCTGAGTTGCAGAAGCTGAATGAATTATCATCCATCAGCTGATGCCAGTGGAACTCATGCACCCATCTGCAGACATCTGCATGTGCAACATTGAGTAAACCTCTTTTACCGAAGTTTAAAATCAGTCACATTGCATTTCTCCAGAAGTGGGCTGGCAGGGCACAGCTGGACTGCAGCGGCACAGTCACCGTGGCTCAGCTGGCATGCGGTAACCTGTGAAGCTGTCATAAGCTAAGCAGGTTTCTGAACCTTGCAGTTAAGTAGATTCAACTACAGCTATCTGTGTTCACTGGAGAAATGAGGAGAGGTGGTGAAGGTTTGGTTAACTTTAACTTGACATGGATTTAAACCAATTTAAGAAAACAAGACATAGGCATATTCTGCCACTTGCCGGAGCATATTTCACTTGTGACACCTCTCCCTAGGCCTTTATGGGAAAAATGATCTATAAAACTCTATGAATAAATAAAAGTTTTTTAAGATACAAAAAACTGTATCTTTGAGTAATAATTGAGTAATGCACAAAGAACTGTTGCCAGCAGTAAAAGTTCCTAATCTGGATCAACTAGTGCTTTAAAGCAAAAAAAAAAAAAAAAAAAAAAAANGCGGTAAGGTCTCCCCCCAGCCTCCTCTTCTCCAGGCTGAGCAACCCCAGTTCCCTCAGCCGCTCCTCACAAGACTTGTGCTCCAGACCCTTCACCTGCTTCGTTGCCCTTCCTTGGACATGCTGCAGCTCTTCAATGTCTTCTTGTTGCAACTTCATTGGTGCCTATCTGAAAAATCAATAACGGATAATAATCTGAGGGCTGTACTAGGGTAGGAAGCTTTCTCTTCATGTCTTTAACCTGAGCCCCAGGGATGCAGCAGACTTCCCTAATAAGTGGGTCCGGTCTGCATAGTGAGCCTTCTGTTCCCTTCAGAAAGGAGTTTCCTATGAGAATGACCCGTCCTTTTTTTCTTTATGCAAGCAGTTTTGATGCAGGGTGTAGGCTGACTTAGCCTCGGTGACACGTCCAAGCTAGATCAACCATCATCCTCGTTATTGTTCGGTTCCACTTGCAGAGCCTCATACCGATCATGCAAGGGCACCTGGGAAGGTGGGGTCATCACACAGCAGATGCGCCTGCTGCATCTACAGTGCCCAGGCTCGTGCAGTGTCCAGACCCCACAGGGCTTGTACTGCAAGCAGTAAAGGAAGGTGCTTGCTAGGAATTAGAGCAGTATCACCTGCCTCTTAACAAGAAACAGTGCTGGTGTTGTCCGCAGAAAGCCTGTATACATAACCTTCTGGAAGGAGACATTTAGTCAATACTCTTGGTGTGGAAAGTAAAATGTAGGTAGGAGCAAGGAATGAGAGCTCTCTTAATCATCATCATTGATTTTCTGAAATGGCTCCACATCTGTTCATAAGAAGGATGCAGTGACACCCTATGTTTATTCAGTGTCAGATCTGGGTGGGAGGGGACGGCCACACCAATTAAGAAGTTTAATTAAAGCAGCAACCTTTCTGTTCCAGAGGTGAGGGCCTGTCATCTGCTAATTTATTTTCATGAATAAGTCATTAAGCAGGACTTGACTGCTGAGGACTTACTCGTACAGCTTAGGTTCGTAGTGCCCCTTCCCTTGTTGCTGGAAATCATTGCAGAACTGATATCAAGGCCCTGAGGTGAAACTCAAGAATATGAGTCTAAACAGATCAGAATTATGTCCGTAATGTTTTAATGCAGTATTGAAGTCTCCCAACAGCAAGGACATGCTGTTACAGTCTATGGCAAGATTAGTATAACTGGGTTTCATATACATGTCACACACATGCAATTACCGGTTTTTGTCTTGTTGCTCACTGTGAAGCTTAC
>VZSC01002439.1:37744-157847 GCA_013398225.1 Steatornis caripensis
AAAAAAAAAAAAAAAAAAAAAAAAAAAGGCTCGTCAAGAAGATTGCTCTTCAGCAGTTGAGTATCGGGAGCTAGACTCGCCACTGAGCTCCATCTGCTTTGTATCTTGCTGTGACACAAGGCCAGATCTGAGCATCACCAGGACCATGTGGAGCAGCTGGAGTAGATGAGGAAGGCTGTGCCAACAAGCCTTCATCAATTCTTAGGAGTTTTACACATTCTGGGTGGCGTGTTCTTTGACCTGTTTCTCATGGCTGCTCTTCAGATACCACAACAACAGCCTCCCAAATGCCAAATCTGCTCAGCTGCTGGTAGTACAGTGGCTGGCCTGACCTCTCAGAGGAGGAAGTTTTCTGCTTACAGGATAGTGAAGGGAGACACTGCTATGGGGTTTCTATCCTCAACCAGGAGCCATATGCTTGCTCTTACCACCTGGCTCGTCAGGCAGGAAAAATTCATCTCACTTCTCCGGCCTTTTTTTCTGTCTTGGAGACCAGAAGATTTCTGAAGACAGAATCATAGAATCACTGAATCTTTTTGGTCAGAAAAGACTTTTAAGGTCATCTTGTACAACCGTTAGCCTAGCACTGCCAAGTCCACCACTAAACCATGTTCCTAAGCACCACAGCTACACATCTTTTAAATACCTACAGGGATGGTGACTCAACCACTTCCCTGGGCAGCCTCTACCCATGTTTGACAACCCTTTCAGTGAAAAATTTTTTCCTAATAACCAACCTAAACCTCCCCTGCTGCAACTTGGGGCCATTTCCTCTTGTCCTATGGTTTGTTAGTTGGGAGCAGAGACCAACCCCCACCTTGCTACAGCCTCCTTTCAGGTAGTTGTAGGGAGCGGTAAGGTCTCCCCCCAGCCTCCTCTTCTCCAGGCTGAGCAACCCCAGTTCCCTCAGCTGCTCCTCACAAGACTTGTGCTCCAGACCCTTCACCTGCTTCGTTGCCCTTCCTTGGACATGCTGCAGCTCTTCAATGTCTTCTTGTTGCAACTTCATTGGTGCCTATCTGAAAAATCAATAACGGATAATAATCTGAGGGCTGTACTAGGGTAGGAAGCTTTCTCTTCATGTCTTTAACCTGAGCCCCAGGGATGCAGCAGACTTCCCTAATAAGTGGGTCCGGTCTGCATAGTGAGCCTTCTGTTCCCTTCAGAAAGGAGTTTCCTATGAGAATGACCCGTCCTTTTTTTCTTTATGCAAGCAGTTTTGATGCAGGGTGTAGGCTGACTTAGCCTCGGTGACACGTCCAAGCTAGATCAACCATCATCCTCGTTATTGTTCGGTTCCACTTGCAGAGCCTCATACCGATCATGCAAGGGCACCTGGGAAGGTGGGGTCATCACACAGCAGATGCGCCTGCTGCATCTACAGTGCCCAGGCTCGTGCAGTGTCCAGACCCCACAGGGCTTGTACTGCAAGCAGTAAAGGAAGGTGCTTGCTAGGAATTAGAGCAGTATCACCTGCCTCTTAACAAGAAACAGTGCTGGTGTTGTCCGCAGAAAGCCTGTATACATAACCTTCTGGAAGGAGACATTTAGTCAATACTCTTGGTGTGGAAAGTAAAATGTAGGTAGGAGCAAGGAATGAGAGCTCTCTTAATCATCATCATTGATTTTCTGAAATGGCTCCACATCTGTTCATAAGAAGGATGCAGTGACACCCTATGTTTATTCAGTGTCAGATCTGGGTGGGAGGGGACGGCCACACCAATTAAGAAGTTTAATTAAAGCAGCAACCTTTCTGTTCCAGAGGTGAGGGCCTGTCATCTGCTAATTTATTTTCATGAATAAGTCATTAAGCAGGACTTGACTGCTGAGGACTTACTCGTACAGCTTAGGTTCGTAGTGCCCCTTCCCTTGTTGCTGGAAATCATTGCAGAACTGATATCAAGGCCCTGAGGTGAAACTCAAGAATATGAGTCTAAACAGATCAGAATTATGTCCGTAATGTTTTAATGCAGTATTGAAGTCTCCCAACAGCAAGGACATGCTGTTACAGTCTATGGCAAGATTAGTATAACTGGGTTTCATATACATGTCACACACATGCAATTACCGGTTTTTGTCTTGTTGCTCACTGTGAAGCTTACCTCTGTTGATCATTTTGCTGCATCAGAGAGAAGAGGTGCTTATCATCTCTGAGCCACAGCTGGCTGACTGTCCTGCATGTGATGCAGTAAGTTCCTCGGTGAACAGGTGTGATCAAACCCAGACGGTGCTATGAGAGAGGAAGCAGAAACGACAGCTTGTGACCTTGCTTATGACTGTCTAATAGATTAATTCTGCATTCAGATGAACAAGTTCAACTCTGAGTTCAGGCTGCTTTGAACCACCTCTGGAGGTTACTTCACTCCACCTGATTCACTGCGTTGAAGCTAGTGATTGCTGTCATGTTTGGTAGAGGAACACTGGTCTGCAACTTGAAGTATTACTGTTTTGATGCAGGGAGGTGAACTCATGAGCCATAAACCCCCCTACTTGTTAGAGATTTGTTAGCACTTTGTGACTATTCTGTTGCTTTCTAAACTGAGTCATCGGTAGTGAAGAGCAGAGCTCATCCCCCCTGGACCAGCAGCATTTCAGTGCTGCTCATCATGTCTGTGGGCTCCTACAACCAACCTGCTTCTTTCACTATTAGGATAGCCACGGCTCTTCCAAACGAGCCTACAGATGAGAAGAGGCTGGCATTAAAGGAGAGCAACTACACAAGAACCAAATCTGGTCTGCTTCCAGGACCAATAGCCAGTCTGGCTTTGCAGGGATTTATCATAAACGAAACAGGTAGAAAGGCCTTCACCATTTCAGTGTTGTTGGATTACACATCCTGATGCTTCATCATAGTCTGCTGAGCATCTACTACACTCTGCAGAGGAAAAAACCAGTCATTTTGTGGGATTGATCTCCCCCATAAAATGTCAGTCCAAAGAAATTTAACATGACTATAGACATGGATAAGACAAACCCCATGGGTTCGTGCTGGTACATGCATGGATTTGTGCAGGTGCACATATATGTCTGTGCATACACACGTACCCACGCGCACTACACAATACATTAAGAGTCAAAATCAAGTCATTTGGAAGCTGCCTTGTCATTGCATTGTTAGTAAAGTTAAGAAAGTATTTAAACATTGGAGGGAGCTCAAAAAAACTTAGGAATATCAAGTTGGAGGTTGGGAGACATGTCCACTCTCTGGAATGACAGGAAGAACCAAACAGCTGAGGTTTCCAAAGCTAATTCAAGGTGGCAACTACATGACTCCCACAAAAATAAGTAAGAGTTATGTGGCTGAATCTTCTGATCTGTTCCTGGCTTTCTCCATTACAGCTGTGGCTGAATCCCTGAGACTGCTTTGAAAAACTGATCCAAGTGTCCAGTCTAGTCAGATGAAAGCAGAAAGGCTCTGTGTTGGAGGCTGTGTAACACCAGCGTTGCAGAGCCAAAACTCAAGCTGATTCAAGCAGATATAGCTGGAAGCAGTGAGGTGAAACTGCAAAAAAAAAAAAAAAAAGAAGCTGCAGATTAAATGTCAGAACTGCTTTTTCCAAAGCCTAGGTTTGTTAGCCTGGGGGACATCATCCAAAGAGAGTTATGGAATCCCCATTAGCCGGCCCTTTTGAAAGCTTAGCTATACCAATAACACTCAATAATACATTTTTTGTAACACACTTATTTTGGCAGAGAAACAGGAGGTGAATTAATAGATCCTTTCTGGCTCTAATTTTTATAACTCTTCACATTGAATCTTAATACAAGTGGTTATCTTTACAGCAGGCAATGAAAGATTTTCCCTGTAGAATATCACTTGAAAAGTACATGCTGCACGTCTTTAAACTACAGGACATTTTATGCTTTAATTCGATTTCAGGTGACAGGAGTACTCTACAGCCAGCTTCAAGTTAATATTTTAGCAAGAATCAATGGCATAATTAAACTTTATGGATGTCCCTCATCAACAGTTCCATGTGACCAAGTTTACAACATGGTGGTACTTGGATAAATCATCTTGTATTTATGGATTGCTCATAAAAAGGTGGAATGAGGACTTAGCCACAAGGGATGATGGAGTAATTACACTGAGTGGTACAATTTTAAACATAAATGCAATTTGTTATTAGCTGTGTGAACTGAAATGTTTTTGACTTAAAGGGAGAGTGCTATGTCATTAAAAAAGTCTCATGATAGGGCCTGATATTTGGATTAGCCAGTCTTACACTTCACCTCCAGAAGGATGTTCTCTCCTACCTTTCTGTCTCTATTGACTCGAAACGTCAACACGTGAGAAATGGTCTCATTGTTAGAACCATTCTGGGATGATTCCCAGTGGAGACCGCGACTGGACATGGATATCAGATTTAAGTGCCCAAGTCAGGCATCATAACAGATGGCTATACTCCTCTCTGAAAGACTGATTGCCTCTGAGCGATCCCCATTGCTCACATACAAGGCCAGCACTGTCTGGCCTGAGCAGCTTGTTCCTCCTTTGCCAGCCGCCCCTCTTCAGTCCCACCGCTACCTTCAGGAGCTCTTCTAAGCCCATCTGAGGAAAAGCGTGTATTTTGTCACACATTTCCCAGCAGACTGGGCACTCCGTTCCCGAGCTCGTTTCCTGGCGTTGAGTAGCACATGCAGAGCCCAGCCTTAGCGTGTCTTGGCCCAATGGGAACCACCTGGGACGGAGAAGAACCTTGCTAAAACCACCTGCACCAAGTATAACTTCAAAAGAGAGACAACCTTCCTTGCAACGAACCTTGACAGTGGCTGGAAAAGCGGGTGGATTTGAGGAACCACAGCTGCTTTGCTGGTGTTGGGGTTTGGATCAGAACAGGACATGCGCCCTGAGGGGAAGCAATGCCCTGCAAGGTGTGGAGACCCACCAGGTCTCCCTCTCTGCATAGGGAGATTTGTGTCCCAGTCGAAGAGCAGACTCTGTGCAGATGGACATTGCACCTTCTCTTCCAGCCCAGCTTTCCGGGTATTTTTAATGAGGACTGGCCTGCAGTACAGGCAGAGGCAGCCTTTGATTCCCAGGAGAAATAGTCATCCTGCCATGTAATTCTAGAGCAACACCTTATTCCTGATTAATGGCAGTATAAATTAATTCTGAGAAATAGATGAGGAGAAATTAAAAATGAGCAAGCTGAACATCACTGGCAAAACTCGTTGCCTTCTGCTATGACAAATGTGTGCAAACCCTGCAAGGTTTTTCTCCAGTTTACTCCTACTGTTTCATCATTGCTTCCTTTAAAAAAAGGTAACAATTCTGATGCCTGCCTATCTTCTATTGGGCGTCTTTCTTAGGACACAAATAAAAGATTTTCTCTCTGTTTGCTACAGAGCCCTGCTATCGCTGACTCCTTTTGCTCACAGTGCAAGGATTTTCATGGGGTCGTGCTGGCAAAACTGCAATTACAAAGGATTGCAAAACAGAGTGGCAGATCATGTCGCTGGTTTTGAAGCAAGTGAGGAGATGGAAGACGAAGGAAGAAACAGGTTGAAAGGAAAGAGCAGGGAGGAGGGGTGGAAAGGATGAATAATTAATATTATAATTTACTACACCAGAGTAGCCATCTCAGTTAATAAAACCTGTAGTGTAGAACCATGATTTAACAAAATCCTTGTACACCTGATGTGCTCCTTGCATGTGTACATATTTGGGGGAGAGGAGTCTCTATGTGGTTGCTGGCCAAAGCATACACACCTCTAAACTGAACACTTGCCTATTTGGTGCTGCTGAAAGAGCATATTGCTATCAGGAAGCAGGTCTGATGCATTGAGTCCATGTATTTTTTGAATGAAAGGCGTGAAAACCACTGAGCTGTGCAGCCAGAGCTCTCTGCTTGGTCTTTGAAGAGGCAGAGCACCTCGGTCCTCAGCAGGAGAGGGCATGGGGTGGTGTTGAGGCTCAACAGGTCTGACCACCATCGGCAACAGCTGAGCAGAGCACCAGCTCCTCCACAGGCACCACCAGATGCTGACAGAAGCAAATCTGAGAAAATATGGTCATAATCTGGACAAAATATGGACATAATCTGAAAGCACTATCAGGCCCTATGTTACAAGTGTAAATAATAGCATCAGTATTGAAGCATTTTTTCTTAATGTGAGCTTTCATGTCTTTGAGAAAGATAGTAATTTCAGATACCTGTACTCTGATAAGACAGCTGTGTCCTGGGCCATGCTGACCGCCGTTTATGCCAGCTGGCTGCTGGCAGCCTGCAGCCTTGCCAAGGTGCGTGTCGGTCTTTTGAAAGCTACGGATGAACTCATTGTAAAATTTATCTGAATTTACTTAAGCACAAAATAATCTGTCAGAAGGAGTTTGAGTTTTCTCTGACCTTCACCTGATACACAGCTACAAGTCTGGTAGTATGTTAGTATATTTAAATCTGGAGTGTAAACACAGACATCCTTGCCGTTTTTCCCTTTTAAAGGACTGTTTAGGTTTCAGAAACCAGCCGTGGATTGAAAGAAATTTGTTCAACCAATTCATTGTGTTTCCTCCCGAACTAACTGCTGCTAATCTGTTCAGAGGAAAGATACCCCTTTTTCTGTTTGCTGGAGGTTGCTATATTAAGGCTCAAAGCTGCCTCTAGGGAAAATAATCACTTACGAGCTGAGACACAAAGTGGCATTTTGCCAAACAAAATGTATTCCTACTGTCATGTCAGGAACCCTCTCACTTTGCACATCTTTAAGCATCCAGAAAGGACTTAATTACAGAGTGGCTCATATTCTGTTGAAGAGGTTGCAAATGTTCTTGGCCAGGTTTTTTTGTTTCATCAAAAAAGCTTTTTCCTTTACCTCCTCATGAACTGAATCTTCCCTGACAGCTTTAAAGCACAGTGTTAGTGGCTGTTCTTCCTGTCGCACGAATTCTTCAGTTCCATCTCCAAATAATTCTTGTTCATTCGGAAACATGTTGAGATTGCAATCTGTTTCCAAGGACAACCAGGTCTCCAGTGGCAGTTTTACAGGCTCCTCAAAACAGTGATACTTGGTGTCACACAACACCGAGTATGAGAAAGAAAATAGAAGCCCATAAGGAACGTAAAATACCCAAATTTGAATTGCTCTGTCTGGTTTCAGAAAAACCAAGGACCGGGTAGATGGAAAGCTGGAGCTTTCTTCTTACCCCTGAGCTTGTGCTCTCTGAACAGGTGTTTGAGTGCTTCCTTGAGTGATGGCGCGGGAAGATTTGTCCCACCACTGCTCCCTCCTGACACCTCAACTCTTGCTCAGGATCCCCTAAAAACAAGGACACCATTTGCTATGGTATTAGGCATATTAGGATGGTGTATCCCATCAGAAGCACGTCACTTGTGAAGCTGGAAAGGACAACGATTGCTGCACCTCACTCATGCAGTGGTACCTCCGCCAAGTTCTGACCGTAATGAAATGTTGACTATCGCCTAGTTGATTGATAGCTTGGTGGCCTGAAGTGGGGGGCTGGTGTTGGTACTCACTGGTGAACCGAGCAAATGATTTCCCTACAGACAAGCTGGTGTCACTCCAGATTGCTCCTCTGCTCATTCAGTAATTAGGTCTTCCTCTTCGGCCATCCTCCTCGAGCGACCCAGACAGTGTGGAGGAGAAGACAGCCCTGTGGGAGTAGCCTGCCAAACCACCTTCCTGGTCAGTGGGAACTCGCTCTTGAGAGACGTCCTCGATGGAAAGGGGAATGCTTTGTCTTGTCTTGTGTCCAAATGGAGGGCAGGCATACGGAGAAGAGGATCATTTTAATTTAGTGGTTTTTTTGAGATTTCAGAAAGAGAAAGGCAGATCAAAATATCCTGTAGTAGTAGTTAGTGAAACAGTTGCCTGTGCTGTGGCATTTCCAGAGTAAACTTTGTTCTCAATAAAGAAAAACAGACACCTGAACCCAATCTCTAATTTTCTGTGTGAACAGTGTGTTCATTCAGGTGTGACTGACTACCAAGCCTACTACAGAGCTACAAATCTTTGTTTGACCAGAACTAATATACTTCCATTAAAAACTTCCATTTCAAAAAGCTGATATGCAACAGTTAAAAAAAAAAAAAGTTGAAAAATTCTCAAACAGCTCCGTCTTGGATCTTTTCTCTTTCAAATATCAGGATACTGTGACAAAATGGAAGTCTCTTGGTATAAATCTAATGTCTTAGACACCTCTGGTTTAGAGCAAAAAGCATTCCTTGAGATTAAATAGCAGCACTTTGTCAACATTTTGGAGTTTCCACTCAGTGAATACAAAGATTGGTTCAGTGATGTAGCGAGCTCAGCTCATTGCCAATAAGAACGTTATAAATACAATTCTAAGAAGGCTTTGGTTTTTTTCAACTTTTGACCTCAAGGTAGCAACTGCAGTAAAGCATGAATACAGCTGGACATGGTTTGCACTGGAAGCCTGAGTTATTTTCCTGCTTAATGCCACCTGATACGTGCACGTTTGTAATATCTCTTGTGGGGATGCATTAAGCAGAAGAGTTAACTGGTGTCAACTGATGATAATGCTTAGCGCTTCCTCTTGGGAGAGCCCTAGAAATAGGTTGGGTAAACACCGCGCAGACTGCAGACAATGTGGCATGTTTGCCGAGGGGCCCTTGAACTGGTTATGCACAAGCAGCCTGGATAAACTGATCTCTTCTGAAACAACAGGCCCTTGCTCCAGCCAAATGTGAATTTGCTTCTTCTAGGTGGGTTAAAGGCACAAGCAAAACTGATGAGTTATTAGGTTAGTCTTTAGCAACAACTTCTCAAGTGTTACCAAATTCCAGCTGACTCCTGTTAGCCTGGGAAGACTGCAAAGAGCAGGTAAATGCTATAAATAGTTGATGAGCCAGGGAAGTATTCTTCATACGGTTTTGAAGAGGTCGAATAGGCCGTTTTCCCAAGTGGGTCATTCCATTGTACTTTGCCTTATTGCAAGCACTTTCATCAGTTTATCCTTACCTGACTTCTTTTTTATATCAAAAGATGTTAGATTTTAGTCTCAGCATGTCTGAATATAAAGGTCGTGTTAACCCTTTGCTGTCAGGAGAATATGGGAACAAGCCACAGAAGCTGCTTTTGACTGGGCAGGATGGGTGTTTTGAAACATCTTCATGGGATTCCTGGTTTGCACAACCATTATTAGTGCTTAGAGGTCTCAGCTAAGACCAAGGTCCATGAAGTTCTCTACACTCATATGTAGTAAGAAACCACCCAGTCTGAAAAGAGCTTTGGCCCAGGTCTTCCATGTCATTTGGGTGCTCTGTCTTTCCCAAGTTGCACCTAACAACTTTAAGGACCTGCCCTGCAGCCTAAGTAGATGATGCACAGTTTGACACAGGAATTATGACTCAATTTTATGGCTTACAGACTGACACAAAGAAATTCAGTATCTAAGGCAAAGTCAGCAAGAAGCCCTGATCCACACATTCAAAAGATCAGTTGCTGCTCACCTCAGAGGTGATAGAAAAGGGGTTTGTCTCTGGTCCTGAACCCACAGACCTCAGACTGCCTTCCACATACCCCAGAGCATTGCAGACTTTGATTAGAGCTAGGTGCATCAAAGTGAAAGGAGAAAATCGAGAGCCTCATCCCTAGCTAATTGCCCCAAGCCTCATCAATCATTTAGCTGTAGCCGCTCAGTGAAGGACAATACCTGACTATCGGTGTGTTTTAGACTCACTCCTTTGTGGTTATGATGTTATTTAAACTTTATTTATCCACATAAATGTATTTATAAATTATTTATTACTTACATTATATTTTTATATAAATTATTTAAACATGTATTTATTTACATCAATTGTTTTTTAAGGCAGGGGGAATTTTTTAACGATAGGTAATTTGCGGCTCCCTCCCTTGATGCTGGGTACCAAGTGAGCCATTGAACAGATGAGGTAACCCACCCCGAAGGGCAAGTGGATGAAGCTGCGTTCTTCCTGCACAGACCTGTGATATATGTAATCAGCCGGGGCTGACACTGCTTAATCTGGGCTGGCAGGAAGGCCATTTAGCACTGTGTCCTTGACACAAGTATCTCTCCTCTGCGGTTAGCACTGAGCTCAGGCTCACTGGGTTTCAGGGTGTGCAGTATGGTTCAGTCATGGAATTTGATTCTTTTGGGCTTTCCTTAGGGGAATATGTGTGTGCAGAAGCTGGATCTCAGTCTTCTCAGTACATATATTATTGATCTTGAGCAGGGAGGGTTTGTGTGCTAGATGGGGGAATGTGAAGGAAAGGGGATTTATTTTACTGTGGTTGCTATTTTTGCATGGATGTTGATACAGCAAAACTATTTCTCTGGATTTATAAATTATGGGTGTCCAAAAGGAAGGACTGGTATAACCTCCCTTTGTCTTCGTGGCAGTATTTGTTACATGAAGATGGATTAGTTTCTCCTTTTGACATGAGTGATGAGGCCAGGATTTTCTCTCATTATAATTGATCGTGTAAGTGGACAATAGGAGAAGACACTTCTGCAGCAAATCTGTATTCCTCCTCTGCGGCACTGAAATTTGTTGCCACCTGTAAGAGCATTTAAGGAGAAGTTCTGAGCCATGTGCCTGAAACTGGCTCTACAGCCTGTGCTCCCAGGGCTACCCAGACCTCTGGCATTCAGAGGTTAACTTCACCATTGTATCTCGGTGGTTATTTCTGTGCAGCTTGTTTATCTTCAGTCCCAGGTCATTAATAAACATCCTCTTTCAAATACTTTGGACATCTGGAATATGGTTTGCTTGTGTTCTGGGACAATGTTATCCATTTAGGTAAGGGAAGGGTGAAGACTAAAGCTCCCCTTCTTTGGAAAAACACAGTCCAAATTGTCTTCTCTTTTACTACAATGAAGTCACCCATCAATTGGGATTGCAGTCTGCAGGAGCATTTAAGCAGATATCTAACTTTCATGCACAGATACAGCCTTACTGGTATCACCTCCCTGTTGCCATCACTGCAAAATGTTATATTTGCAGTGTCAGAGTCTTCTGGGAAAAAGCAACATCTGCTCCTGTTATACAAGACTAATTACTTAATATACTTGCAGGAGGACAATGAATCTGGTAATTTTCAGCTCTCTTTCTTTACTTCCTTTAATACTTCCTTAAACAAGAACCTAAAAAACTCTTTTTCCTTTTTTTTTTTTTTTAAAGAAAAATAGCCGACACAAGAAGTTCTTCAGGCAAGAGCTAGGAGAAATACAGAATGGTTTATGGGCCTGTTCTGCTCATGGGGGTGAGCTGCAGGGTTCTGAGAGGGGAATTTGTCTGTCCCATTTTACAGTTCTACTTGAAAATGAACCAAATCATAAAAGTGTCTTTTTCTGTGTAATGACCATAGAGGGAATTTATGGTTCCTAGATCAGAAAGAGCAGGCATCAAGAGCTGGGTGAAATGAACCCCTTCCCTCCCAGCTTCAGTAGGACGTGATCAGAGTCCTGTGGTCCCTTTTGTGCCTTGAATGGAGCTGGTCTTCTGTGTTGCTGTGCTGTAACATCTGCTGTGTTTAGCTGGGTGATGGGACAAGGCTCTGGGTGCTCTGAACTCTAAATCTTCCCTGGGAGGTACGGGTCTGTCTGTGGATTGTCAAGCAAACCCTACACAGCTCGGGATACATGACTTTTTAGACCAACCCCTCCTGATGGGTTTTACTTTGCAGGGGAGGTCACAACATTTAACTTAGGTGGAAGATACTGAAAAACAGCCCCAGGATTTGCAGCCAGAAGCTGGGTCTTGGCCTTTTCTCCAGTGCCTTGTCGAGGAGGCTGGAGACTCCTATGCATGTGTGCACTCACTCTCTGCAACCCAACAAGTCGTGCATCCTTGGCTGACCACATCAGACAGATGAGTCAAGTAGGTGTGGGTCTACCTTCAGCATTGCACCTCGTTTTCTACCTACAGTGGCTTTTGTTAGAAACATTTTAATGAGAACTTCCTAGAAGCAACATGTGGGTCAACTGGACATGGGGATATGTCCAGCCATGCACCCTGCCAAGGACCGTGCTGGCTGCTTTGCATGTGACGTCTGCTTAGGAAATGGTTCCCAGATAGACCCACCGAAGTGTGAGCTGTGTAGGCTTATAGCTGCCTCCAAAATACTGAACTGCCTATGTAGCACCAGCAGCTTGCAGGGCATCTGGCTAATCATCTACTGATCATTCATTAGCCCCTGAAAAACTATGAAGATTGAAACCTCTCACTGCGTGCTCTGCAGATGTCTGCCATTGCTGGGGAAATGTCCTGCAAAATTAACGTGCTTTTGGGGCCACCCTCACCCTCCTAGCTGGCAGCGGGAGAGGAGAAAAGCCCCTTTGTGTGCCGTCTCCCACCGAACCCTCCCAGCACATCATCGCCTTAGAGGAGCAGTAGCTTATAGACTTCAGTGGTTGCTTGTCATCACTCCTCTTTGAGAAGACCCTCTCTCTCACTGAAGTAAGGCAGGAAAATTATGCCTGGACTTGCAACAGGGTTAGGGGTCAGCAGGCAGCCCTGGGTGACTCAGGGCTGAGGAATGTGCAACCAGACCCCACTCCCTGGCAGGCACAGTCCTCCCCTCCTCCCTGCCCACATCCAGTGATCTCGCCAGGATGAGCTCCCTGGTGCCACGTTTGCTAACTGGAGCAGCTCCTGCGGCATGCTGCAGATCAGAAACGGCTCCCAAGGCCTTCTGTGTGTTTTTTTCCTGATGTGCGGTGCAAACGAAAAAGGCAGTGGCCTTGGGTAGCCTCTTGGTCAGGCACATGCCCCTGCCCCAGAGCGAGTGACAGGGGACAGAGGCTGCAGAGGTCTGTGTTAGAAAAGGCACAATCAGACCAGCTGTTTCGGCTGGGGGCAGTCTGTTAGCAGGGTTTGTAGCTCCAGCCAGTCACCCTGGCCTCTCATCCCTTCCTGTCTCACTGCCAGAGGTTACTGCCACCTCGGTTTTGTCAGATTCATTTGCCCAGCCATGTAAAATGACCCAAGTTTAAATAACCCTGTTAACTTTCCAGAGAGGGGATGCTCTGTGCTCTCCACATAGGAGAAATTCCTGGAGATGATGATGTAAGTCTTGGCTGGATCAGAAATACTGTCTGTCTTCCCTCAGCTTTTTTGCCAGATCGTGTCTTTGTTTACTGCCTCAAAACCAGAGAAATATTACTGAAAATTTTTTGCTGATAACACCACCGGGGCTTGGATAATTCCCCTACCCCGCAGAAACTGTTTGTGGCAAATGCACACGGCAATGCTAACATTAACTCAAGCAGCACAACAGATGATGTAAAAGGAAGTTGTAGTGCCTTCGATTCTCAGAAGTACCGCAAAATACCCAGGGTCCCCCAGGGCCTCTTTAAAGCAACACTGTGAAGCAGGGGCTCATTGAAGCATGGATGCTGCAGCAGTGACTGCTCAAGGTGAGAATGAAGGGAGGCTGGCGCTGCATTGCTGAGCACAGAGGGAAAGGAGATGGCGTGATTTTGAGAGTTCAGGGTTGTGCTATATCCCCTTTTTGTCTGCCACATCAGTGCTCCTAAATCCATAGGCCTGTCCTTGAAAAATGTGCATATAAATCCAGATCATGTTTGCTCTGGGGAGTCAGCTGACACCAAAGTAAAATGGTCTAGAAAATGGTCAGGAAGGTTCTTGTGCCAAAATGCCCGCGCACCCGAAACGTGCCTGGCTGATGCTCCTCGCAGCCTCAAAGATATTGTGAGATGCTGAAGCAAATTAGTGAAGGGCAGCATCTTCCCCCATGAAGCACTGCCCAGTCCAGCCTGTGCTTTTTCTTCATGCGAGAGGTGGGTGCAGCACAGTCTCCTCCTCTCCCACATTGTGCTCTGGGTCTGTACCCCTGCTTCAGGAGCAATCTCCCCTGTCGGGTCTGCTTCTGATTTCAGCTCTCCCTGCAGAGGCTCGTGCAAGAGGTACAAAATTTCAGCTCAGCTCTACTACATGTTAACTGCAAACAGTTTGCAATAGAAAAGGGATTACCAGGAGAAATTCTCATTTTCTGTGTATACCCGTACAGACATATATACCCTCATGTGTATTTGAACAGAAGAGTCAGCTCCACCACCTCTCTAGGACTAGAAAACTTTGTAATGTTTCTGCTATGTTTCATCTGCTGTGAGCTTGGCTTGTCCAGGATTTATTTTAGCTCCTAATGTGTTTACAATGAGATAACTTTTGGCATGCTCTTTTCCAATTACCTAGACAGGATCTATCACTGTAGAGATGGCAAATGAAATGCAGGACCCCAGTAAAGAGTATGCATTTCCATGGCATTCACATAAGAAAACCCATTTGGCAGATAATGCATTTGTTTTTAGAGTTCCAAACTATTGCAGACATCATGAATCAAGCTTTACTGAGCAAAATTACATTTGCTGGTGACTGCTCGGGTATGTTTGGGACAGACGGGTTTGCACTAACTTGCTAGAGAGCAAGTCTTCTTTGTACAGAAATGTATCATCAAGGCACATGATTTATGGTCTTTCAGCAGCCCTGTTCTGCAAAGGCTTTGAGCCTTAGGGGAAATGCACAACTCCCATGTAATCTGATTCCCTGCAGAAATCGATAACCTCGCTCCTTTCATAGGAGGCACTTAAATTGACATCTTGACCATTTGCCGTTCTTAGGGATTGCAGGACACCCCTCTAAAGAGCTACGCCTTTAATTAGTCAGATTCCAGCTCTGCATTCCCGTGCTGTGTCCGTGGCTTCTGCACCTCTGCTTTGGGTGGCTTCACTGTGAAGGTGAAGCACACCCAGAACATGGAGTGGCTGGATCTCACTTGGTGGGGAGAGATGACTTTCTGTGGCAAATTTCCATGGGATAATAGCATCAGAGAAAATCAGCCTGGAAGGGAGTTTGAGAGGTCGCGGCACAGATCCCTCACTCCAAGACAGGATCAACAGTATTGAAGCTAATACTGACAGGTGCTTCTCTAATCTGTCCTTAATAAAAGGCAGTGATGTGAAGACTACACAGCTTCCCTTGGGCATCCAACTCAGTGCTTCATTATTTTTAGGTCAATAAAGTTTTTCATAATTTCTAACTGAAATCCTTTTGCTGCAGTCAAATTCCATAATCTTTTATTCCTTTCCAGGCACAAAGACGGATCATTCTCTCTATTTCTGAGGGCACTTTTGCCTTGTTTGAAACATTTAATGTTCCCTGGCAGGCATCTGTTTCCCAGACTGTTGTTCCCCAAGTCCTTTGAATCCACAAACCTTATCTTCTAGACCTTAAAATATTGTTGCTACTCCCCTCTGAAGCCCCTTCAGCTGCTTTACATCCTCCTTCAAGTGCAGTGACCAAACTGCATATGAGGACCCAGCCAAGTCCTGACAAATACCAATGCTCCAGCTGTCACTGAGATAAGTCCCTGAAGAACCAGGTGACCAAGGGAAGAGAGTGTTCAAGGTTATCATCATCACCAAGAAGGAGCATGCTGCCAGCACACTCATGGGCACTGTGGGACTGAAAACATACCCTCAGCATGTGGGTCACAAATACAGTCATCGTGTTGATCGATTGCTGATGTTGCCGGTACGTCCCTCACCTTGCTCATTTGCTGTTCAGACTTAACAAAATAAAATGAGCACTGAGACATCTGAGATTGTGACTAAGGCATGGCAAGTGAGGTTTCGGGAGATTTTTATCATTTTTGCAGATGTTACTTTGGACTGACACTGTGTGGCAGGGAAGGCTCTACAAAGTCTTTGCATGTCCCTTAAGAACACGCCATGCTCTCGTATCTAGCACTAGGCTGAAAACACCGACTGGTCCTTAGGGACCCTGGAATGTCACTCTGCATCTCTGCCTTGGTGCTCCTGTCATCCTACAAAATGAAAGGAAGAATTATTTGCTGGATATACTAGCATTGACTAACGAAGAGAAACCCATGTAGCATTGACTAATGAAGAGTAACCCATGCCACCAGGAGGTGATTCATGCAAGGCGAACATAAGAGCAAAAACGTGTACACTAAGTCAGTTCAGGGAACTGATCCACCAGAAGATAGATTTTTTTTCTTTTCCTCTGAGATAGTTTTCAACAAGATTTGTTCCCTGATGGTACAACTGCATGAGCCCTGAATTGTCACATGTAGCCTGGTGGGAAGGAGTGGCCGGAGCCAGAGGAGGGAAGGTGAGGATTGCCTGCCTCTTTTAATAATGACAGTAACTTAATGCTGACTAAGTTTTTGTGATTTGGGTGATTCCCATTCCCACCCAAACTGCCTGCTGTGTCCTCTGAACCCTTCGCATCACACCCTGTATTGGAAAACAGGGAGCATATTTCTACAAGGGATACAAGCGTGTCCTTCATGGTATGGTGAAGATCTGCAAATGCTCTGCTGTTCCAACACAAAGAGGCACAGCAAGGTAGAAGATTTTCTTTTTGTTTTCAGAGGATTAGAGGATCTAAAGGTCCAAGTCATTTCATTTGTATTTTTTTAAAAGTCTAATTTTGTGAGGCATATGCAAAGCAAGAAAATAAAAATATTACATGTGAAAAAAGTATATTTTTGTAAGTGCCTGTTTTCAATTATGCAGCAGCCAATGCCACAGAGTAGGCAAACTTTCCCCTTAAGAATCTGAATGCTACTATGTTTAAACACAAAAGAACTCCCATCATTGTACTTGTTAAACTTCAGTCCTGACTATGCCAGTGTAATGAACTTATTAAGCCATGACAGAATTAATTGCATTGAAAGCACAGGCTCCATGCTGTCTGTCTATACAATAATTGTCATTTCATTCTGCTGGGTTAGGCTGTTCATGGACTTTTTCCTAAATTGTTACCCTCTTACATAGCTTACAAAAAACCCAGGATTTTTGGTGGAGTGCATCAGGTAGTTATCAGCAGGGAGAATTAATTACCCTACTTTAAAAAGTGACTGTCAATAATTTAAGTGCTGAAGCCCTTTAAATGCTGACACTGTGCTTAGGTTTCACACGACTCGCTTGGCTCTACTGCTTTGAAATGTTGGATGACAGACAGCTTCTCCTTCCCAGTGCTTGGGCACGTGCCCCAGCCAGGATCTCCATCTGTAGGCGGGCAGGATCCAGCCAGAAACGTTCCCATCATGACAATGCAAAGGGTGAAAACTCAGCAACAGGGCTCAGGTGAGAACTTCGGCATGATGAGGTACTGTGGCAGTAGCTGAGGGACCCTCTACAGGGCACTGATCCTAAGAGAGCAGATGCAACCCGAAGTTCGCCAAAAGTGGGGAATTTTTAGATCCAGAACTGCAGCCTGCAACTCATGCCTGACCCTGGGGCATCTAAACTCCACCAGTGCCTTGTGTTTAACTTCTGAGTTTCTGCAGCATCCAGAAGGGAGCTGGCCCAAGAGGTGCACTGGTCTTAACGGAGTCAAGTGGATGGATGTGTAATTCCTGCCTTAGCCCCCTAGTTACACATCCATCCACTTGACTCTGTCAAGACCTGGTTCCCATGATGTTTCTCAAACACCCTGAGCACTCAGCAAAAAAACCCAAGTGCAGTTGCACTCTCTCTGTGCAACTGTGCTGAGCTGACAGAGCTCAGCCTGATGCCAGCTGAGGAAAGCACGTGCAGAAGCATTTGTAGACCTGAGCTCTGTGCTCCAAGGATTTAAGTCCACACTGCAGCTCCCCAGGATGGCGCCCTGAGCACAAAATGAGTGCTGGTGGTTGAGGAGCAGGACCAAGGCATGCTCCACAGCTTGAGTGAAACCAGTGAGGTATCAGAGGTATCATCACCAGTGAAATGTGGTGAGCTCTCACGACTCCCTATCCTATCACCTCTCACAGTTACCTGTCCCTCCATCCCCGGTGAGGCCAGTGTCAGAAGAGCATCTTTGGCTGACTGGGGGCTATTTCAATTTCCAGAGACACTCCAGGAGTTATGATAAAGAATTAAAATCCTAGTATAGATAAGATTGTTTAAAATAGTTAATCAACTATATATATATATATATATATATATAAACAACAAATAGGGAAGCCTATAAAGGAGAAGGGAGTTGCAGGTAACACCTGCTAACACAATGACAGACCTTGCCAACACCTTAAAAACACATATATTTCCTCAGGGCTTTGACTGACAAACTGTTATGAATCTCATTCGTGCTGTTCAAACATCACAGTTTCATCTAAAGAGCAAGCAAAACACTGCTGGAGCTTGTTTTCTGTTCCTGAGGGCAGCCAATATGTTCTGGTTGGGTCCAGACCACCAAGCTCTGATGGCCTTCAAAACAGGAGGGAATGGTCCTAGGATCATGGTGACCCCGAGGTACCAGGAGTAGTTTGAAAAGGACAAGTTAACTTCAAATAAACCTGAACCAAAGCATTTTAACAATTTAAGAGTGCAGCTGATGCAGTTGCAGTACCCAGGTCAAAGGCCTGATAATGCCATTTACTGACAGAGACTACAGTGCATCTTCCCTATGCCTCTGGCATGAACTTTGGGATCTCACCACCAATTCAAGAGGAGAGGCCACGGCATGGCCCAGACTGTCGCTCGCTTTCCTTTGGAGTCGATATGGACGTCTTGCCCTGTGGCTCCAGCACTTGTTGGTCAATTTAATGTGACATTCTGCTTGTCCTAAAAGACCCACTTGTGACTGGTTCAGATATTACCTTTTCTTTGAGTATGTCTGCCCCCCAAAGCTTGACCAGCATGTACAGCAGGTAAACACACCTTTATTGTGCGTTTCCTAGCAGGAACCACCCCCATACAAAAAATGTTTGCTCAGTGACTCAGGAAAGTAGGCTGTTAATTTTAGGTGTCTCAAAATAATCTTGACCTCTGCATGCCTCTGCTCGCTTGTGGCTCTATCTCTTCCAGCAGCTGTGTTTGCAGGGTGTGGTACAACACACCTCCCCTACAGCACCTGGCGTGCACAGGGGCAAAGTACCACTGCCCTGCCCAGCACTGGCTGGCTTCGGTATCCCACTTCTCTGACAGCCTTGACCATGATATTTGTCTTTGCTGCCACTTGCCTACACTCTCCTTCATGATTCAGTCTAGTCTATGAAATTAATCTTGTGCAGGAGTGGTAGAAAGTACAGTCATCAAAAGGGGATGATCGTCTGTTACAGCTGCAGAGGCCAAGCAGAGGCTTACGTTGCCTTAGCTACAGAAGCAACACGATGTCATGGGGTACTGGAGCAAACAATCTTCTGCCCTTTCCCTTACTTTGGGTTGGTTTATTTCTTCCTTTCCTTTTCTTTCCTGGTTGCTTCATTATGTATTGCTTAGCAATTTTCAGAGTCTTGTGCTTGGACATTGCACATCTACATGAGTGTTAGCCTGGGATTGTTACCTAACTGCTAGGAGTCTGTATTCAAGCAAGGAGATTTCTGCGGAGTAGCAAGAAGCCTGCTCACACACCAGTGCCTACGTATTCCTTAAACTTCACGAGATGGCCTGGGATGTTTCTTAGAGTGAAAAGAACGTTTCTGATCTTGATGGGTGTATGTTCTTGTCCAGTGAAAGTACTAGAAGAACTTTTGTAGTCTTAGCTTATTTGTTTAGTTTGGCCTAAGGGAAAACATAGAATTTCTGGCCTTTGGCTGTTTATTACTGTCCAAAATTCAGATCAAAAAATGAAAGTCTTGCAATTTAGTCTCCAAGAAAATGTCTAAAAAAATTGCTGTGGTAGTGTAGCATTTCATTTAGTTATTGAGTGTTGAATTCAACTCACTTAGCATTAGATACTGTCATGGTTTAAGGCTGGGCTAGGTATTAAACAGATGACAGATACTCTTTCACTCTCTCCCTCCCCAAAAAGTTGGGGGAAAGAGACTTACAGGTTGGAAAAGTTAAAACAACTTTAATCTAACTACAATAATAGTGTATTATAATAATAGGAAGAATAATAATGACATATATACAAATATATACAAAACCAATACTGAGCTCCCCCCTCCCCAATGAGGAATACATCACCCAGAATCCGTAGGGCACACCACAGGAAAGTCCCAGATAGGAGACAGGAACTGTCTCAGCAGCAGGCAGGAACTGGATTCAGGAATGCAGAGATTAGGGTCAAAGGCAGAATAATTGGACAGGGTTGTCCTCCTCCCATACTTGAGCAAGGAGCTGGGCAGAGCCAGAGAACAGCATCCTGCAACACCACCAAGACTCCCACTGACAGCCCCATGCTGGGCTGAAACAGGCTCCTGGGCCATGGGTGTGGGTGGAAGCACCAGGTGAGGCTGCTTAAAATCCATCAGTGCCCTCAGGCCCCTGGCCATAAAAGGAGAGGGATTGAGCCTTGTGATCCCTCAGCTTTATGCTGAGCATGATGCACATGGGATGGAACACTGTGTTCGGTCAAACCAGCATACCTGTAGTGTAGATATTGACATCTGAGCCAATTTCCTTGCTCTCCTTTTACAATGTAGGGACACAAATAGGCATTATCATGTTATCATTCATCAGATTTATTTCAGACACCCATTTTTGGACAGCGTACTTACAGCTCACCACCAGCTGTAAGAGGACTCTAGACAGCTGGGACTAGATTCAGTCACGCCATCATCATAGTCTGGCACCTTCACAGATTCACTAATATATCCTTCCTAGTTTCTATCTTTTACTCCAAAAGGGTCTTCAGTAAGTCTTGTGTCATGTCTGGTCAGTCTTGTGTGGCTATCTCAGACTGCCCAGAATATCTCAAACGGCACCAGGCACCCATTAATATGCAACTAAATTCTTAGTTTGGACTCTGGTTGTTCAGAATCCGCATTGGCCATTTGAGCACCCTCTGAGTCTGACCAGAACATTCAGATAGTCTCAATGCTTAAATGTTTGCTGCAGTTGGTGAATAGCTATCACCTCCAAACAATGATCTGCTTTGAGTCAAGATCAACATTAAACTTCATTTTCCCTTGGTGGCACGGTGCTTTATAGGAGTTATAGTTTATGAGACTGCACTTGAATTTGTCTGGCTTCAATTTCCAGCCACTGCTTCTTGTCATGTCCTCCACCATTAGATTTAAAAAGCTGTTTAACATTTTAACCTTTTTATTGACTGTAACTGAGTTGCCACTAAATATTCTTTTCCTGTATAAATCAAACTGATCAGTTTAACTCTCTTAACATATTTTTCAGGTCTCCAAAGTCCTTTTATTTGCTTCTTCTGAACATTGGCTTCATTTTGTCAACTCTCTCTAGAAATGCACATGCTAAGATGCAGACCTTCTATCAGGCATCTCGAAGGTACACATCTAAGTCTGACCACATCATTCGAAGCAGGTTTCAGTTGATGGAGGGAAACAGGCCTCTCCGGAGGGCAATGCACCTGGCTTGAACCTTTATTTTTGAATGAAATGAACCACTGTCTAGAGGAGGTTGTATCAGTCATGAAGGCAGCTGAGAGCACAGTGAGGCAGATGGGAAAAACATGGGAAACAAGGTCTGCCAGGAAAGTGTCTCTGGGTGCAAATCCCCACCCCCCATGAGTCGACTTCCAACAGGGAAATAACAGGAAACTCCAGTGGAGGTTGGAGCCCAACTTCCTTACGTGGTCAGGGTAAACTGAGATAGTTTCCTCTGTGACGTCAGTCAGTGCCTCTAAAGCTGAGGTTCAGTGGGACAGTAAATCTGGGTAGTGTTAGTGCTGGACCAAAGAATGTGATGCAGACATTTTCTTCACGAATTTTTGCAAAAAAAAAATTGCAAAAGATTTGCAAAAATGCAAAGTTCTGACAAAATCCAGATGCGTTCTGCTAGCTTTCCCTCAACCAAAGCTTGTTGATATTTTACTTCAGTGGCCTGTCTAAAGATGCCTTGGGCGCTCCAGTTAATCTGATTGTGTGCTCACAGGTACACTAGCGCCAGCTGTGCACATGCTGAAGCTACCAGTCAAGCAACCAAGCCAAAGTTTCAGGAAGGCAGGAGTGAGTGTTGGGGGAGTCAGGCAGTGAGCATGGGGGAGTCAGCCAACAGGTCATTTATACTGCTTTGTGCCCATGTTTTGTATACAGAAAACAGAAGCTGTGCTGCCGTGGACAGCACACCTGGTACCAAGTAATGACAGATCCTAGGGAGCGGTTACAGAGGTTCACCTCTCTTCCCCTCGCTAGCTCTTCCTTCCATGTGAGCATTACCAATAAGGAGACCGATGCCAGCCCCTGGAGTACCGGGGCATCCTGCTGATACCACCTGTGTGCGGTGTCCTGCCCCATAGTGGCAAGATGCACACAGCATTAGCACTTTGGGGGCTGAAAATAGTAATATGGCTGATGCTGGTGATACAATGACAGGATGATAGTTTTGCTTTATGCCTGTTTTAGTTACAGTCTCTCTGCTACCATGGAGGAAAATACCAATTACCCCCTGTAGGGAGGATAGATTACTTGACACTGCATCAGTCACTCTACCATTGGTAGCAGGATAACACAAACTCATTTCCCAGAGGTCTTCAAGCAGCTGTCAGAGAATAATGACTTTCCGTTGCTACCAGCCCACACCAACTCTGAAGTAGTTACCTAGAGGCAAAAAGACTGAGTCACGTTACAAATCCCTTCAGCTTTCAGATGTGCCTCTGTTTTGTTCTCTAACACCAAAAGATTTAATTAATAGGGATTATAGTTTTTTATGGCACCTCTCATTTGTGCAAAAGTTGTTCTGGAGACCAATTTCCAAGAACTCCTTCTCTTTAGGAATTTTTCCATGATGTATATTAGTACTCTCTCTACAAATATTTTTTCTTCTGTTTTAAAGCTTCAGCAATAAAATCTAACCACTCACTACAAAAGTAAGTTTCCTTAATTGAAAATTAGTATTTTTACATGGAAGAGAAGGCATATAGATAAAAAATACCCAGTAACTCATCATCAAAGAGCAAGACTTCAAAGCTAAAAAGAAGCAGTTGTAATGCCATGTCAGAATTTCTAGATTCCTCTCAGATTCTCACATCCCGTTTTTGTTACTTTTTATGTTGCAGTTGAACTGAAACATCCATTCCTTGGTTTCGAGTTTTATTTTCCTTTCTGTCCATCCTCAGTGCCCGGGGTCAGACTTGCCTCTCATTTTTGCTGTTGTATGGAGAAATCTCACTGAAACTGCGGAGACAGATAAAGCCAAAAAAATGCAAAGAATCAGGTGTCGCAGCTGCACGAGATTATCTCACGTGATATTTCCCTAGCAGACAGACTCTGTTCATGGCCATGCTATAGTCACACCACTAAAAATGTGATCAGAACCTGCCTTTGACAAGTTTAGCATACATGGTACTTACCCACAGGAATAGTTCTTGGTGACAGTGACACACCTTGCAGGCACAAGAGAGGTCAGCAAATGAGATATTTTGCATCAGAATAACCAAGCAGTTTACAAATAAACAAGATTTACTGTGTAAAAAGTGAACGTAATACATTGCGTTACCACTATGCACATCTAGGTGAAAAAAAGGGTTGAATTTTTCCGTTACTTTGACAACTAATTTTCCAGCCAGACTGAGAGTGTACAAAAGGATGCTGCTGCTTTGGTGGTTGCAGTTGGCAATTGGCTCTGGTATGGGTGGGAAGAGCCATGTGTTGATGTCAAAGGAGGAGCAAAACTGCACTCAGGGAACTCTTTGGGTTTAGCAAAGACATTGCTTGATCTTGCAATCCTATCCCCAGTGATTTTAATAATCACCAAATAGCAAGTGAAAAGCTTAATCCTTCCATCAGCACACAGGGAAATCAATTTAGGGAAATCTCTACAGAGGCAAATTAGCCATCCTCTTCCCCCATAGCTTGTGAAACGAGCTGGAGGCACTGCCAAAAAAACACCTTCATGCTTTAGGAAGGATAAGCAGAAAGGTCAGAGCAGCCAAACATCAATCAGCAACCATAGTCCCTGAAGAAGAAACACCAACAGCATCCAAGCAGCAACCAGTCATTCATATTTACAGGTAGTGAAGGCAGCAGAAGAGGACCTGAGCACCTCCAAGATATTTGGTAGGATTTGCTGCTATTTACTCAGCATGTCTGCAACATAAAAGTCTATTCCTGGGCCAGCTACCATGGTTTCCTTCTGCAGTTTGTCCATCCACAGTGCTAGACCATCCCAACTGCCAGAGCAGTCCCCAGCATTATTCTGACCTGGGCCACCTAATAATCCCCTAAAGGCCTGCTGGGCTCAGGTCAGGGTGGTAGGAGCGACTTTGGGGCAACCTCACTACTTTTGAGGGCAAGAGCATTTAGTGCCACTCCTTGCCCCTCATCTTCAGCACCAGAGAATGATCCCTGGCATTTTAGTTTTCTAGTGCAGACATAGCCTGGACCTCTACATCGGTGCTAGTCACTTCAGGTTGTCTTTACAGCCAGTGGAAAGAAGCAGGCACTTTCAGGGTGCAATATCAGAGCTGTTATAGGCACTAGGATAAGGAAAAATGCATCCTGAAGTGCCTGCATTTCTCTGTTGACTATAAAAACAGTATAGATACTTAACTCATAGGCAGAAAATTACAGTGTGAACATCTGGAGTTGGTCGGACCACTCCCACCTCTCCTGTCAAACATTTACAAACTTCTTCCATGAAGACATCATTAGTGAGGACTGCATCTGCAGCACACTTGCAGGCGAAGATATTTTCCCTCATTTGTTTACCAAATATTTCAAGTAGAAATTTACTTCTCTAATGAATGAAAAAAAAAGAGGACTTGTTATGAACGTGCATAGTTAAATGCCATGCTTAATTTGGAGATAATGCAAAACTTAAGTCAAATAGATGAAAACGTTTTTTGAGGTTAGCATAACCTGCCATAGGAAATGATTGCAAATGTTACTAGGAAACAGACCAAGTTCTCAAAAACTGTATTGGTAGGATAATCTCTGCCTGACAGACTAGATGACTGACTACATATTTTTCCTCTGACATTAAGCTGGAGTGACACAAATAAAAACCTATCTGATCCAATATGAAACCTGCCTGTAAAAAGTTAACTTATCAAAATGATGTGAGTGTGATTGAGTCAGTGTGCTGAATTTTTAGCAGATCAGCGTTTTGCATGTCTGAGAGCAGTGTTTCTGGTAAGACACATACTTACTGCTTTCCTGTGCTCTCTAGGATGCTTCCACTGAAACACTCCATGGTTCAATGAGGTGAAAATTAGACCCAAAAAGACTTGAAAATCTCATCTTTACATGAAGTTTAGCCCCAAGTACAAATGAAAAACTTGACTGTTGTTCATAACCGGGTTTAAATAGATGTAGCTAAGCAATGCTGCCCTATGTTTTATCATCATCACACTTTTATTCATTGCAGACAGCACTTTAAGAATTCCTGTGGTCGGAATCTTCCTTGTGTGCTGAGTATGGGCATGATTTGGTGTTGGTTCAGTGAATGAATATGTTTCATAACTTGAAGCTTCTTCCCCTGATGAATAATTTGCAGTAGAAGTCCTTTTATGAGGTGAGGAGATACAGTAAAATACTTATGCAGCTCATGCACCAGTGCACGGATGGACTCGGTTACCTTGACCATGGTCTGCCTTCGTCAGCTGTGGATCTGGAATGGGAGGCTCCCCTTGCTTCCAGCAGCCAGGGAGGGCACGGTGCCGACTATGAACCACCCTCTCCACTGGTACCACCTACCCGTATCTGGTCTTTGTGGTGGGACAATCTGCACCTGTTTTGGGACCTACTCCAGCCTAAGCTACCCATCAGCCGGAGAGCCCGCAGCCCTTGTTTTTCTGAGTGTGAGGAGTTAATAGCAGATGAGCATTACATCTGGGTTCCCAGATTACTTCATCAAGGTCCCCTCGTTAGATGGTGTTGGGATCCCCTCTGGCACCAGCAGCGACTATGTGTCTTGTTTTCTTTGCGAACACAGGAAATCTCCCACCTTGGGATTCTCTCGGACAGGATGGATGATTCACTCGGTTTTCCACTGCCCCTTCCTCAGGCTACAGCTGGGGACTTTAAATAGAAAATTGTCTCAGACAGATTGCGCACTGGGGAAACCCTTTTATCACCCAGAATATACTCTCCACACAGTATCTGTTTCATTGTCAGGGGCACTGACTTCCTGAGCTCCATTCCCTCTCCCTGGCCTCCGGCTGCCTGACGTCCGCAGTATTTCCTTGCATGCTTGGAATGCTTGAAATTGTTAGGGCTTAGCTAGAAAACAGAGAGGATTTGGGGAAACAAGGATAAGATTCAGTTTTCTTTCCAACAGGAGGAATTTGCTACTGGACACCACTTTGTTATGCACCAGCCGTGTTTATTCCCCATTTTGCCACAGCTCATTTGACCACTCTGAAGTCAGATGTTTCCTGCCCAGATCCTGCTCTGTAAGAACTGGTGAGGTAGAAGATGTCCCAGTAGAAATGTAACTGCTTAGTTTTGAGCGGGTGTGTCTGTGAAATATCTGGGGGGAAGAGACCACAGAGGTAGCAGCACAAGTGCTGCCCGGTGGGTGCGAGCACCCCTGACGCGGGCACAGAGCTGGGCAGCGGACACAGCCCGGCGTCCTCCCTCCACCACCGAGAGCCCTCAGGCTTTGTATGGAGCCTTAGGTAGGATCTGCAGTACTACAAAAGTGAGGGTCTGTCTCCTAGAGAGAATTAGACTGATATTTTCCCTACATAGCTTACTGAGTTACATAATTTGTGTCATGTCTGATTTAGGAAATTAAATAGGACCAGGGCGCAGGCCTGGAGCCTTCCATATCGATAGGATATTAGCTCCATTGCTGGCATGATTTTTGTCCTCAGACCATCTAACACTCTCACAAGGAACTGCCGGACAGGGCATGAACTACGGACCATTCCCAACAGGCAGTTTCTCTGTGTCTATGCTGTTTTTAGGACAAGAGCATAGCCATGAGTGATTCCAGGGCAGGTGGCCTCATGATGTCCCACGCTGCACGACAGAGTTGAACGCATACCTGACTGGAGAGAGGAGCAGGGCTTGTGAACTGCTGAATGAATAAAGCAGCAGTGATGGCATGCACCCAGGGCCTGGGGAGGTACTAGTGGCAACCGAATTATGCCAGAGATGGAAAAAGCCTAATTGAGACCACAGGGCTGAGGTCAAAATTGGTGCTTTAGAAATGAGAGAAGCAGATTCTAATTGCTACCCAGTTGGCTATCGTGTCCTGGGAGCAGTGTGTCTGGCCAGCACCAGGTAGGCAGAACACAGACAGACGAAAGATCTCAATTGCTCTCCTATGAAGAGTATCTTTTATGAATGCAGATTTCTAACACAACAGCATGCAGATGAAAACCAATCTCAGGATGAAGGTCAGGAAAACAGTCTGGCCTGGCTCTAACTCCGTATCCTCTGCAGCTTTAATCACTCTTATAACTGCAACAATGAAAGCCCAGTTACAGCCCTGGCAGCCACAGTGCTGGGGGAAGACCGAAGGACAAATACATCTGGAAGAAGCAGGCACTGATCCAGACCAGCAAATGGTCTGCAATAATAATTCCACAAGGAGATTTTTCAGTGCTAACTGGGCAGAGTGATGGCTGGGGGGACACAGATGTAGATCTAGCAAAGACTCTGTCCCTGGGGAGGGGTTTCTTGGAGCCTGCTGGACCTCAGCCCCAGAGAATCACACTTCAAGACGATAGTGTGCAAAAAGAGCTGCTTAAGGGATTATTGCTGTTCTCCTTTTCCAGCCGGGTTTGTAAAGAGAGGTCTGATCTCTTATGTTAGTTGAGCAAAATCCCCAGCCCATCACAGGTCCAGCAATGCTATTGCTACCTCATAGGCCCCATTGACCACGGTCTACGCATCTCAGCGGAGAATGAAACCAGCCTAAACAGCAGGATCTGCTTCTAGCAGTCTGAGAGGCTTTTATTCCTCTCCTTACAGTTCCTGCCTTGCTTGTAGTGCCAGATCCTGGCAGTCACACAGCTTTGACTGTTCGGTCAAATCTGCCACCTCCTCGATGCTTACTGTCTTGTTGCTCTTACCTCACCTCCCAGGAGGGACGCCCTGGAACCCCAGTTTCCTGCCTCCTCCTTGCCACTCTCTGAAGAAGGGAAGAGCAAGCAGCAGGTTGGGCGCGATAGTGAGGAGGAGCAAAGTGCTGAAACAGCCTTGTTCTCTCGCACTGTCATCAGTAACTAAGAGAGGTGTGGGAAGCCTGCAGCACTTCTGTTAAGTAAGCAGGACAACGCAGAGCAAATTTCCGTATGGGCGCCACTTTTCTCTGCTTTGGAAATGTTTTTTTCTGTCCTGGCTGTTTGTTCTGATCCATGCCCTGCTTTTCCTCCTAATGCCTCTTTCCTTCCCGTATCTCCATTTTCCACTTTCCTCCTCCATCACTGGTGGAAGTATTGTGGGACAGGCTGATACGCATGGCTCTCTTATGGTTTGTGCTGCCTGAAGTGTCATCCTGCTTTCATCAGTCCATCACAGACATTTCAGCTTGGACTCATCAGCGCAGACCCATCAGCAACACCACCAAGACTCACACTCAGGTAGTGCCAAGGAAGTATGAGTATTAGCTTGGTTAATCAGAATTAGGAAATAAACCATTGGGCAAGAGATCACTGAGACAATATTTTCCATGCAAGCAATGTTTTCCACCATCAGTTTCTCGGATAAAAGGCAGGAATTGCTTTCAAAGAGATTGTAGGGCACAGGTCAACAAAAAATGATCTGTTTATAATTTCTGCTGTCAAAACAGTACATGTACGTAGATCTCAAACAGCTTTGTAATCTGTGGTTATCTTTTCTATGTTTGTTTTCCAGCTGAGACCTTAAATGGCTTCTCAGATCGTGCCACAGTGCAGTGGACGTGTTCCGGCTCGCGAGTGCTCTGTTTGGTGATTAAAGCCGTGTCCCGCCACGCCAGCTCTGCGATCCCAGGCAGGGTGTGGAGCAGCACCCCTCTGCTTCCCTCTCTGCTTCAGCCAGGGGACATGCACAGCTCTGAGTCTCTGTCTTTCACTGGTATGACAGGATAGTTTTGAGAGCCGAAGTGCAATTTTGGAAGGAAGGGAAAGGGAACCCCTCTCTGGCTAGTTGAGCTGGTGATATCACGGTATTAAAATGCATACTAATGACATGCTAAACCAAAAGTCATGGTGCAGGATGGTCGTTCAGGGACAGCAGCAAGATGAATTTCAAACATAAGCTGCTGTGGGAACCTTGACCTCCTGGCTGGCACCAGACATGTACACAACACCACGCTCCTATTTCTAGGAGCACTTATTGCCAACCCAAGTCATATTCCTGCACAGCCATTGACACCATCCAGTATGGCAGCGTAATGCAAAGTGATGTTAATGGAATCCATCAGGGAAGAAAGAAGGCAGGGGACAACATGCTGTTTACATGTTTACATGCATCTGATGATGCAAGGGCACCAACTTGGCCACTGTATTACACAGCGAGGTGTTTGCAGGTCCAGGCAAGACAGGCCAGCACCTAGTCTTGACCCTGGCAATACTCACCAGCAGCTGCCTTCAGAGCATTATCAGTGATACTGCTACTAATATTACTAGAGGTAGACATTGGTTGTTATTACTAAATTTCTGGACTGTACAAAATAGAGGGATAGTCATCAGAAAATGTGTGTCCATGAACTGATGTCGAGACCAACCTGCTAATATCTCATGTGGAAAGTGTCACGAGACTGTGCTTTTCTTCCATCACAGACTGCTGTGCGTGCCACAAACATGGCTCTGGGACAGGGGCAGGTTGTGAAAGTGCTACAATCTGCCTGGCAGCTCTGCTCCGTTCTGCCTAAATAAGTGCGTGCTCTTAGTTGGGACGTGTAAGAAAGTCTATCCCACTTTCACCATCTTATTGTGGAAGCAGGGCAAGTCCTAGCTGGGGAGATGGTTTGTGTTCAGGGGAGTGAACACACACCAGAGATGTGGAGATGATTTGTGTTCATTCTCCTGGCTTGGTGGTACAGGAAGGGCATTTCAACCGCTTTCACCTCCTCAGCAGTCATTGGGGATGGATCTTCATCCAGCTCTGCTGGCTTCTGCACGCCCAGCAAGCCCAAGGCAACACTGATACCTGTGGTAGATCTGTTGGGTCCCTTTTACCAATTTTCGAAGTAAAAATATGTCCCTGTTTCAGAAAGGATCTGTTACAGGGCTAGTTAGCATACCTCAAATTTCATTTCTGCCAATGAGATAAGGTCGTTCTCAGGGTGAAATGTGATCATACAAGGAGGACACTAACGGGGGTCTTAGGAGATCAGTCTTTAGCTGCTCCTTCTGCCACAGGCTGCCACAAGCACGTCATTTAATCTCCTTCCCTTAATCTTCCCAGTCTGTAAATAGGTATCACAATAATGTTATCTATCTCCCACTTTCTACTTACCTTGTCAGTGTAAATTGCAGGCTACCTAATGCTATGTATTTCCTCACGGGAAACACAAAAGGAGTGATGCATTTGTGCTCCTAGCAGAGACTATGATGTAAGCAAATATGAATAATCTTATGACCTGAGAAACCTGAGATATGTATGTTCAAGCAGTCAGACACGGGAAGAGCAGTAACCCAACCTGCACCAGCACTCCACTCCCTCAAACGAATCTAGCCTCCACCCCTTCAGGTGCCCATGCTGATTCCTGTTTGATCTTATGCAGTTAATTTTCCATTCATCATTTCTTTTCTGTCTTAATTGTGACTTCATTTTGGAAACGAAATCTGGTACAACTATGAAAAATATGAGGACAACTTCTCTGCAGGAATAAATGGACTCTGCTGAATTGAAGCAGAATATACCTACATATACTAGACAAACTGCTGACTCCGAACATCAATATTTATTAATGTCTGTACCAGGAATGCTAACAGCAACTTTCAATGTGGTGAAAAGCAAATATTGATCTGTTTGCTTGAAAGTCAGATTAGGCTGTGTCCATAGGTAAATATTCCTGCTAGCAAGTAGAGGAGAGGTTGTTTCCCATTCCCCCTTCCCAAAGGCAGCCAAACCAAATTAAAAAAAAAAAATCTATTTGATACCTAGTGAGTTTTTAATTAAGGAGGTACCAAATCTGAGGGAAACAGAAGCCCTGGGGAGCTGTGAAGTCACTGTCTTGGTAGTTTTGTGGCAGGTAGCACAGCTCATAAGGACAACCACCCTTTAGTACCCCCGCACCTTCCAAGTGGGGAGAAAATGCTCCTGGGGGAAAAGATCAAATCTTTTCGTGACCAGGGGCAAAGGTATTCAAAAAAATCTGTCTGAGCACAAGCATTTCACATTTTGATCTTCGGTTTGCCCCTCAGCTCTGCTGCTTCAAGGTGATTACTCCCAGCATGGACACATCCTCCCCTTCCTCCTGGGATATCTTGCACGGAGATAAAGACACAAAGCACAGGCTGTGGCAGAGGGAACAAACAGTTAAAGGCTGATCTGATTCAGCTGGCCCCTAATTCAGCTTGGAAGGAGAGCTTTGCTCGGCACCACCAGCATTTCTAGCTGTGTTGCAGTCTCCTGCCAGCACCCAGGTACCCACACCGAGGCCACCCTGAAGCTGCCACACGATGGGTTGCAGGGATTGCTGCAGGGTGGCGGGAGAGCTGTGGGCTGACGGCACAGGCAGGCCCTCCGGACTGCACGTGTCTCTCTGATTAATCCCTCGTGTCTGCACAGGGCAAGCTGAACTTGGCAGGAGCCAACTCGCCTGACAAGCTCTTGGAGTGCTCTAAGGGTTACTGAAGGAAAAGGTTTCTCAGGAATTTGCCAAACATTAAATCTGGCCAGGGCATAGGTACCTACTTTGTGCACTTTGTGCTGATTTTGCAATGTCACTCATTGCCAGCCCAGCATAAGGTGCCTTCAAACATGATGCCACATACCTCTGGTTCCACCTCCATAGGGCTGGGGAGCTGTCAGCCTCTTGGCTTCCTGAGGAGGCCGTTCCCAGTTCCAATGGCTGGAGGAAACTTCTCCATCATGCCCCTTGGTCACAGAGAAGACTCTTTCTCCACCTCTATCCCTCATCGTGGCAACCCAGTGGCAGATGGGCAGGCAGGGTGTACCCACGCCTCGAAACCTCCTTATGCAGGGGATGGTTATTCAGCAGGGGTGGTTTCATCCCACCTGACAGGGATGAAAGACTGAATTAGGATCTGAGCAGTTCCGGGGAGTGTAATTAGCTCAAATACACTGCAAAATATCTCTGCAGCCTTCAGCTAGAAACAACAAGCAGCAAGCCCGTCTTCTGCCAATCTTACCTGCAAAAAACCCCATTCCTCTTGCTTTTATTCTCCTTATTTTCCTTTCTAGTATGGAGGAAATCTACCAAAATTGGAGGTAAATTCACAGGCTCAGTTAAGTTATGCCAAGGGACTAAAATCAGCTTTAAGTAATCTTCTCACTCCAGAAACCAAGATGGGAGTACAGTGAGAGGTTGGCTGTTCAGAGCCACCCCAAGGCTGCTCTGCGGCCTCCTGGGCTGGTTCCAGAGGGACTGATTCCCCGTCAGGAGAGGGGATGGAGATGTCTGTTCCAAAGGACAGGAGGACCGGCAGAACAAGGTAGCCCAAGTTGTGAGTGCTGAACACTCGTTGCAGCTGGAAGTTGCTCTTTGCTGGTGCATCTTGCGTGTGTTGCTGGTGGGAACCGAGTTACTCAGTGCTTGGACATTTTCACCATGCGCATGGCAAACACGAGAGCAGCCATATCCTATTTACCGGGTGGCACAGCCGCATTGACTCCCTCTGCTTCTCTCCCTGCTCCTGCTCCTCCCGGACGAAGGCTGCACAGCACCAACAGTCTAACTTGCTTCTGCCTGTGTTCCCAAGATTAAAAGCTAGTTAAAATGCAAGAAAAGCTTTTGTAATTCTCGAGGAAAGAAATTGAAATAAGCTTCATTGTCTTCTTGTCTCCAAGCAAGGCCTGTGATTTCTTGTTTAGATGCTCTGGTGTGGATTGGGTTTTGTTTCGTACAGCACCTAGCGCACTAGGGATCTCAACTGAGACAGAAATACTCAGGGCATAACCCAAATAAGTAGCATCTTTAATCACATATTTCCCCTGGTTGCTCCATCTCTGTCTGTATAGAGTGGCACTTCACCTAGAAGTAGACTGGATAAGCAAAGGGTCTTTCACGGTCACATCAGAAAAGATGCTAATTTCTCCTGTGGAGGCTATCTCAATGAGTAGTCACTTGTTCCTCATCTCCCAGACCACATATTATGTTACAGGTTCACATTAAAAAAAGGTTAATGGGGGGAAGCAAGCACTGACAGTAATTTTTACTCCCCCAGAATGATTCACTTCATTGCCATAATTCAGCTTGGTATAAAGCTCCATATAAAAGGAATACCTAGACAAACTAACTGTTCTCAAAATCTTTTCCTTTTTTTTTTCACTTTCAGCAAAACCTTTTTTTTTTTCTTGTCCCTTCCTTGGATGAACTTTGTCTTGAATAAACAGCAACATCTGGAATTCAGCAAAACACATCATAAAGGGAATAATATGTCCACAGCAGTTTTGCTGAAAAGGACAAACCCATTTATTACCCAAATGAAAAGTTACGATTGCTAAATGTCAGATGAAATTAGGAAAAAAAAATTGAATCCTCTGTGTGTGTCCTTTGTGCCCTTGCCAGCTCAGAGTGTGTAGAAAGCTGTCCCTCCGTTGCCACTGCTCTGTCCTTCTCTATGGCGTGGGTGAAAGTCTGCGAGGACTTGCTAATTGCAAACACACACGATCAGTTCGGTTACCTTTACGCTGGGGCAGAGTTCCAGGCAGTGTTTTTTTCACTCAGATAAGGAAATACATCAGACAAAGTGTCTGTAATTAGACCATGCCATGATTCTAGCCAAGCTGTATTCTCACGGCCCCTTACCTTATGGGGGCTGAACTCAAAGGCTCAGCATCCTCCAGGCTGGGCTGGCCGGTGAGCCGGCGCTCGGAGGCAGTCAGCCGCCCCCCAGGAACTCCCTGGGGCTGCTATGGAAAGCGAAGGACATGCAGCTTAGCGGGGTTATAGGGGGTTTGGAGGGGGGTCAAGGGTTGAAAGCACTGAGCACTTCAGAAAGGGAATGGCAAATGTTGTCTCTCCTTTCCCCCCTCCTCGCAGCTGAGCAGCACACAGATGCTCTGGGAGGAACAGCACCTCCCGCCAATTCTGCAATTGTGATGGCACCGGGCACCTGAGCCCCAGGCACGGTGCAAAGAAACAGACCTAATCCATCTCCCTTTGCTTTACTTTTCCTTTGGTAACTCCTCACTTCTGGCCCAAACTCACTTTCTTCAGAGCACGTGTTGAGGTCATGAAGTCACAGCTCCCATAAATCAACAGAGGCTGAACACATTAATCCAGAAACAGAAGGAGGTCTTCAGCTGGTTGGGCAATTTTTGTCTTAGAATATTGGTCCAAGGGGTGAAATGCTGCCAGCCTGGAGAATAAACATTGCTTCAAGGGGTGACTGTCTGTGCATTTTTGTTTTGTACAAGGAAGCATTTGGGGTCTTTGCAGCAGAAAAACAAAATTAGGAAAGTGAGAGAATTGATTTGTTCACACAAGGCTGGGGTGGGTCCTGCTTTGATCCCTGCTTCTTCCAAACATTTCGTATGTGACCACAGATATATTTCTGATGGCCAGACCCACCAAGATGCAAGACCCCCTCAGCCCTACTGACAATGCTGTACGTGGGGCAGACAGGTAATTTTAAGTGCATGTGACACTTTTAATTACACCTGTAAGTTCAAAATTGGGTATTACTGGCTCCATCTCAGCTAGAAAGCATGCCATTAAGCTGGTGGGACATTGTTTTGGCCCAGACCAAACTGCAGGCAGCACTGCCCTCCTCCAAAGCTCTGGGTCTGTGCCTACAGCCCAGATCTGGGCCACCGAGGTGATGCCCATGGCCTTCTGCCGCCTTTTGCATGTCCTTTCACAGCAGTGGGGATGTAGAGAGTCTCTTATCACTTATGAAATCAAAACCTAAACAGATTCCATCCAAGTTAATGTATCAGTGGGCAGCATTTGGGGTAAGCAGCATAACAGTTTATGTAAATAAGTGAAAAGCTTTTCCTGTTTCTTCTCCTTCCCCATGGAGAAATCAGAGGTTACATCTGTACTAATAAACTCATCCTGAAGGTCCAGGTTTGCAGGTTCACATCCCAAAACGTGATCACATGTCCTGTTAAATTGGCAGCACTGACATGGCATGGTTTAGGCCTAGGCCACCAGCTCTGCCCCTGCAACCCCTGGGGACGGTTCAGGATTCAACAGGGGCCAGAGGCTATTCCCAGCTAGCAGTTTGGATGTGGCTAGCCTGGCTGGAGATGTGGAGATGACACTAATGGGCAGACCAGCTTCCTGAGGAGCAGCAACTCATCCTGGCTATGTTTAAATTCACCAGTGAGATCATACCCTAGAAGGCTGCGTTTCTGTCCTTGGGATAACTGCGACCTGGGAGCAGCCCTGCAGGACAGAAATGACAAGCTCACAAAGTCCTAGGTTATACTGGAAGAAAGCGTCACCTCAAACCATAGGTAACCAAAATACAATGTAGCCCTCACTGTGAGCAGGAACTGCATAATAGTGTGGGTTACACATCGGTTAACCACAACAATCCCATTTCCACGGAGTACACAATATTATTTTAGTTACCACAACGACCCGAGGGTGTGCTCGTATAAGATATCATTTCCTCCTACCGACAGGCCTGAAGTCTCGGCAGAGGGTGCAAGGGACCCTCCCTTCCCTGGCTGGGGGAGCCACCGTCCCGGGGACATTCCCATCTGCCACCAGCTCCTGGGAACGATTGCCTGGGAAAATAGTCAGCTCATTTTCCTCTAGCAAGTTATGGCTTACATCCCCCCAGCTGCAAAGGACAGGTAGCCAAAACCGTGGTGTGTGCTTTCAGATGCCTGTGTGCTCAGCGTGGGGCGTTGAGCTGGGCAGTGCCTCCGTCCTGGCTGGCTCTCACCAAGCCTCCCCTGCCCCTCAGGTCCCAGGGCACATTCAGACCTTCTCTTGCCCATTGCATTTCCCATGCTCGTCCTTCTCACCAGCCCGGTGCAGCCATGCCAGGCTCTACCTCACTATTGCACCCCTGCCACGATGGGGCAAACGAGGGCACTGGGGTGCTGAGCTTCAGCCTGGCCTGGCCTCTCAGCCTGCTTAGGAAACGCATCCGCCCCGGTCCTCCTCTCTCGCTTCCTCTGTTTTGACAGCTTTTCAGGGCTATTTCTGCTGCAGACCGGGGATGCTCCTGCATTTTTGGCAGCTTTCCAGGCGGAGGAGTTGTTTTACACCCGGCTCGAATGATGGGATGTGTGTACAGTACCAGGAAAATGTAAATTTTTGTAATAGTGTTAGGTATAAAGACAAGGGTTTACAACAACAGATACGGAAATGAGGTGGCCGGCTGCTGACTACTGCTTGTCTCTAGTTTCAGAAATTCTGTTCCTCGCTAAGAAAAAAGAACACATATTTTAGATTTTAATTTAAACCAAAATAGACCCAGGGTATAAGCGGGAGCATGGATTACTTCCGGTGCCCTTCAGAAAAAAAAAACCTACAAGATTCCAGTAAGAAGCAATGAGGCAGACCTTCAATTTCCAATAATAAGCCTACAGTCCTTATAAACATATGGTGCCATCGGGACAGAGACGCTGGAAGATATAAATCTTCAGTGACTAGTTGACTTCACGTTTGGTATGTGCCTTGCTTCTCCTAACACATCACATCCGTCCAAGGACCACCATAAATTTTATGAGTCTCACATTCTCTTGATCCTTTTTCTTACAAGTACCTAGAGGAATGCAGCATTTACCCCAGTACAGGCAGTACTGCTATTTATAACTCTGGACCTATCAGGATGATATTTTTTTCCCCCTGAAATCTTGGAATAGTTCAACCAAACGAAAACCAAATCATCTTTCATTTCTTTTATTTAACGCATTTAACTACTAGGGATGAGAATGTGGAAACAATCCCAATAATGTTGTCTCAAATGATACTGAATTCCCACAGATAATTTATCTACAGCCAGAAGGACAGCGATTCAGTATCCGCTCTATGATCTACACGGAGCGATAAAAAGCCTTCGCTGGCAGAAATTAGTGCTTGCATTTTGTTAGTTTGTGTAAATAACAGACCAGATCTGGCAATGCCCCAAACTCTGTAGAAATTCGTGCATGATCTGGGCTGCAGCAGTACGGCAAAGCTGGGCAAAGGCAGGGGTCTATAATTATCCCATCCTTCCACACTCCCACATTTTCATTTCATTCACCTGTTACATCTGTCACTAAACAAGAGACCAGGCTCTTTGCAGAAGGAACCTTTGCTTTATTCCTGGCTTGTACAGCACTTGGCACTGCAGGAGTCTGTCTCATCCCAGGATGACAAGAATGGACATTGCTTGAACTGGGTGCATGTGATTATCCTTTCCAGGAGATGAAGAACCGAAACAGAAAATGAGAACACAGGCATGAGAGGCAATGGAGGCAGGCACTTACAAAAGCAGGTTCAGAGCAAGCCCTGCACCAGCCTGACCTGCTCTCCCTGCACACCTCGGGCATGGTTGGGCACGGTTGGGCATGCACAGGTGACGCACGCTGGTCACACTGCTGCTTCTCGTGCACCTGCAAGGAGGCCAGGGAGTGCAAAGAGCTGCCACCCTCAATTGCCATTTATTTTATCACCCCCCGAGGGGGAAGGTATTTTCATGTCAAGGGTTTTTTTGCAACTTTAGGAATGTTCTCCTTTCCCCAGTGACACAGCGTGATTTGCTTGTGCCCAGAAGAGGTAAGGACCAGGTATGCCACAGGCTTCCCCAGAGGTGGAGGGATGCAAACCAGCAGGGAATTGCTAATGGCTTTGAGGAAAATAAGGGGAAAGACTACATCTTTCTAAAGTGAAGGCTCTAGAAATTCAAACTGGGATAGCTGAGTCCAGGTAGGGCAGACCCTCTGGCCATAGCCACGAGGTGTCCCGTGAAATGACAAAGACTTCCTAGAGCCTGATCCTCTACCCCAGGCACTTCCCACTGGAGAGATTACACAGCTTCCTCCCCTCCAGCGGACTGAATGGGCTCCAGTCACCCAAGGATGCCCTACCAAGATGCAAAAGATGGTTTCACATGATGTAAATATGTGATGAGGTCGCATGGAAGGTTTCATCCCCCGAGTGTTCCCATCTTCCCAACTGCCAGATGTGGGCCCCACTGCAGTTGTCCTGGTAAGAGATCGAGGTGCAGAGCACCAGTGGGCCCAGGCTCTCCCAGCACAGCTCCAGCTCCTCACCTCAGAGGACAGGCCAGGTAGAAAGATCTCAGCTCAACGCATGGAAATCAGGCAGCCATAGCCCCCTGAACAGGGTATCATCTCACTGGCCTGCTACGTGCCACCAAGTGCCAGCTCGCCACTCACCCAAACACATCACAAGAGAAATTTTATGATTACTGACAAGTTCAGACCAGATGGGATTTACTCCAATTGAAACTGAGGGATCCCAGCAGCCAAGTTCCTAACACTGCAGGAGTAGATTGGCTCTATTTCTGGTTGGGAAAGGAGGGTTGAGCAGAAATGAGATCACAGGCTTATTGCTGCATTAGAGCATAAGCCGGGATTTTTCTTCTCCTTTCTCTTGCGTGTGAATATATTTAGACGGTACGTTTAGCTGTAAGAATAAAATTCTGCTCAAGCTCCTTCTGCTTTGTCTGTTTTCCAATCTATGAAAAATGAATTAATTTTCTAAGTCCAAGAAGAGCCTCCTTTCTCAGCTAAAACATCCCCAGTGTTCTGAGATAAGGATTTATTTCAGTAGTTTCAAATCTCTGTTGCTCACCCTCCCCAGGATGGGGGTTGCTGGACTCTAAGATTTGGTCATAAATTATGCAAATGCTCCCAGCATTTTTAATTAATGTACAATTTGCATTTTAATGAAGGGGGTGATGAAGCCCTCCAGTAAAAGAAACAATTACACATTGACCTGACGATATAGCAGCAGGATTGTTGCAGCGAGCGCATTTAGCTTGGTTTGCAATGGATTCAGAATGTTCTCCTGGGCACGGGCTGCGGTGTCCCAGCCCTGCCCACAGTTAATGAGTAGAGGTGCAATGTCCCTGAGCGAATGCCTGGAGAAAGTGAAGCTCCTGGGTGTCCTGCTGATCTGGGCAGGTTACATCAGGGGTTAGCAGCTTCACCCACCTCTTGGCTGGGTTTGCTCAAGCGGCAGAGAGTGGAAGGAGGAAGGAACTGGGCCTTCTTTTCTTCCTTGTCCCTGACACTGGGGCCTGGATGCTCTCTGGGAGGATCCAGTGGTGACTTTTCCTTGGCACTGGGGGTATGAGAGAAGGTTTTCTATAGCATTCCTTGATTTTCCAGATTTGCTACCCTAACAGAGGCAAATGGCAGTTTATCTCAGTTTCTCAGCTCAAATCAGCATGAAACACAGAAAATTGTTTTCACCACTTTTTCAGTCCCTCACTCCAGTAAAGCAATTTTCACTTTTTCCAGGTGATGATAATCTGCATAGCTGCATTTCAATATGCAAGACCTGCTTTGGAAGCTTTGAAAATCTACGGCACTTGGCAATGAACCAAAAGGACAGTCGTTTGAGTGTTTTGTGTATCGGGGATCTTGCCTCAGCATGCATTCCTGAGAACAGGATCAAGGCGCTAGAACATGTTTTGCATCCAGTAATTATTTATAAAGCATAGAGGAAGTTTAACATAACAGGAAACATTAAGACTTTCCAGCCTGTTCAAAAGAAAGGGACATAATATAGTTTCCTAGCAGTTCTTGCTGGTTCACAAGATATTTTATGCATTTCCTCTCTGCAGATGCTTTACAGTAAGTAACAAATGAATGGCCTGGGGTTTTTTTTTTCATTTAGACAGGGACAAGTAAAATTTCACTTGAATTGAGAACTTATTTCAGATCGTCTCAATCTAAATTCAGTCTTACTTGTATGACCATTTTTTCCTCCAACATACGTAGCCAATGAGAGCATGAGCTTTACTTATGTCCAAAGGCCTTAGAAACAACAGACCAGACATGGTGTCAGTACAAGTGGCTCTGGCTCTATTTACCTGACCATCCCTATCTTACTATGAAATTAAACTCTGGGAATCAGATCTGCCCAAACACTCACTCACCCTCAGACCCTTGACTACCAGAATAAAGAGGGACAGAACTGGTGAGGGCAACGCAAGCAGGACGTTTTATCTGCACATCACAACAGAAAAGCTATTTAGTAATAAAATAATAACAGAGTGAGGTTTATACTTAAACATCTGGAAGAGCACGATTCAGGGAGATTTAGCCAACCCCCGTAATGGGGTTTTCCTAGATCAGCCTTTGAAAAGATCTTTAAGTCCTGATCCTACTGCATTTGCTAAAAACTCGATTCCTCTTAGTCTAAATAGCAGCTCTCCTCTCCCCACCCTCCCTTCTGTGGTCTTGACCTCATGTGCAGGCTGTGCAGTTACGCTGGTATTATCTGATCAATTCCTCTGTACTTTCTTTGCCTCCCCTGCTCTCTCATCGCCTGATTTTCCACTGTAGGGATAGAGGTACATTACTTTTTCTTGCTATTGTGCTGTCAAGTGCCATCTTGAGCAAACCTGCCTACCACATATAATCTGTACGTCAGCAATCCTTCTTAAACAGGGATTTGCACAGCTGCTTGCAAGTAAGAGCATGCAGTGAAGGCTGCATGGCAGCACGCAAACAAAAGAGCACTCCTGAACTCTAACCAGGTCTTTACAGAAGAGGAGGCAGCCAGTTTTGGGGTTTAAGTTCTGCGTGAATCCAGCATTAGGTGCTCAAGTGAGGACCTTTACTCTGGGAACTGTATCTAGAGTATCCTTGATCTGTACTTGGTCCTCACTTCTTTCATTCTTCTTGTTCTATTCATACGGGCAAAGAACATTTTGCTACTTCATATCTGTCAGGTCTAACTCATCTCCCTACTCAGCATTTCTCATTTTACATCTCACTTTCCCTAGCTCTGACACAACTGTCTCTATTTATCAGTCTTTTTTTCCCCTAAACTTCATTAATTGCCTTCTTACTCCTACCATAGCCCTTCCCCACATATTTTCTTCTTTGGAATTCCATTTCAGGATAGTTCTAGTAGTTGTGCCTTAACAAAATCCATCTTTTCCACTCTCGGCTCCTCAGTCCAGGTAACTTTGTTAGTTTTCTTAATTCATCAAAATTCATCCTTTTGAATACTGACAAGCCTGACAAACTGTATACTTCAGTTTATTCTTCATGCAGCCTAAATTGATTCCACTTACAATCACACAAGCTGAGGCCATTTCATACAGCCAGTCCTCTCTCACAGCCACAGCATGACCAACATTAGATAATGAAAATCAGAAGAGTCAGTATCTCCAGTCTGATCATCAGTCAATTGAGTCTAAAACAGACACAAAGAAAAAGGGCAGCTCCTTTAGGTCCTAACCTAATAATAGTAATTGTATTACAATTGCCTGTAATTGTAATAAAAAGAAGGGAGAAGGGTCAAATTTGTGCCTGCCCCCTGAGAATCAACAGATGCTCTGAAGCATAACAACCAATTCTCCATAGCGTAACCTGCAGATTTATAAATTTCAGTGAGTCTAATATTATACCATTCAGTGCTTGACCCTGTTACCACTCATCAGCCTTAAATACCAGGTATCTCTAAAGTGGATGAATACTTCTAATCTCAAAGAAAGTTATGCAAAGGGGTCCTTGAACCTCTTGTGTCCTCACAGGCTCCCGAAAATAAGCACAAGACAATTTATTACTGCCCATTTCTTGATATCAGGAGATCCTTCAAAATCTTGTAGAGATTTTTCAGTTCTGCATCTCAAAATGTAAGGGAAGTTATTCCTTACAGCAGACAATAATTGGGCATGAAAAAAGCTGGTTTCTGCAATGATCTGGTCATTGATTCCCAGTTTTGTGCTTGAGGATTTGAAGGAATACTAAACTGCATGGACACTCACAAAATTATGATCACAGACAAGCTAAGAAAAACATGTAAAAATTAAAATTATAAAAGTCCACTTCCCTGGTTGGTCAAGGGAGGGCAGCTTTTGCAAAATGTGATTTGTGCCTCTCATATATAAAATTGAAGCCTTAAAAAGACAGCCTATAACTGCCGCTAGTTATAGAAGGGCCATTGTGCAAATGAAAAGAATAGGATCCCATTATCCTACATATAACACATTGCTTTGGCTTACAAAAAATGTGCTACATTTAGAGGAGCAACCCCACCCAAGAGCTAAAAGTTAGCTTCTGATTTCTGAACCCCCACCATCAATAAAGCTTCTTAGGGATAAACTGTCCCCTAATGCAATGCCCACAGATTTAGAATGTACCTACTACACCTTGTGAGAAGAGTGGTTATTTTTAATCAAAGTAAGAAAACAGCCTGGTGGAATATAACGCTACAGGAAAATGCCCAACTGCAAAGCTACTGGCATCTGTGTGGGACTCTTCCTACTGCCTTTTGATGCTTCTCTCCTAAAAACTCATTAACGTAGAACATGCAACTCGTCTTCTCAGTAAATAAATAACCCTTCAATTGGAAAGTATCGTCTTTCTGTCTTGTGTGCAGGCCAGCCCGGCAGACTGCACAACCTCTCTGGGCAGCCTGCTCCGGTGCTCAACTATCCTTATGGTGGAAACCTTTTTTCCACATCATGTTTGAACATTTTATGACCCCTGTCTCTCCTCTTGTTGCCATGTACCTCCAAAAAGAGCTTAGTTCTGTCTCCTCTGGCAGAAATTGGCAGGTTGCCATTAGGTTCCCCCAAAGCACCGTTTTTCCAGACTAAAAAAACCCACGTCCCTTGGTCTCTTCTCACAGGACAAGTGCTCTGGCCATGGTCCCACACTCATGGCACTGAGGACACTTACCTGTAAAATACTCTATGACCATACTCTTAAAGTACCTACCAGAAAGCTTCAAATCCACATTTTGCCTAAAATTAAGAGTTGTTTACATGCAACACCCTGAAATATTTCTTTCTTATGACTAAATCCAATACTATTGAGATTATCTGGCAGCATATGGGAGTTGCTTTTGTGGGTAGGTGGCAATAATGGTTAAGAAGAGAAGTTGACATCTCACTGCAAAATATTTTCAAGCATAAAAAAACAGGTTTTCAAGGGCTTAAATGTATTTCTGAAAAAAAATCTTCTTGCTCTAAAATTAAAAACTGGAAGTGAAAAAATGTCAAACAAACATTGGAATTCCAATTTTCAACAAAAAGTCCTTTTTCAGTTATCACTAACGTAGGAGCCCTTTTTCCCACCAACAGGCAAACAACTTGATGAAAAAATGTTCTGTTGCATTGAATATTATTAATTGAAAAAAGAGGTCTAACCAGTTCGTACAGAAGACATGATCACTCCCACTGCATGTCATAAATCTGCACAGTAGAGCACTCATGACAGTCTTCTGACGGGACCATTTTTTAAACTATAAGTAGATCCCCTCAGCCTCTCCTCCAGCCTTATCATAAATCTATCACACCAGTCCCTGACTTTCCATTTCAGCCTACACACACCTGCCTTATCCTCTTATACTTTCTCTAAGATACTTTAATTGTGTATAGCAGCTTTTCTCAGGAGGATCTCACAGCTTGGCTGCATGGCATCATCCCTGCCTGCCTCTGAGTATTGCTGTTCAACTCAGCTTCCTCTGGAGCAGGATGAAAACTTCCACTGAGGTTGTACTGGCCAGAATTTGTGAGAAACAGCACAAGTTGCACAAAAAGGCCTGTTTGTGCGCCTTGCCATAAACCCTTCTTTGGGTGAGGTCTCCGTGGCAAGGAAGTTGTCCTGGAAGAAGGAGCAGAGGCTGTCAAAGCAGCTGGTGTTCCTCAACCTTGTCCAAGACAAGAAGGCAAGACCAAGGTCATAACCTTGTATAGATCTGGCAAGAATATCAGTACTTTCTTTACACTTTTGAAGTGGAGAAAGAGCCAGAGCCCTTTCAGTGCCATCCTTCCTTAAGAACAAAACAGAACTCACCCCCCACCTCCTCCAAATTCACCTTCCAAACTTTTTATCACACCATCTGTTCTTATTTCTGAGTCTGGACAACTACACACTGTGCTCATAGGTACTACAGACCATGCAGCTCTTGCCCTAAGATGTACAAGTGCCCAAACTGAGCTGATGACCCTCAAGGTAGAATCATGGTCTTGTACCTATTTTGGAAAATAGGGTTGGAAAAAGTTAAAGCAGCTTTAATCTAACTACAATAATAATGTATAATAACAATAGGAAAGATAATATTGAAAATGTATGCAAATATATACAAAACCAATATCGAGTTCCTCCCCCTGCCAATGACAAATACGTCACCTGGATGCTGCGGGGCATGCCCCGGGAAAGTCCTGGACTGCACTCAGCAGCAGGCAAGAGCTGGATTCAGGAATGCATGGATCAGGATTGAAGGCAGAAGAATCAGACAAAGTCCTCCTCGGATGCCGGCCATAGACGAAGAGAGAGTGACCCTCGTGATCCCTCAGCTTTATACCGAGTATGACGCGTATGGGATGGAATACTCCCTTTGGTCAGTTTTAGATCACCTGTCCGACCCGCTCCTCCCCACCGGTGGGTCGCAGGTGGGATCCCTTTTCCGCTCTTTCAGTTCCGGCGCATAAGAAAGTTAGCAGAGGCAAGCATCAACCTTGGTCTCCATAGGAATAACTACAAGTAAGAGCCTTACTGCACACCATTGCTACTGATGTTCCAGCACTAACTATAAACACCGAGCTTTATCACTGCTAGAAGCAGACGCTGTCTGGAAAAACATGCAGTTAATTTCAGAGAGTGCAGCTGCTCAGAAGAGACTTAACTAAAAAGTAAAGTTACAAAAAGAAAATTGATTCTGTCCTAGCCCAAACCAGCACAAAAGCACAACAAGGCATTCATTCACCACTTCTCTTGGGCAGACAGGTGCTCAGCCATCTCCAGGAAAGCAGGGCTCCATCACGCATAACAGTTACTTGGGAAGACAAACGCCATCACGCTGAATGTTCCCACTTCCTTCTTGTTCCTCCAGATTTATACGCTGAGCATGATGCCACATGGTGTGGAATATCCCTGTGGTCAGCTGGGGTCAGCTGTCCCAGCTGTGTCCTCTCCCAACTCCTTGTGCACCCCCAGCCCCCTCACTGCTGGGGCGGTGTGAGGAGCAGAAAAGGCCTTGGCTCTGTGCGAGCGCTGCTCATCAGTAACTGAAACATCGCTGTGTTATCAACACTGTTTTCAGCACAAAGCCAAAACAGAGCTCCATACCAGCTACTTTGAAGAAAATCAGCTCTACCCCAGCCCAAACCAGCACACCTTGTTAAGTCTGTGAGTTCTCTCTCAGCACCTTGGTGCAGGCGTCTTTCCTCTGGATTGCAACGGAAGCAGCTCCTCTGCCCTGACCCAGGCTCCCACAGCATCATGGATGAATCACATCCTCCAACACTCTGTTTCTCTCTGTTGTCTTTACTGGGAGCCCTAGATAGCTGGCTGAGGCGCAGGCATTGACTCTACAGATGTCCATGCTCAGACATTTGGATCCTCTGCTCTGGGCCAGCTGCCGGTGAGAAGTAAAGCCCTGTCCCTTCCCACCCCGCCAGTATGCCTAGAGCTGCCTGAAGGAGATCACTGAAGCTTTTCTCCTTAAAGATGGCATCCAGGACCAGGCTCCAGCTCTGTGCTAAGTCCTCCATATCTGCTTTTCCCACATCTCTTCTGCTTCCTGCACCATGGTGGGACAAGGAGGAATCCCAGTGCTGTGGCTCATTCTTGATTGGGAGGTAACCTTGGAGATGGAGTCAGTATCCAGTTTAGAGAAGTCAAAAGGCCTTCTAAATTACACCAAGGGCTTTTTTAGTGCTCAGTAGCCTTAGGATTGGGGAAGGAGATGAGGAGGATAACTTTGAGCCACTCTCCTCATATTTCCCAGCTCTCTGGGCTGTTCATGAGACCAAGCTGAATGCTAAGCCTCAGATTTTCACTCAGGAACATCAGCACATTTTTACTACAAACGTTTTCCATGCATCTTGTTTAGATTTTCGCTTGTAAAATCAAGTTCGAGTCATCTGCTGCATCCTGCTCTGTGAGCAAAGCTCAGCACTTTGATTGGTGCATGGCACCATGTCAGCGGCCATGGGCTGGTCTCTCCTAATCCCTTTACATGCCATCCCCTTTGAATCCATGCCCTCTAAGAATGTGTTTCTCATATTGCATTGCCTTGGCCCCTAAACGTTTATCTGAACAGACAGATACAGCTGGGGATTTTTGTTTCTGCGCAGACTTTGAACAGCTGCTCACGGCTGCACCCAGCCCAGCTCGCAGAAACGCTGTGCTCTGCCTCTGGTGGGAAGCACGTCAGGCTGGGAGGAATGAAATAGCAGCAATCCTCCGGGTGTCACCAAACAGCAATGACAGCGGGACACAGCCCTGGCCAGGTGGGGCAAGGTCAGTGGAGAACTGGCCACACAGGCCACATGTGGATCTTGCTGAAAGTCATCGATGAAAAATGGGGGCTTTTTATAACACAAATGGAAGATGACCCTGGCTGAGGAACGGCTGACTGCATTGCAAGCAGTTTTGCAGACCCAGGCTACACTTCTACATGTATGTCCACCCCAGGGGACCATCGCCGGGATGTACTCATAATACCAAATTATGTTCGTGGCATTTACGGATGTGCACAGATGATGGCATCAATGTAAGAAATTTTTACCACTTGACACTGGAGGGTCTCAAAAGACTTTGCAAATACAAACTGAGCCCTTCCAAGGATGCAGCTTGGCTGGTTTAACCCAAGTGGTTGAGCTGCCAATAAAAGCAGAGGTCTTGCTCTTCCACCTTTCCATCCCCACACTCTCCTCCTCCCTCCTCACAGTTTTTGCCACAGTACCTGAGCAACACTGGAAGATTTGTGGAATGGTTGTGCTGGTATGACTGAAAACTAGGTTTAGTTTGAGATTTGGGGTTTTTGATGGGCTGATTTTCAAGTCTGATCACTGATCTGATCTGATACACTGAGCAGGCACAAGGGCAATGAGCTGACCCAAGGGTCAGAGTTTAAAACACATGAAAAGAAAACTGCTTTGTCTGTGCAAACAGGCCAAGGAGCAGACAAGATCTCATTGGTATGTAAACTGGCACAGTTATATTTCCCTTGCTGTGCCTTGCGCTCTGTCAGTATGCTGATGGTGTTGCTGCAGTAGAAGTTCACGACTAGCCAGGAGAAGACTTTCCCTCAGAAACTCATCTCCCAAGCAAGTCTTAGCCTGGAGTTTGTTTCTCTCTGGAGAAATGTAAAATCTGGATGGCTTTGAAGGGGATGAGAAAACAACCCAGATTTCTTGCAAAAATTATCCCAGAGACACCAAGATTTTTTCCCCTCTGTCCAAAAAGCGGTATAACAAATTCAAAACCTCCTTTTGGTTTTAAGCAGAAGGCTGCACCAGCACATCTCTGGAGTGAGCTGTTGTTCAGATGCTGTCCTTGTCATGGAAAAAATCAACCATCTTTTTCCCTTCCCTCCCATCTGCCTAAGGGGTCTTCAAGGAGACACTCACACAGAATCAAAATTTTGTGATTTGAATTTGTTTTCTCACAAGTTACAGATCATGCCCAAATTTCATGTGTCTTCACCAAAGTTATATTCTCTCAAAACTGTTGTTTTGATAAGATTCAAATTTTGAATTTTAAACTGTGACATTGAACGGTGCTGTGAAAAACAAACAAAAAAATCCACCTCAAAATAGCAATAAAGATGTTTTGTTCTGAAATTATACTGAAACTGGACACATCTACATTGTGGGAACCTTATTCTCTTTAGAAGTAAAATTTCAGGCTAAATCAACATGGCTTTGCAAAGCACTTTCATTGCATGCGACTCTTTTTTCTAATAATAATTTCTCAGCGAGTTACACCCCAAAACCTGGGAATGTGGGAAATCCAGATCAAGAGCAAGCTGTGAGTGTGGTGCTCGGGCTCTTTGCTGACTGGGATGGATGAAGTCTTTGCTGTGGACTGGAGATCTCTTAAAGGCGGGGCAGCAAGGTGTTGTCTCTGATGAGATTAGGAAATCTTTTTTTTTGTTTTCATTGTTGATACACCAGACAATATCAATGTGCAGAATGCAGTCTTGTAAAAGCTTTCAGTCTCAGCTGAGGCTTTGCATTCCAGCTGTCAGGCTTTCACTTGTTTACCTTGGAGACTGGCTCCAAGGGATTCAATGGAAGAGATAATTGAAATGGAGTGGCTGCCAGTAAGCCAAAAAAAAAAAAAGTGTTTTATTCCACTAAAGATACTTATATGAACAAATGGCACCCTTGGGTACAAACCAGAAATAATCCTAAGCATCTCTCCTTCTCTTCCCACATACCTCCCCTGCAGCAGGTTTCATACCACACCCAGCGTCACTGCATGCAGATTTCTATCCACATCTCAACTCCTCACCGCATCTGGCCCCAAGAGTTTTTGGGGCCAGGATTGCCGAGCTGTTAAAGACACTCTGTGGATCGGGGGAGCTCAACAGCTGGAGAAGAGCGGGGACCCGGGCGCCCCCCCTCCCAGGCACTGCCTCCCCTCCTCACTCTCCTTGGGCACCACTACCGTCGCAGACTTGCTCTAGGGAAAGGCTGAGCCCTAGGGCTGTCCCATCTTGCTGTCGTGCCTGATGTCAACCTCCAGCCATTGCCCACCCTCTGGATCTGGAGGGTTTACTGCTGGGATTTGTCCAGTGCAAAGATAAGAATAAACCCTGAAACTCAAATAGGACCTCACACTTTGAACTCTTTTTCCCTCACTGCAGCAATCCAAATCTGGATTTTACAAGAGACAAAAGGTTTTCAGGTCGTCCAGGCCCAACCTTTGAAAACATGTTCCTGACCAAGTAACCTTCATGTTTATTATTAGCATATCTTTAAACAAAACCTTCTGGAGGAAGCACTGTGTTTATGTGCTGAGCCTGCCATGCCTTCTGTTTCAGCAAGTCAGGAACACAAAGTCTGACTCCAAAAGCAGCCACAGAGTCAAGGGGAAAATAAGTCAAGGCTATGAATGGCTTGTTTCAAACTTTTGTTGCTAAGCCCTGCCCTGATGTGCCCCTTCAGCAGCTAGGCCTATGAGTTGGATAATCTGTTTCAGCTAGCCTGTTCAAATCCCCTAACCAACTGTATAGCAAGTCACTTAAGAAACATAGTGCATGGGAAACCCCTGGCAGTGCACATTTTGGTTATTATTACCACCAAATGGAGTTTGAACTCCAGTGAAGATGTAGACAGTTTAACCAGCTCTTCCAGCCAGTAGCTGAAACGCTATGTGAGCAGCTCGTGTCTCACAGCCGTGATGGGAACAGGGATGCTGAGAGCAGTAAGCAGCAGCCCCAGCAGAGCCAGCAGCTCATTCCAGCCCTCGCCAGGAGCTGCTGTCTCTGTGCCACACAAGCTATCTATCTGAAGTCTGGCTCCACGCAGAGTCCTGGCCCAGAGGATGAAGAGTGTCCCTGGGGCTAAAGCTGCACACAACGGTAAGACCAGCAGCCTTGGGAGCTACACCACGGGACCAGTCTTTCCCACACCCCAACAACATCTTGGAGCTGGTAACAGCTCTCCTGTGACTGCACAGAGAGAGGGTCAGCCAAATGCTGTGGCTTCAGATGCAGCCAGGACAAAGAGGTGATTAATTTTCAGGCTGCTTAGCTCCCTGGCCTGGCTCCTTGCAGGAGTGCCAAGGCCAACACGGGCAGCTCTGACTTAGATTTAAGATGCTGTAGCCTTTGCTGTCATGATTGCTGTGGTGTAAATCTGAAAGTCTGCTCTCTCCTGCCTGGCCCAGTACTGCACAGTCAATGGAGTTAAGCAGATGCACCGCTGGGCTTGGTAGTCTGCCCTCCGTGACTGCATAGGAAGGCAGAAACCACTTCTGCCTCACTCCTCACCTCCAGGTGCCTCCGCTTTGTTGCTCTGAAGTGCTATGTTAGCTTGCAAAAGCTGAGTTAAACCCTTCTACCTCTCTGCAGGTCAGTGATTTTACTGGTAAATGCATGTGAGAATTTTTACTTCTTTTACACCTATCCTTCTTACATTGTCGTGATAGGAAAAATGATTAATGACACCAATATTATCATGACCTTCTGAAATGATAAATGTCTTTTCCATCAACTTTGCAAAGATCAGAGGAACGTGCAGGACAGTGCGTTTTGCTGCACATTGTAGATTGTGACAAAATGAACCAAGTTTCCTCTTCTGCACTGAGCATCTAAGAAAAGGTTTCCTTAATTAGTGTGTTCGGTTTGGTATTTGTTTCTCAGAAGGAGGAAGTTAAAAAAAAATGAAGCCTCTGAACACCACTCTTTGAGTATAAATTTGCCTTTGCTTAATGTTACTATTATTTTCCAGACACATTTTTAATTGCTGAACACTTCCTGTACAGGATTTCCACCAGACTTCTCATGTGTACTTGACCCAACGTGCAGCTACGTCCATCCTTCACTCAATACAGATGCTCACATACAGAACTAATCTGAATTTTTAGTGTATATGCTGCTGTAGCTAAACCACATCTGAATAATCTTGAGAGTGCTATTCATCCAAGGCTTACATATTTCAGAAAAACTGTAAATTCCTTTTTATTTCAGTTTTTAATATTCAGCAGGCAGATTGTGCTGCCAGCGACACGTCCATGAATCCTGAGTGAACCTCTCTCATTGTGCTGCTTTGATTTCACTGATTCACTTGAACATGGTGTTTGTGCACACAATGGGAAAGGGTGTCAAAGCACTTTTTGATTTATGCCAGAGTTATACTGCTCACACTAATGCCATGCTGTGGCTTACCCTCCAGGATGTCTGCGAGCTCATAGTGCTGCGGGCTCCCTTGGAAGGACTTTAAAGTCCCACCATGGGTTCTCCAAAGGCTGGGAAGGGGCAATTGGCCTTGTTGGATCCCAGCCCAAACTGTAAGGACTACCACAGAGTCTCCTCTTCACTCTTTTTGGGCCGTAATTTGGGGTATGAGGCATAACAAAGGGTGAAACCTTGGAAGAATGTAAACCTTCTCAAACAAAAATTCTTTCAAAATCAAGCCCGGTGTAAGGAATTCGCAGAAAGCATTGAACATAAGCGAAGCATGAGCAGTTAAGTGTTAAAATAGCCCTTTCCAGGTAACCACAACAATAAAATAACTACCATAGCTGGTGTGACTCAAGTAGACCCAGCAGGAGAAGCATGAAAATGCGGAGAGCTGAGTTTATACACCTGGTGACAATCCCAGATCAGGGCTGAGGGTGCTGGAGAAGGGCAGAGGGGTGTGAAGGGACTTGCCAGGGTGCTGTCCGCATCAGACTGGTTTCTGAGATAAAAAGAGGGCCTGTCAGCTTGCTGCTATTCAGAAACCCTAAAAGAGAAACCCACAAACACAGGCACGAAACAGCGAAGCAGCAAGGAAGGAAGCTCATTCCTGCTTTATCCAAGAAGAGCTAGCTGTTGCTTGAGCCCAAAGGGGTAGCAGAAATGCCCTCGAGCTTGAGATCTCAAATTGTCAGCCCGAATTATCCTTGTGTAAATCCCACGAAGCAGGGGGCATTCCTGCTCTCTGTCGGGGGCCTGCTTTGCTTGCTCAGTCATCAAAGCACCTGCCAGGGTTTCTGATCGCACTTTGCTCTGCTGACATGAGTGCACATCCTGAGGCTCAGCCGCGAGCCCAGCATATCGCGTTGTGCCGTGTCAGGCTCCCTGACGCAGCATGGGGACAATAACAACAAAAGCCACCTGCTTTTAGGGGAGAAAGCAAACCCCACAATTTCAGAAAGATATAAGGGCTTGAGCATGGTGGGTCAAGCCTTTTTAAATGCTGTATGATCAGATTAGACAGAAGTGGTGCTAATAAAATGACAGCCATTGGTAGATTTAAAGCCACTGGGAAAACGCTTGCTGATTTGAAGAGGAGTGCAAGGGAGGGTTTGAGTGCAGCAGTGGGGCTTGAGAGAGCATTCCAGGCTGGTGTTTTCTCATGCTTAAGGCTTTCAGCCCTGCTTTAGGCAAGGGTGGAAAACTAGACCATGGTCTCTCCAGAGGTCCCTCCCAATCTCAATTACGCCCTGACTCCATGAACATTTTGTGCTTGAGAATCTTCCTGGAGCTTCTAAAGTTTCTTGAGAAACTGTTGGGATAAGAAACATAGCATCATTGTCGTACATGCTGGTGAATGTCCTGTGCTGAGACTGAAAATATCTCAGTTCAGTTGCTGGCAGTGCCTCAGACTTCCTCAGTGATGCTGAAAATAAAACCAAAATATCAGAGCAGTCAGACAAAATGTTCCATTAATGCAGCATCCTTTCTTTGGCAGGAACTAATCCAGGTGCTGCGTAAAGTATTCAAACAGTAATCCCTGTGCTGTGCTTTTGGTGCCCACATGTTCAAGGATGAGAGTAATCCTTTCTTCCTTCTACTGTTTACCCGTCTCTAGACCAGAGTCCTGTTTTTGCTCTGTGTTTGTACAGCACCCAGCACAAGAAGCCCAAAGACCCACTGAGTCCTTGTTGCACTTAACTACAAAGTCTCTCCTGTAAGTGGTAGTGGGCATAGCATCATGAAAATGCTTCTTTCCGTAACTTAATCTACCATGATTTATCACTGAAGGGCAAACACTGGAGGATAAATTCAAATAACACTTCCTCTGTCTTTTTTATGAAATTCAGAAATACACTTCCACTTCTCCTTGCTTTTGAAGGTGGTTTTATGAAAACACAAAAGCTAGCACACAAGCAGTCAGACAGCAGTTTCCCCTTTGCAGGTTTGTAATGTGAATCACACCCTCCTGTCTGAGCATATGAGCATGAGCATGAGCTCTGTCATATTCCTGCCTGGCCTACCGATAGTGTAAGATACAGTGAGGATGGACAAAGGATGGCCACTGCCATCCTCTGTGACAGGAGACGATAAAGCCTCCAGCACAACTCCACTGCCCTCACTCAGCACATGGGCAGAGCGCCTGTGCCAGGCAAAGGTGCGAAAAATCCTCTTCCACCAGACAGTGCAGAGCCAGGGGTGCGTTTGTTGTGATCGAGAGAGTCCAAAGGTTTTGCTCAAGTTTTGTGCCAAACCCTAAACCCAGCACTTGTGTTGTCACTCGTACTATTGCAGGAGGGAGCCAGAGGCATCAGGCAGTAAATTCAAGAGAATTAAGACCATCTGCTGCCCAGGACTGCCAGCCCACGGCTCCCTGCGGGGTCAGCGGAGGCAAGCAGTTACAATATCCAAGTTAAATTCCCTTGAAAGCCACCAGATCCAGTCAGTAGCGCTCTGTCCCTCTTGCACACAGCGGTAGATAAAAGCCAACCAAAGCAACAACTTTGCTAGAAATTCTAGAAATTCTTTACAGAGAGTAGTCAGATATTTGTACCTAACAAGGGAATACATACACAGACATACACATACACCTGGTTGGATCTGAGTTCTCACGTCACTTCAGTACCCGTCCTAAGGAGTCTTCCACATAAATGGGCATCCAGGTGAGTCTAGTGTTCATAACCCTGCAAATGATGTGCTGGATTCAGTCTCTGGGATTACAAATGCAGACGAACTGTGACCAGAGACAGTGATAACACAGTTCCTTACAGAGGGATGGGTAAGAGGCTTGATTTTTGGCCACTCCAGTTCATTATTTATAACGTAGAGGCAAACACCAAGGGGATGATAAGATCGCTTATCACTGGACTGCACAGGTCTAACAGATGAGCATCCTCTCAATCTCTTTCTAAACATCTCTGAGCTGAAAGCACTCCCATCCCAGCAGCAGTTTTCTTCAGAAGCTAGCTAGCGCTTTCAGTGCCTTTTGCCAATAGCAGCTATAATTATATTAAATGGTTGATTCGCAGAATCAGAAGGAGGAGAACAACATGTGCAGAGCAATGTTACACAACATTGCAAAGGGTTAGCACACTTCTGTCACTCCAGTAAACCACTTCCAATGACACTCACATAGTCCTATTTTCTCCCTGTATTTTGGAGATAAGCCTGTTTTTAATTCTTCGGTGGAATAATCTGATGGCTGCACGCAGCCTGATTCATTGCAGCCATTAGAGGGGAGGTGGATGACCCCCAAAACAATCCCCTGTTATGAATAGCCATTGTGATCCCACACAAACAATGGCACAAGATGTCACGCATCCTTTCCTGAGCTTCAGAGAGGGATGCTCAGATACAAGAACTTAAAAAGAAAACTTCATTTCTGTGAAGTGGAAGTGACTGCAGTACACACTGACTCCTCTCTTGGAAGCACACTGGTGTTCACGTAAGTGCTTTCCACCTCCAAATGCTGTCCTTTCTCCCCAAGCCTGTGCTATAATTAGAACTCTAACTTTTAATCTGAGTGCACTTTGTAGGCTTAATAAGGTAACCGGCAGCAATAATGGCAGCAATTACAAATATATTCAGTGTTCAGAACGAAAGAAAAATATACTAAAGATGAAAAATGCCATCACTCGAGAATTTTTGGAAACAATACAGGCAGAAACGGGCAAGTTTGCATGGCTATAAATATCACAAGCACAGACCTTACATTATTTAGGGCACGTGTGTGATGAGCACGAGTGTTCTTAAAGGCTCTGGGAAGCATTAAAGCACGAGAGTACTAGCGGTCTGGGAAATATCGAAATATTATAATCTGCTACGGAGACACACAGCTTTTCTTTATGGCTTACAAAAATATACTCCAGATTCCAGATGCAGTCTGCTGCAGGAGAGCCTGTTTATAGCCAACAGAGAGTGCACAGGGAAGTATTGCTGAACAAGTTGGCAATGGATCAGCATAAGCAACTTGGTAATGAGTTATTTTAATGGTATTGTATATCCTGTCCTGAGTGTCATGGCGAAACGTCTCAGGGAACAGTTTGTAACAACCACCTTACAGTCATCCCACATGTATCATCAGGATCCAAAACACATGCAGAGTGGACACAAGACAAATTGGTAGAGATCTTGGTTGTCATGAGGAGTTCCTAGGCTCCTCGGGAGAAATTCTACTGGAATTTGGCAATATCCTGAACACAAACTGTTCTCAATAAGCCATCAGGAGACCTGAAGTAATCTGTTTTCCCATCTGCCCTCCAAAGGGCAGAAGGACAAACGGGGTATGTCTAAACAATCACTGAAAGTCATCTTCTTATTATTTTATTTTTCATTTGCCAGTATCCATGAAACATTTCTTCCAGTAGCTCTTCTCAGACACTACTAAACCTAGCTCATGGTGAAACTGGGAGTTTTCCCATTTTTGCAGCCTGGGAAATGAAGTGTGATAAGGTAGAATTTCTCTGAAGCTTTTCTTTACCTGCAAGCTTCTCCTTTTTTCAGCCATCATGCAATGTGGGGCCAAGCTGTGCACCCGAGAGGCATCTGACTCCAGGTGCTTGGTCTCAGCACATGCAATACCATAAGGAACAAGCTACTTTTTGGGACCTTTGCAGTTCTTTGCTCCATGGGCTACTTCTGGACTTTCCCACTTGTTCTCCAGCCTTCAGCCTCTTAGGAGGGAGAGGTGATGCATCGTTTCTGGTGCTGGCTGTGCCACCATCCTTGAGCTCTCACATCTCTGCCAGCTGGGAAAACAAGGTCCTAAGTTGAAAACACGACAGGCGCAGTTGGTGGTTGATGCAATTAAGACAAGACCTTGTTCTGCACAACCAGGCAGAAGTCTGCACAGGGCTCCCCACCTTGGATATGTCAAAATTAAATGTTTCCAACCTCAAACCGTGTGCTGGTCTACTTGTCTGACGCTGTTATCAGCTTAGGCATTGATGTCGACGGTAAGAGATGCAGCCATCATGACGTGCAACAATTTCAAACAGTTGAGGGCAGGAACACAAAGTGCTACTGAAAAAACCAGTCATTTTGTGGCCCTGCTCTGAGCAGTGATGCTAGAAATGCTCTGTTCAAGGTAGCAGGGCAGCTGCTGCAGAGCCAAGGCTCTGAGTATGGGCTAGATTTACCCTTTATTGCTTTCTCTGGGAAGGACCCACCCAGATTGCCCACTGCCGTTCCCTAAAGGCTGATGCAAGGTCAGATCTGCTGTCTCCACAGGCAGCAAGCCTGGAGCAAAGTCCCCTGCTTGAACAGACCAGGTGGGTTAGTTATTCTGAGCCCACAGGAGGGTCCCAGTCCATCACTGGGGGCCCCTGAGAAGCTCAGATGCCAGTGGGCTGTGAAGCCCCTGTGTGCAGAAGTGGGTAGCCCTAGAGCCTGATGATCTCTCAGCTGCTGTCTTTAAAAGTGACATTAAGCTCAACTTAGTTGCCTCACCAGCGATGCCCCGTGCTATTTACGATGCCCTTTGGCCTTTGCTCCCTTACTGCTGTAAACTCGGTGCCCATCTCCCAGCCACAGCAGGCATTTTGGCTCCCCTTCGGCATCCCACATGGCACAGAATGCTTACATTTCAGCTTGGAAACCAGACCACAGTCCTCAAATCACCATTTTTTAAAATACTCAGCATCAACAAAACAAGTCCAGACTTACAAAATACAGTGCCTGTCAGTTTGTGTTTATGTATGAAAGATCCAGTCCGTGTGGATGGAGATATAAATACGTGCCCAAGCTTATGCAAACTTTCTACCAGGAGAACAACAGCTCAGATGTACTCATCAACTTGACAGTGGTTTCTGAATCCCATTTTCTAAATATACCTTGCCTGATTCATGGGGGAACACAGCGTTTGACACCTCCCAGGGGGAAACACAGATGTTTGGCTCCCAGCCCCTGGAATTTCTTGAACTTCTGTGGACAAAAGGGGAAAGGCCAGAGGTCAAGCAGCACTATTTACTCTGCGCTGCGTCCTACCAATTGTTCAAAACTGCCCAGCAGATAAAGAGTAGGCATTTCTTGTTGGCAAGACCCATGGGGGCTGCCAGCATGGTGTGATGAATTCCAGTCATTCCTCCAGGCTGCTGGGTGTTGCCCAAGCCCCACTGAGAAAAATCGGCCCCACCAGCCCGTAGCCTGCCAAGGACGGACCTGCTGCCAGACAGACCCCCCAGTCCCCACAGCACTGTCTCTGTTTGTTGTTGCTCACTTGAGAAGAAATCCCGAGTCTTAAGAGGTGTCTTGCCCACCAGGAAGCCAGGAACCCTGCGGAGGCAGCCCCAAAGAGGATGACCTGAGGGCTTCTTGCTTTCCAAGCAGGCCCACAAGGGAGAGAGAAGACATGCTTGCCCAGACTTTAAATATTTAGTTTTTCATGCCCTTAAGCTTTCATTTAACACAGGCAGTTCCACCTGAACATGAGGAGGAACTTCTTTACTGTGAGGGTGACAGAGCACTGGCACAGGCTGCCCAGGGAGGTTGTGGAGTCTCCTTCTCTGGAGAGATTCAAAACCTGCCTGGATGTGTTCCTGTGCACCCTGATCTGGGGGCACCTGCTCTAGCAGGGGGGTTGGACTGGATGATCTCCAGAGATCCCTTCCAACCCCTACCATTCTATGATTCTATGATTCTGTGAAATTAAGCCAAAAACTTAGGGCCGCATATAAAAAGGAATGTGGGCACCTCCNAGGGTAGTGAGACATCAGAACAGGTTGCCCAGAGAAGTTGTGGATGTTCCATCAATAGAAGTGTTCCAGGTCAGATTGGAACAGGTTCTTCAGGGGCTTTGAGCAACCTGATCTAGTGAAAGATGACCCTGCCCATGGAGGTGGGGGGACGACTTAATGATCTTTAAAGGTCCCTTCCAACCCAAACTATTCTGTAGTTCCATGAATTTCAGAGAAAAGAGTCCAGAGCACACCTGCAAAGTAAAAGGTACTTGCTCAGAACTAGGTCCTCAGGATCCAGGTATTAAAAACCTGTAGCCCTAAGAAAAGAGCTGGGAATGGCATAGTCCCTACCTGTGGCACTCTCCTAAAACCAGGTGGCTGCTCCCACAAGGACAAGGCTGTCCCATCACTATTTTTCCCAGCCCAAGCAGGCACACACGAGGCTATCAGACAGCAGCCCAGACCTAGGCATCCACTGGGACAGGTACCCAAAAGCTGCTGTTGTTTTAACGCAACTGCCTCAACCCACGCAGAGCGGCAGCCTCCAGCCATTGGGGGGTCTGCATTCAATGCAGGCAGGGAGCATGGGGTGTCTTCATCTCAAAAAAAAAAACCCAAAAACAAACCCTAGAATGTGGTCCAGCTGCTTTTTCTGTAAATATACTCTGTGCTAAAAAAAAAGAGAAACACTGCAGTAATGTTGCGGTGGTCCCCTGAACAGCAGGTCAAGGTGGCATGAAGCTCCCTGGCTGGTGTCCCTGACACTATTGCTACTCAAATAAAGGGGGGAAACAGCACAAGTGGCAACCCAGCTCTCCAGCCTGCCCTTACATCACCAGCAAGGGCCATAAATTGAGTGGTACTTATCACATGTAAATGCCCCCAATTTGCAGGATACCCCTGCCACAGAGGTGGCACTCATTCTGCTCTACTTTCAGGTTTTGCTACAGCGAGAAGAGAGAGTGGTCTGAGACATCCACACCCTCCAGCCAGTTCTGATCACCCAAAGAGCCTTTTGGGGGGAGAGGTGTGTGCATGAGCTGCAGCCTCCCCTTACACTGGCACTGAATCGCCACCCGGCACTGACCTGGCACCAGAGAAACAGGAATGTGGAGAAACACCATCTTACCTCCCTCTGTCCCTGCCTTGGGAATGCTCTGTGCTACTTGCTCTGTGGACATCTGCAGCTTCAAGAGCTGGAAATACTAACAAAGATCTAAGAAAATGAAAGCTTTAGCCTGAATTTTCATTGAATGTAATCAAGACAATTTTTTTTAAAAAACAGCCCTATTTCATTCACTTATTTATTTTCTGCTGACTTAATCTCTCACAGAAGGTTTTTTGGGGGAGCTTTTAGGTCCATAAAGCGGTACCTTTCCATGCTGCTCCTCTTCTCCCTCTCCGTTTTCCTCAGCTTCCAGGAAGGCCTCAAACGAACCCTCACCCCCTCTCCTCCTCCAACAGGTAGAAAATCTGTTCAGAAAGAAGATCAACAACATGACTACCTCTCTGGTTGTTACTGCCATGCCTGCGGCATGCCAGTGTCACCAGGGCAGGATAATCTCCTTAGCTTGAGTTCCTGCAGGTAGTATTGAAGCAAATTCAGGGCATGTTACAATCCAAACAGGTGTCCATGCAAGAGTTAAAACAACCAGTGCAGTGTCTTCAACACTGAGTCTAACCAGCCCAATATTTTGCAAGTTAGATGTACCCAAGCCTCTATTTTTTTCTCTGTTTCTGCAGTACCTAGCACAGCAGTACTCTGATTCATACACAATGTTCCCAGGCATGGTCCCAAAACAAACAAGAAGTTGCAACTCAGCAATTGCAGGCTTAACTGATGGGGCTGCAAGCCCACTGAAATGAAGAGGAGTGTGGCTTGGCTTCCTTTGGAGCAGAACCACTTTCTGTATCATTTCTAGATCAAGAAGCAGAGCCCAGGAGGTCAAATTCTTTGGCTCACCCACCAGTCCACAGCTGGTTGATTGTAGGGGCACAATACGGCCAGGTTAACACTTCACTGTTCCTGTAAAGGCGTTTGGTCACTCCACAGTGTTAGCAACCACCTCCAGGCCAATGGCAGAGGTGCAGTGGCATCACTGGCATAGTATCAGTCAGCAGGATCCTGCACTGTGGCAGTGCTGGTGAAACTCCCTGCAGACAGCAGGGAAGGCTGTGCACAGTCCTTCGGTGTCAGAAGCATGGCCAGTATGTAAGCTATATTGCTCACTAGACCCACGTCTGGAAATAAATAACCAACCATCTGCACCTCCAGCTTGTCTTCACTTAAACTGTATAAGCTGTACCACTGTTCAAATGCATTTGGACCCTGACCCAACAAAGCACTTAAACAAGTGCTTCGTTTTCACCACTGCTCTTGGTGGGTGATGGCGTGTGTGGATTTTGTCTTGCATACTGGCAGGGACAGATGCCGACTTGATCCCTGTGTATTTGCTGATGGACAGTAACAACAATTTTCAAAGAGGGAAGATGTCCCCTGCTTGGCTCGTCCCCAGGGGAGGAGCTGTGTGGTTGCAGCACCTCTGCTTTCCTCTGTCCCGAATGCAATCCTCCCTGTCCCTGCTAGGTCTCTTGCAGAGCCTGTTGGACCTGTGAACCGGGCTAGATGTGCCCCAAACAGCTGCTGGGATTTCTGCCTGGGGCTGCTTTCTGCTGCTCCGTCATGCTTGCAGGGCTGTGTAAAGGGAGAAGCATAGGATAGGCTGCAGCCCAAATCTGGACAGGGTACACGGCCCCGTGGGGACGCTGTCTCCTTCATGAGCCCGGTTAGATGGAGTGTCTGAGCTCCAGCAGGTCCTCAAATGCCACAAAAGATCCAAGGACAGGGTTCTCTGGCCCACTCCTAAACAAAAAAGGAAAGGGCATGAAGCAAACAGCAGAAAGGCCTCAGCAGAAATCAAGGGTGCTCCATGCCTTGGAAAGGCTTTCAGTCTCTTGTTAGATGACAGCCAAGTGCAAATGTGGTCCTGCTCAGAGACGGATGATAAGGATTGATGCCATAAATAAAGCTCTTAAAACACTTGCTATGAATGTGGGAAGCCACTCAGAAGAGGTAGAAATCATGCAAAGTGATGGAGGCTATGAACTCAGGACCTTAGCTCTGGTCTGCTGGGATTGCTCTCATAACTCGAATCTTAGTAAATGATCTGTTTAAGGAAGACAGAAGAGGAGAAAGAGTGCAGGAGTGCTGTTATGCATCAAGTGTACATACCCCTGCCAGCAACCTGTCACTTGACAATGAAGAGCGTGGTGATGGAGCCCACTGAGTAAGTGCATGTGGCATGTGAAATGAAGGGGAAAGCACTGAGGTCTCTGCTCTGGACCACCAGCACTGGTGAGCAGGAGAGAAAACTGTCTGGACCGACTCTCAAGCTGCCAGAAAAGATGCAAGGGAGAAGCTGTTATCCCCAACTGGGGCTGAGAGTGGTTGCCGGAGGTCAGAAATCCCCATGTTTATATTGCAGCTGCCTCCTATGGAAAGCATGCAGAGTTTGACATTTCATAGCAAATCTGAAACACCGAGGACTTTGATTCACACCTGGGATTTATCTAGGTACTGCCCATGGTCTTTGTGGTAAGGCTCAGATTTTACAGTTCACTGCCCCAGGTTGTGATTCATGGTGAAAGAGCCGTCAATAAGAGATTTACAGAAGATAGAGGAGAACAGACCAAATTATTCACTAAGGCTGAGCAGAGAAGCAAAGATTTGACTCTGCCTCCCCAAGAGAAGGAATCTCTACTCAGCCAGAATTAGACACCTAATCCTGGTCAGCCCTTTCTTTCTTGCACAAGAAAGATCCACAGAGGAGCAGTGCACAGCCGGACTGCACCTACCCTGGTAAGGTGAGCAGGGAGAAGCACTGGGCCATGTCCCTGGTACTTCATACACCCCTTGTCCATCCTGCAGGACTCTTAGCACAGTCCCCAGCATAGTTTTGGTCCAACAAAGAGAGCAGTCTCCTTATTTGGAAGAGAACAGACTTTATCCTTATGGAAGTAAACTGGACCATGATATTGGTCTCAGAATGAGAAAACAGGGTCTTGGATGGTTTATTTACTCATTAGTATAGCTGCAACACCAGGCACTGGAGATCTGGTTTAGATTCCCCTAGATTCAAGTCTTTCATCTCTATGGAGAGTGCAAACTATACGATGTGGAGGGACAGGGCTCGCTTTGCATCTGCTGCTGGAGGTGTGTGAGTATCATAAAATGAGTACACATTTATTGAAACAGACACTGGACACCTCATCCAGCAACACTGAGACTCGTAAATCCCAGTACATTACAGCTGCTGCTGGCCCAAAGAAGAATGAATCATTTTATGCAAAGTGAAAGCTCCACTAAAGACATGATTTACAAAGCCCTACTCCAACAACTGGCAGTTTGGCACCTAGGATGCTCTCCAAGGCATCCACCTGCATCCATCTCCTTCTCCCCCAGATAACGACTAAATTACCTACCTCTAACCCTGTAAGCACGTGTTGTCATTAGGCACTTCCTTACCCTGGCAGTATTGGATTCAAACTTCACCCATGCCAAGGAGAGCTTTTTCTCCTTAGACAAGACTTGGTGTCACCCAGGTTGAGGCAGACAGCTATCTCCGTGCCACAAACATCCCAAAAGAAGTCTGAAAAGCTGTAGCTGCGTTAGTGTTCTATTACACCAGTGAACAGGGATACGGGATCATTTTCATGTGACATGCTACTAGTTAAAAGAGTAATAAGAACTCCTCGCTTCATGTACTGAGGGATTTAGTCCAACCAGCATAAAGCCGGCCACATGCGAGACTGAACTGCACGTAAGCTCTGACTGGGCCATGACAGAGTGACTCACGTATGCATCCCTGAGACAGATACATGACTGTCGTTGGTTGGGTGGTTGTTGGTTTTGTTGGGGGTGGTTTTTTACACTAACACCATTTTCAACCGAGATTAAGATGCACAGACATGTGTGGATCACGTGAAAACGATGAGGTTTGAGGAGTCACGAAGGGCAGCCGACACTTAGATAATCCTAACTGCTGTAAACGCGGCAGGAAGATGAGAGGGAGGGACAGGCTGTGCCTGTGGGAGAGGGGCGCAGCGGAAAATACTCCCAGGGCCCATAGCTTGACCCTTAGATGAGCTGAATCTTTGATCTCAACAGAGGACTCTCACAAGCTTTGCAAGCACAGCCAAGCATTAGCTCTTGGATGTGCACAAGGCTATGCCTCCTCCCTTATTCCCACAGGGGAATAGCCCTGCAAGGTACATCTTCACAGCTCCTCACTTCAGGGTCAATTCTTAATGTTTATTTGTTGACTTGAGTGCTTTCTAATATGGCATACTCAGACAATTTATGACTGCTAGTTATTTCCATTAATAATGCAATAAATATTCATAATTATATGCTCATATCTAGGGACTATACATGTGGATTCAGCAGGACAAGGAGGGCTGAAGGTAAATCCAACCTCCCAACAGCCAGGGAGGGATGTCAGCCTCCCCTCACTGGGAAGGTGGCATGGATATGAAGCTCCCTTCTGCTCTTATTCAGGCAGAGCTTGCTCTTCCCCCAAGCTGTGCTGTTAGACTGGACAAGAACCCCAGTTTTTCACATCCCTCAGTTGTCTGAAATAGGATTTTGTTTCAAATCCATTTCCAAATAAGTCTTGTTTTTCAAAGCAAAAAAAATGGGAGACCTAGAAATTAAGACCTGATTATCCAAGTGGTATCAGTTTGAGAAGTCTAAACACTTCATCATCTGCTTTTGGCAAGTCTTTGTGTCCCAGCTTCTTCTTTTACTTTTTTCTTTGTTTCCTCAAGAATTACATTTTACTTGGGATTAAGAGGTTTTAACATTGGATTTATGCCAATCCTACCTCACCTACAAACTTTCTCTCGCAACATCTTTAATCCATTTGCCTTCCCTCCTGTCTATCCTACCAAACATTCCTATATTAATATAAATAACTCCAGCGTCTTGAATATGTTCCAGGGAAGGGCAAGACAGTGCACTGGGAAATTACAAATGTCACAGTTTGCATAGGGAAAAATACAAGCTTTGTTTAATCTCTGCCTTGTTACAAGCACTGTGTCCTGGCTCTGAGAAACACAAACTCAAGCTGAGTCAATTTCCTTGCGAGTGAGTAATGGACAATCCAGTCGGCTTGCCAGGAAGCACGGCCCGAGGCCTGTGCGGTACACGGCTTCCAAGAAAGGGCCATATTTGTAAACAGAAAGCAACAGCACACATCATTACGAGAAGCAATTCCCCATTTGACAGGTGCTGAAACAAAGCCACCAAGCTCCCTTTATAGGGAACGAGTCTACCAAACAGGAAGGTCAAAGATGTGACAATGTCTGCATAAAAGAATAAAAAGTACATATATATCCTCCTGCCATTACACTGGATACAAGACTAGTAAATATTTCATGACTGTGGAAAGTCTGGCATTGTGCAAGTGTTTTTGCTCTGCAGGATGGTGGAGCCAGGCCAGCAGGAACCTGTTTGGTCCCACTCCTTGGAGGGGGTTTGCCCCTGCCCTGCGCTCACCGGCACAGCGGTGAAGCTGTTCACACAGCACGAAGGTCTTCAAGCCAGACAAGAACCAGTACATCTCATGGGTATTGGCACTCACTGGTCATTTTGTCTAACAAGAGAGGTTACAAACTTCTGCACGCTCCTCAGAAGTCCACAGGAAAGCCGGAGAGAGGAGTAGATGTCAAAGGGTAAAATTTCTAAAAAGTTTCTTCTGGCCTTGGGCTCTGCAACAGTGAGTCAGACTCTGGGAAGAAAAACATTATGCAATGTCACATCTTGTGCAACAAAGATACCTGTCCACCACTGATGGAAAGCTGTTGATCTCAAGAGACATGTCTTAGAAAGCTCTCTAGTCTTGCCTTGGTTGCTTCATGTAGCAAAGAGCCCATACGTGCCTTTGGAAGTTCTTTCAGTGGTTAACTGTCCTCCTCCACGTGCACTTACTGGATTTGTAGAGTCTTCCTTCCCCCTATGCGCTCTTGGGATCATGTCGTTTGGGTGCTGATGTTGCATGCTGGCACGAGGCTGTGTTTCACAGGGATAAATATGCAGCCTTCCATAGGCAGATTAGGAAATGTACACTGAGAAGTGGAGAACAGAGCAGGAAGAGAACTCGTCTGCAAACAACACCCACAGGAAGAACCAAGGTCTCCCTTCAGTGAGGAAACTAAGGAAAATGTGGGATTTGAAACTGAAACCGGTGGAAGGCTTTGGTACCTTACAGCATGAAAGAGTAGTGCTCTCTCTCCTCCTGACAGGCCCATCACAGCCCCGCTTATAGTCAAGCTCGGTTCTGTATGAGCATCGAAAGATGTCCTTTGTTCAAGTCAGCTGCATGGTGTGCACAGTGTCATTTGGGAAATTAAAGTCGTCTGGATCATTCAATGTCTTCATGGTCTTGTGAGTCTTGTTTTATATGAGTAAGGGGTCTGGACTCCACTAACCTACTGGGCACCACAACTAAAAGAAACCATTGCGTCTTGAGGTAAGGTGGACAGTTGCAGAAGAAATCATCTTCTACAGCTAGTCCGCACAGCGGCCACACTCTCCAGTATTTTTGCCCGTGCATGCTATGACTATTGTTAAGTGGGCTTGTACTGTGATATTGCTAACCTACCACAAACCCCTGGGTGGATTCTGTCCCGATGATCCTCTTGACTCACATTCTATATCTGCATCTTTTTCTGAGCTCATACATGTGGGCGATTCCCACACACTGCTCCTACCTCCTCCAAATCTCTGTCTCTTTCTTCCTCTCTCTCTTCCTCTTGTCTTTTCTCTCCATCTTGTCCCTTGGACCTTATTCAATCTCCATAAACATGGCTAGCGAAACCATGGCATTACGGAAAATAAACCCAAAGGCAGAAAGAAGACAGAAATATTTAATACTTAAAAAAAGCTGGTTTGTAGGAATCCTAGTGTCATTAGGAGAATAAAGGAAGACTATAAATTCTAATGCAAGTCTCCCACTCAGTTGTAAAACATGCTGCTGTATTTACACTAAAATAATCATCAGACAAACAGTTATGGGCTTTTTCCCAGAAAACTGTATCCTGAATTTGTTCTCAGAGGGGAAGTTGCTCCAGGCTTCTCACACTCCCCTCTTTGATGCCTGCTATTTTAGGATTGTTCTCCTCCTCCTTTGCCTCTCTCCCCATAAAACCGGAATCACTTTAGCCCACAAGGTTATTTCATAAAGCCTCCTTCTCAGTATATGAACACAATTTTAGATTTTTAGGCTTAAAAATAAATATCTAACAAAAATAATTAAAGAAGGTGATCTACAGAAGGAGGAGAGAAAAAGCTCCGGCATCCATTGTTTCAGCCTTAGCAATCTCCAACATACTCACCAGAGTCGCATTCATTTTACTCTAAGGGATGTGTAATCTCTGGAAGGATCTGCTTAGCAAAGATTTAGCACTGAACGGGCAATGCCTGAAAGAATAAGAGTGCAGTTGTAGTGTGTTGCCCAGGGATGGTTGCTCAGTAAGCTGCCCAGAATAAACAGCGTATGCATGCAAATTAGAAAACTCTTTGGAAGAGAAAAAGCCATTTACATAGTAATGGCCCAGCTCTCAGAAAAGCTGCGCTGTAAAATAAGTAAGTTATTTGTGGAAGACTGAACTTTATTTTTATACTTTCTATTAAGTGCATAACAATACCTTATTGACCTTTTGCAAATGATGGCTGGGCAACATTTGCAAGTAGATGTGGTCACTCAGTAGCTGAATTAAGATGTACAGACATCATTTAAACACAAGCCTGAGACTGCGGGCTGTTAGCCGGAACAAGGGGCCAAAACAAGCCTTCTGGAGAAAGCAACCTGAAACACATTTGAGGCTATCTTCCACATGAGAAATTATTTCAGCTATTCCCTAATAGTGATCTTCCCTCTCCAAAACAAGGCTCTTCAAAGAGAAGGAGGTTTGTATCTGAGGTAGCTGCTTAAACCTCAAAAAGCAGTGAAGATGTGCCTTAAAGGCAGCAAATCTCCTCTCCAAAGCTTTAGTTTCTGTGCATAATACTGTGTGGGACTTGGGGGTTTCGGTTCTTCTTTTCTTGCTGCTGGGCTGCCAGCTCAGACCTTCCCATCCAGGTCCTCACCTTCTCATGAGATCACTAAATCTTCATTCAGGCAATTGCATTCCTCAAAATTATTACTGGAAATGTGCCAAAAAGGGTGTTGACGATGCTCAGGCACTAGTGATGTTTTGGTTTGGTTTAAATAAAGGAATATCCATTCTAAAGACCCCAGAATGAAACTTCTGGAGGCTTAACACAGTGATAGAAATACACCTTTATTTTTTAATCCATCCTGCACTTTATTCATAACTGGGCAGCTGTCACAGCATCCAACAGGGAGCAGCAATAGGTACACGCTAACTAGAGTTAATTCCTTATCAGACTTGATCCCTGAGGAAGCTACACATTGACTGATAAAATTATCATGCACGTGTTTATCTGACTGTATTTAAATACTACTTAACTACATTTTAATTCATGAGAATTCTTCTGCTACAAGCAGCCAATAAAGCACTTGAACCAGTACACTTCCGTTCTGGAAAAACACGACTTCTACAATCTTCCTCTTTTGCGTTCTGAGTTTAACTCCTATCCAGCAGCATTTTTAAGCAGAAACATGGCGGGTAAATGGGATTTTTAGGGCTCAAGCATACATAGCAGTAATTCTGTACTCTCATGACATGATGCAAGTGGATTTGCACGGGACAGCACTAACCAGCTGCTGGGGCCCCGTTTCAGGATGTGCAGGTTGTTTGCTGGGAAGAGACTGCAGCTCCTGCCTCGCCCTGGGCATGGTGTCCAAGGAGCTGCACGGAGCTGGGACCTGGGGCTCCCGGGACACCTGGATCTGTTCCTCCAAAGGGATTTACCTGGGCAGCTTCAGCAGCAAGGACTGTTGTACTCCACCCCTGGAATGCCCAGTAAATCCGTGAGATACAGCCTTTTCCTGAGCACGGGAAGGAGAAGAAAGACATCTTCAACTTGAATTGCCTCTGCCTTGGGAGAACCCTGGAAAACCTAAACTACACTGTAAAAAGGGACAAACACAGCCCTGCTTTTCACACCTATGCTCCTAGTCTACTCTTTCTTTTCCCCATAGATAATAAAAATGAGACTTTCATAGCAGGTCTAAACCGACTGGTTTGGCTGAAATCAAACACTATTTTTCAGAAGGACTTTTGATCCAGAGAGAAATGCCCGCAAAGCTGCAAAACACATTGGGTTTGATTGACAGCTAATTTTTATCCCTATTTTTCCATCTGGCTGCACAATCAAGAAATCAACTATTCCACACAAATTTTCAATACAGAACCTCTTTACAACCCTTCTGGATGTGGTGTCACTAGGGTACATTCTCAGGGTCTCCAGAAAACCTGGGATTCATGCGTGGTGGCGCGTTACCAGTGGCGGAACTTTTAAGGCTCACAATAAATATTGGGAGAGCTGGGACACATTTAGTATGACTGGCAACAGTATAAGAAATCACATCCCCTGGCTTTCGCCTGGTTTACATCTACCACAGGATGTTTTGTGTTCTTGGCAAATTATTTACGGCAAGGTTTTTGGAAATGAGTGCCTAGCATTTGTTGTCTAAGAATGTAAGCACTGCAATAAATGGCTTGATCTTCAAAGGTATTCAACAGCTTATGGCTCTTTCAAAATTCAGAGCTGTTGAGTGCTCAGAGCTTTAAAAATGAGTCTGATTTTCTCTTGTGCCCAACTTTGGACAAAAAGACAAGTTTTAGTGTTCTGAAAGAGAGGATTTGCTTATACTGCATAAGCATTCTGTAATCCTTAGAGCTTCTAAATGCAAAGTGCTGCTGTTAATTCACTTATTCTGGTGTGGTTTTGGAGGTGTTCAGTGGAATAGATTGGAAATGTAACTTGGAACATTTCTTAAATGCTTTGGGGAAACACGATCCAGATGACAACTGATCACCTGCAGCAGAAAACCACCACCAAGAGCAAAACCATAAGGCTTCTCCCCATGCCCACAGCATTCTTCGTAGTTTGTGGTACAACAAAAAAGTCTTTGCAGCCATGTATTTATTTGTCTTGCCTGGTGCCCTTCGTGTTACTCCCACACATTGGACTTTAAAGCTCTCTTTGACAGTTTTATTATCTTTCATATTTTGCAGCCCTTAAAGGCATTGATGTTGCAGCCTGTTCCGGGGAACTGGTGGCAAAGCTCTCTTTGTTTCTCCTAAGGGAAGACCCCAAAGGCCACTAATGCCACTCAGCAATGTTTCCTTTCCTTTTAAGCATGAGCTGAGGAAGGCAGCCCTCTTTCATCCTTAAATCTTACCAGATGAGAGGGAAGCTAGCGCTGATGAACCGACCCAGTGATGATGAATAGTGCTGGGGTTCCCACAGCTAGTGGAGATGCAGCATCAGTCGATGGGCAGGCACTGCTGGGGCATTGAAAGCTGGGGTCTGAGCCGCTGTCTGCGGCTCTTCCTCAGCATGTCCTCTGTAGAACAGAGTTGACCATCTCACTGCATCTGCTGGCAGTCTGCCTAGCAAGCCCAGGCATTGCTCGAAGACAAATACTGGGGACAGCGGCACAGATCCACAAAGCAAAGCTTTTCCCAGTGACTCTTGCCATAGCCCTTTCCCTAGTGGGATCACTGCCATGCCTTACTTATTTACAGAGATCCCCCCTTTCCAAACAGGGAAGATTTTAAACTGTATTTGAGAAAGGGCATGTTTAGACACTTATTTCCTTCTTGCCAGAAAATTTTTTACCAACTTTGTGTTGTAGGAAAGCTCTTTTCACAGGCATAAATGCTGAGCAAGGAAATACTAGCTAATAATAAAAGATGGACAAACTATTTCAAAAATATGAGCACCTGCTCTGAGTGCAGGACTATTCAATGCTGAAAATAAATCATGCTAACATGAGCCTCCACTGTAAAAGCAAACTGTGTCATGTTGTCATTTTCAGCCCAACAACTGAATATGTATACTGCAACACTAAAAATAAATCCGTGTCTAGCAATAAACAACCATCACATTTCCCACTGGGGGTGAAAAAATACCAAACAGAAACATGGGAGCTGTATGGAAGAGCAAAGGGGTAAGGACAGAGATAGAGAGACTTTTTACAACGGCCTGTAGTGACAGGACAACAGTTTTAAACTGAAAGAGAGTAGATTTAGGTTGGACATAAGGAATAAATATTTTATGGTGAGAGTGGTGAGGCACTGGGACAGGTTCCCCAGAGTTGTTGTTGATGTCCCATCAATGGAAGTGTTCAAGGTCAGGTTGGACAGGGCTCTGAGCAACTTAATCTAGTGAAAGATATCCCTGCCCACAGCAGGGGAGTCGGACTACATGATCTTTAAATGTTCCTTCCAACCCAAACCATTCCGTTGTTCCATGAAGTTATTCTAGCAAAAGTTATTGGTGCAAAACTCTGTTCTCTATGGACCATCACCCCTCAGCGCATATAGACCCTTGCTCCCCAGGGCCTCCTACAACAGCATGCCATGCTTGCATGAATTTAAGGATGACCACCAGATGCTGCAGCCTGATGGTGTCTGGTGGTCCCTCTTCCCCAGAGGGTCATCCAGAGGCTGCCCTGGGGCTGGCTGCTCAGGCAGCTCTGTGAGCAAAGCTGAGGCCTCTCCCACGAGCTTCACTCCTTCCCTGGCTATCAAGATCACATCTGATTTGTTTGTTTGTCGTCTGTCTGGACCCAAACACTTGCACACCTACCGGCACGAAATCAAGGTCCAGCAGGAGAGTGGAGCTCCAGGAGCATCAGGGCAAGGGTAAATGTATTTCAGCTCTGCCCCCAAGATGGGATATCTCGTTCCCAACTACATTCCATGGCTACCCTGCTTCTCCACCTCTCTCCGTGTAGAGCTGGCTGCTCTCCTACTGCCTTCTCTTCCCTCTGTTTCTCCTTTCCCTTCTCTATGCTTCAACTTTGTTTCAGCTATTTCACCTGCCACAATAATCACAGGCTCCCCAGGTGATATTTCTTCTTTGGATTAATCATCTAATTCAACGTACACCTCAAAATATTCAGCTGCCTAATATCCCTCCTAATAGTCTCATCAAAGCCCCGTCTGAACTCCAGGATCTTCTTCAGCTTTGTCTCCCAGCTGTGTCTTGTCTCCCACAGATTCCTCAGATGCCATTTCCCACCTAAGGAGTTTCCATTAAAATTATTAACCAGGATTATCTGCCTCCTGCAGCCAGGCATCTTTGCTCTCTCTGCCTTTAAATGACATTCACTGCTGTCAAAATTGCCTTCGTCTCTCTCTTCAGCTCTGCAAAAACACCATATCAAGCTCGCTCTACAAACTCCAGGCAAAACCACAACCTTGTTCCCACGTCAAGGCCTCCAGCAATCATCCTCTGCTTTATTTTAAAGCTTTTTTACCTAAATCAATCTTGGTTTGAAATGGTAAAGATACCAGCTTGCAAAGTACATACATTTACATACCTCACTTCATTCAAATTAACTGAGCAAGATAAGAATCTCCAGCAAATTAATTCTGCTAATGTTCTAAACTGTGGATTTCAATCAAAGCTGAAAACTAAACCAATTCAGCTAAATTGCTGACTCTTGTTACACTTTAAGTGATCTAAAAGCATGCATCAATAAGCAAAGCAACTTTGCTTTGTGCAGCTGAGCTCCAGACTGATTTGCTGCTTTCCAGGATTGTCTGATAAAAAAAGCCACAGTCAGCTCCAGCTAATAAGAGAAAATCAATCCCGAGCCAAAGAGCAATAAAAATGTGGTAGCAAGTTCAGAACATTTTGTCACAGCTAAAATTGGTTTCTTATGAACCATCTGAAATAATATATACTGCAAAGCTTTGCAGATCACAGCCGTTGAACTAGCAAATGCCTAGTTGAATAACAGCTCCAGAAGTAAGGGAAGAAAATCCACTTTTGTCCCAGAATGCAGGGCAGGGCCAAGGTGAAGAGTTAGAAATGTTACACAAAGCGTTCGGAAATTAATTAACTGCTCTTGGACACTTGAAACCCAGGAGTTTAGCTGGAGAAGCTTGGTTTGAAATACTCAGACCATCTGCGTGTTTCTTTGGATAACTTGAAACTGGATGGCAGCTTTTGAGACAAACAGAGCGTTATAGATCAGAGATCAAAGCAATGCGGAAAACATTAAGAGCAAATCCAAATGAAAGGTCTGGAAACAACTGGGACGTTTTATTTCCACCGTTCCCACACTGTCACAGTGGCCGGGTGCCCCACAGGCTCCATTATTTGGGTTTCTAAATATAAGCTACACTGGTGCAGCTAAATCCCAGAAGCGCATGGGGAGAGAGAAGAGCAGCATCTCCAGACGCAAAGATGCAAGAGTCCTGTGGGGATTGTGGGTTCGACGTGGATATCCCTACCTGACCAGAGGCCAGGTCAATTCCCGGCAGCCGAATTTTGGAGCCCAGAGCAGAGGGCAGCGGGGAGGAACACAAAGGGCTGCAAGCAAATAAACAAACTACGCAGGGAGCAGAGCTGCCTGTGACAACGTTTGGTATTTTTTGTGTCCTGGGAGGCTGGGGCTGGTGATAGCAAGTGCAGGGACCACCACATCTCTGATGAAGAAGTGCCCATCCAGCAGTTCCACCCGGCAGAGCCACCGCCTGGCTGCCGCTCTCCAGAGACTGAGGCCAACCTCCTTAACCTGCAGTCCATCCATCTCCCACCTCTGAATCACCAAGAACTTGGTCTTGCTTCTGGAATCGAGAGACAAAAACATTTCCTGCAACCCAAAGCAGCCCCTGACCTTTTTCTTTTTAAAGAAAAACTTGTGCTTCCACTGCTGGAGGAAGCCGAAGTCCTCTGTTTGGCCACAAAGGCTTCCCATGAGATGTGCTCAGCACATGCACCCACACAGCCACAAAAAGACGAGCCTTGGGAGGGAGTGGGTGGGTTGGTCTCCACCAACTCTTTTCACACAGATCAATGAACACCCGCTGAACAGAAACGCCTTTTCATCCACAGCGGTTGACGCCGTGCTCCGGCCCGTGACCCATCCCCTCCCTGCAGGACTCGAAGAGAAACCGTGATTTATGATAAAAGCCTGCTTTCCCTTTTGTGCTTCTCCCCGTGGCACCACGCGGGTTGAGCAATGCAGCAGTTTCAAACCGTTTTAAAGCAGGGCCCTGCTTCTATTTTTGCAGCAGCATCGCAGCCCTGTGAAGTTTGGTGGCTGCTGCTTATGGTTTGAATCGTCCTCCGCCGGCAGCGTGGGGAGTTAAGCAAACAATCCTCAGCTCCAGAGGGAATATGATAAATAACTCCATATGATTCACATGGAAACAGTTTTCAGTGGATAAAGCAGCTTCTGCTCTGCCGCCGTCGCAGTGATGAGCACGTCTTCCACACACGGTGCGGTGGGGCTCCGTGCGTGCCCTGTGTCACCCTGACAGGGTGTTATTCTGCTGTGGTCCACCTCGTTCCCGTGGGCAGACTGTACATTTAATTACTGTACTGTGCACGTTTCATTCCTTGCTGATCGTACAAGCTGATAACTACCTAGATAAGACTATTAATTTAAAACGTTTGAATATTTCCCTTGGCATCCGCTATGAAGAAATCAAGTGCTGTCCTCCCTGAGTGCTGTGGGTAACACTCCCTTCCCCTGAGCTTCAGAAACAACGTCTCCCCGTCATCAGACCTATATGTCACCTATTTTCTCTGTAAGATATTTTTTCTCTCCTTTACTCCCTTCTTCATTCAGACTGCTAACCCTTGGTGGAAGAGTCGATATTTTGCAATGTTTTGCAAAATGGTTGCACTGCTCTGCTTTTGCTCGAGAGCCTTCTGTGCTACTGTGATAAAATTGTAGAAGATAAATAGTGAGAGAGGAAGCTGCAGGAATCAATCTATCTGATGACTTTTACACACGCAGTTACCGCTTTTATATGAATTATAATGCAATTTACAGCTGCAAGATCACACAGAATTTTTTAAGCACTGTTAGAGAAGCAGTGATTTTATACCAGGGCATAGGCAAGAAATGGAGCCACAGGCAGGGCTGAAAAAAATGACGTATCACAAGAGACTGGACTTCTGCCTATGTGCTCTATGTCTGCATAACTGCTATTCAGGCAGACAAAATTTTATCTTTGTGGAAAGTTTCTGAGTACACACCCAAACGGTGACAGAAAGGACCGAAGATACCATCAGCAAGTGAGTTTGTTCTAAGAATGAAAGAGGCACGCGTGTGTGGAAAGCAGACTGCGAACCACCAGAGACACAACCAGGGCTACACAGCGGCCCTTGCAGGAGCCTGAGTTTGCAAACAAAAATGTACCGCTGCAGTAAAAGAACATAAGAAAGTGAATAATTTAGTGCTGATTGTGTGCGTCGTGATAACTAAATTCAAAACCACTCCCGCTGTGAAATGAGAGGAGTCGCAGTGTTGACAGAGAGGAAACAACAGGGAGGCAACAGGGGAAGACGCAGACCGGCTTCCCAAAACCCGCAGCTGCCTTGCTGGCTCCGTGTGTGACTCCAGTCCTTCATGAAGATCTTAATTCATCATTTCTGGGGGGAAACAAAAATTGCCACGGCGCTACATCACTCACTCTCCACACGCTGCCGGCTGTCCTGCTCCGCATGGCGTGCGTCGTCATCAGGAGAGCGCCAGTTGTGCAGCCAGCCTGTGCCCATCGATGCAGATTGCTGCCATGCCCTTCATGTCTACCCCTGCTATTACAACATCCAGCTCTTCTGCCAGCCAGGATCCCACAGTACATGCACAACACAGAACAATTATGCTTACTCGTTACACCGTTTCCGCTCCAAAATTAGATTCTTGTGGATTATGATAACTAAAGCAGCCTTACAAGGAAACTATTTTGGCATATGAGCTATGCCAGTACTATTATTTCTCAGAAAATTAATGATATCCTTTGATTTGCTTCCCAGATGGACAATATAAGCATCTTCATTCTCCCCTGAAGCTACCTTCTGCTGCTAGCTCTTTGCAGCTGTGCTCAGCAGAGCCCTGGCAGGCTGCAGCTCCGCAGCCAACTGGTACAGGGAGAGAAAGGTTCCTGAGTTTTGACTTGCGTTAAAATGTTTATCTGCTTCATACACAGCTGACACTATTTTATAATATATAAACATGCTGTTGCTGAAACTTTAATAGGCATAATTACTGCTCTTTGAAAATTCTAATTATACGGATTATTAGGAATAACTTAAGAACTTGGATAGGATCAGGGGATTCGTATGGGCTGTCAGTGATGCAACCTCTGCGCCTGTAAGTCCCTGCAAATTAATAATTTTCCATGGCTTATGTATACATTCCACTTCTCCACGTAATATGACACTGCAGGCAATGTGTTTCATGAGGCGTATTTCACATCCAGCCTTGTTAATCGCTCCAGCTTTGGCCCTGTGCCTCCCCAGAAATGCCATCGCTTCTCTGCAAAGAGCCGCTCATTGCACCTCCTTATGGAGCAGACCCAGCCAGCCCCCCAGCCCTCAAACTCTTGTGCATTCTGACATTTTCATGGTTTTCTGCTTATTCCTGTCTCATATGAGTAATGCGTAATTTCAGTTTTATAATATCCACCTTGAGGACTTTTCTGATAGACAATTTGCAGGTTTATGTTTTCACATTTTGAGGTTTTATGCGTTTTGTAATCAGCTCCATGTGACAAAAAGAGCCAGAGTTGGAGAGGAGCAAAGCTACAAATCCAGCATAAATCCAGTGTTGTTCATTCACGTTTGCCTTAAATGAGTTCTTACTCTTCCTGTTGGACATTATGGGATGAAATCAGGAACTGAATTATTGAGTATTGTGAGAAACTGGTTTGCCAATTTATAGACTTATTATAATACTTGGTCTAAAATGTTAATCTGCTACTAATTGAATTGCTGACTCCTTGTGTTAGAATATATAAAGCTGCTGTTCTCAGTTTGGGCAGCATAGACCAAATGTCACCTATTTGGCACCCTTTGTACACCACAAATTTGTTCGGTAAATATACCCAACCCTATGACTGGGATAATTTTTTTCTTTCTAATCGGCAAAAATGTGTTATAAATTAAGACAATGCTTCTTGCAGGCACAGTTTTCAGGCTCGTGCTCGGAAACTGCAGGCTACCATTTCCTTTTCTGAATCTAAAAATGTAGTTAATGTTTAGGTATATTGTACCAATCCTCTGTGCGGAGCTGACCAAGGAAGCAGACGTCTGGGTGCTGTGCAGCATCGCTGCTGCCCCCAGCCCCCACCGCAGACCTGGGGACCACACATACCAAGCTGTCCCTGAAAACGCGCTGCCCCTCTCACCCCACAGATGAGGCTTTGGGGAGGGGAGAAGGATGCTGTATCACCTCATGCCTCGGGAGAGGGAAAATATTTCTACAGGCCCTGTTACTTGCCGCTGATTCAGCAGCCAGCTGCACCCACTTCTCGTGGACACGGCTCAAGACCTACTTGAGCTACGTCTCTCTCCAGCCCAGGGAGGGGCTCAGCGTGTGTGGCAGGGAGGAGAGACCTGTGCCAGAGCACCCTCCATCCCTGCTGTCACAGCCACATTCCCAGACAGCGGGAATCCATGTTCAGAAAGTGCTCCTTGACCTTCCCACCCTGCCGAAGCCCCCCCGAAGTTTGTCAGCTCCAACCTACCAGCACAGCCCCAGCCGATTCTGCTCCTCATCATACCCAAGTTACAATATTATCCAGAGCGTTCGAAAGGTTCTTTCAGGTTTTTTGGGGGCAGTTATACATGACCTGTCAAAATTTAATTAAATTAAATTTCTGTGAACACACTGAAAATTTCAGCCCAGTAAGTGTTCTTAATATAAAACGCCACCAGCTTTTATTGTGCAGGGAAGATTACATATAAAGGTATTTTTCTAAGATGTAAGAAACCTCAGTGTGGTTAAGAAACCTGTTCAGGACACTTCTGGAAAGGAAGCAAGGAGGAACGCTGTCAGCAAGGCTCAAGCGATTTCCCAAGCACCGCACGAGAGGTTTCAGATGGCTGCGAAGTGAAAACCGATGTCTGGGCAACTCGCTCGCATCGCCACTGCCTGCACATTCTTCGCAAAGGAAGGAGCTCAGAAAAGGTCACCGATGCGAAAGAGAGATTGAGTGAAACGGGGAGAAAGCCGTGCATGAAACGCTTAGAGCATCTGCCACGAAAACGTAGGATCAATAATCCTGTCTATTACAATATATAATCAGATGAACAGGGCTGGCTTTCATCCCCCCTAAATAGCAGTGGCAGCCAGTGCAGCCCTTTCACGGCATGCTTTTAAGCGATTGCAAGCAATTCAAAGGTTTTCATTTTCAGAAACGTTGCATAAATAATTCTGGGATTTGAAATGCTTTTTGAAACTTTAAGACGAAAAACTGAATAATCCTCCCCTTTCAGGGATTATCCGTTCTTGGTCCTTACACCAAATACAGGAGTGCATTGAGTAAAGATCATTCGGCACAAAGCTCGTGGCGTTATTAAACAGTGACTAGTTTTTATTTAAAACTTTGCTACGAATATCAGTGATAAATACATCAGATCAGTACGGATAATTTAAGGTAAACGTCCAAATTCAGCCTTCAGGTAGCCTGAGCACAACGTTTCTTTCTATTCAAGATGACAAATTTGGGTCTACAGTTTTTAATTAGTTGGTCACCATTATGTTAAGTGCTAGTGACCAAACTGGACGAGTAATTCATAGGGAATAATTTTCTCAATTAATTCAGCCACTTTTATGCTTGCTTACTGTTCATAACAAGACTGTAATATTCCCACACTTATGCCTTCCTTGAATGCATTCCCCAAATAAAACCGCCGCATTATTATGTGTTTGTAATCCATGCCTTGATCCTGCTGGATCAAGGGATATGTTCAGAGGCACACAGCAATTGCCAGAGAGGAGAGGACATAAAGATGGGGACCTCTTAGCTCAGAGAAAAGATGATTAGAAGAGAAGTGATTGAAGTAAACAAAATAATACAAGGGTAAAATGGAGAAAAGGAAAGGCAGTTATTTTTCCTTGCATAATACAAGAAAGAGAGGGCATTCAACGAAATCACAAGGCAGAAACTACACAATGTAGAAAAAAAAAGACCTCAAAAATATTACAGCTTCGGAACCTACTTCACAAGACAGTAGCAGTGCCAAGAGCTTAGCACAATTCATAAGAGGATTAGACATTTATATGGATAATGGGAATAATGGATCTTAGAACATGATTTTAAAAGCAATATAAACCCTTTTGTTTCAGGGCATCAGCAAGTCTTGCAAGGTCAGTTCCTTACAAGTGCTTGCATTTGAAATTCAAAGTATGAGTGTTGTGGTCTCCCAGGGTCTAAGGGCACAGCTTGCATGGTGTCTCTCTGTTCCTTGCCGGATAGATGGAGAATCAAACCTGGTGCACAGTTTATACACGTGGCCTTGTCGGTTTATTTTTCACAGCGCTATCTTCAGCAGCATCGCTCACCTCAGTGTTCCTGAGGATGAGGAGGGTAGCCAGATCGCAATTGGGGGCGCAGGCTTTCACTGGGTGCACACAATGTGTGAGCTCTTTTTCTAGAGGACTCTTCTGGAGGCATGTTTCGAGGCTAACCCTGTGCTCAAGGCCTGCTCTGCAGCATCAGCTGTGGCTGCACAGGAAGATGAAGCCAATTCCTATTTGCAAAGAACCAGGGAAGGAGGACGGCTGGCAGATGGAGATGTTTTGTGGCTTCTCTAGGAGCAAGGGGCAGCACTTGGAAAGACGTGGTGAGAGACCAGGGAGCACCATCATGTCTCAGCCCTAGCCTTCTCCCAGCACTTACGGTCTGTATCAGATACATGGAGGAGAGACAACTCAAAAAGGTACCCAGAGGTCCGCTTCCCGTTTCAGTGCTTAAATGTTGTGGGATGTCAATGCATTCAGTAACACTTTACTCATTTCTATTAGCCAAGGGTTGGCAGTGCCAAGAAAAACTGAAGCTTATTTATAGGCGGGGAAGCTGAAGATCTTTTCCAGATCCTGTTTTGTACAGATTTTAAACCTTTAGAAGTCAATATTCAGATTTTGTACTTCAGATTCATCACCCTTATGAAATTTTCCCTCTCTCCTTCACAGCGCTTGCAGGCCATTTTATGATACGTGATTTGTAAGAAGGCAGGCATTTAATCAGCTTAGACATTAAATAGGCTCTGATACAAGAGTCTGGACAATGCTTGCACAGTTTCAGTTCCCTCCAGACTTGCTATGAAAAATCATCTCATGTTCTGTAATGAGAACAGTAAATTACAGAAAGCACATCGGGTAAAATGGCCATGAATCTCCCGCACTCCCCCGAGAGACCACCACTAATTAGAAAGGTGAGAAAGGCTTTTCCTGGAGCGGAGCCAGACGCGTGCTCGTTTCACCATTTCACAAGGTTACTTGGTGGTTCGAGGCACTGGGTTTCTATTTCTCCAGGGTATTTCAGTCCACACCATTGCAGCTGAACCCAGTCATGTTCTGCTGGTGCACGTTAAATGATGCCAGCCAAGGCCATGGCTCGGGATTCCTCAGGGGAATTATTTCTGTTCCGATTTCACCGTAAATAAGTGAATAACATTGCAGGTGCAAGTGACCTAACCATCTGGACTCCAAGTGCAGTTTTGACTAACCTGGTTCTGCCTCGGTCATTTCATCTAACGTATCCTCTCCCGTGCCACTGTGTACTGACATACACAACCTGAGCCCCGACTGTATCCATGCCCTGCCCTGAGACCAAATGGCACAGCCATTATTAAACTCTCCTGGCCTCAAAAACTCTGTGGCTACATCCAGACAACCCCAGGGGAAGGGCCACTTGCTGGCTCCTGACCCAAGCCTGAAGTCCCTGAGGTGCTGTCAAGGAGCCTTCGCCTGGCACTGGTTACTATGAGGCAGATTCCCAGAAAAAAAGTCAGGACTATAAAGGCTACTGCCTGGTTCTAACAGGCAACTGGATGCCATATGGGAAGGAAAAGTCTCACTTTAAAAGTTCCTATTTTCTCTGGGGCAAGGAGCACAGTTTGTTCTGGTTTGTTACTAAAAAAAAAGCAGAACTGACAAAATGATTTAGGAGACTGTGATTTTCCAGTCTGTTTGTTACACCATACCCTGGCTGGCCCATCCCATGTGAGGCTGTCTAACACTCTGTATTGTTGCATCTCCAACGCCATCCACCTGTGGGAACTGAAAAGCATGCCCATAAGATTAACCCAGCCTTTGACCATCACATAGAGCATCAAGTCACTGGCAGGGAGCAAATATCCTTCCTGTTAGGAAGAGATAACATTCGTTTTCTTGATCAGCCTCTTGGTGCAGAATCACTGTCTGTCACCAGAAACTGATCTCAGAAATGTTTCACAAAGGGCATCCTAGACAGTAATGAAGTTTCAGGACCATCCAAATAAATATCACTCCTGTAATTGTCAGCTCAGTAAGTTTAAATAGTATCATCCACACACAGAATAGAAACAGAAAATTGCCATCTCCTTTTTTTTTTTTTTCTTAAAGAGGAGCTAGTACATCAGTTTTTCTTCTCTTTTGCATTTTAAATAATAGCACTGCATTTTGTGGAGCACACCTCCTGCTAGACCTCCTAGCAGGGTCAGAGAGGCAAACAACCCAGAGACCAGAGACATTATTAGGAATATGGCTAAATGCTCTCGCTGAAATAGTCCAAACGGGGTGATGCTGAAAGCAATGGCTCCAGAACAGGGACAGACGGCAACACAGGACTGTCACATACAAGGGATACACCAGCTAATGGTCCAGCCCTGCACCATTTGATGGATTTTAGAAAGTGCCAAGGAGGAGCCATCACAGCTCCTTCTATCAGCTACCAAACCCCAGCAATGCATGTGCAGCGGGGAGAGAGTGGAAAAGATATCACTGCTGTCTGCATAGAGAACTGGTCGCCATATCGTGGGATTGCAGCTCCCACTGCCGCGACAGCCCAGGAAAAGCTCTCAGCTTCTCTGCTCCCTCTCAGCGTCTCAGCCTATGGGCAGGCTGCGAGGATTGTTGCAGGATGCTGGTGAAAGCTCTGTGCTGTTATCCAGGGGCCCTCAGCAGTGACAAATCTTAACAGTTCAGGCTGACACCAATCAATCAATCTGGCTTGGTACCCTTGGTGTCCATCTACTGGAAATTAAGGGCCAAGCTAAAAGAAAATACTCTTGTCTCACAGCAGACATGCTGCTTGCAGCCTGCACGCTCCATACATGCAAGCAAATATACTGCATGTAGTAAGCATGGGTATTTTGGCAGGCACATTCTCTGGAGCTCTTGAAAAACGTGTGCTAAAACCAAACATGCATCCTTGGTTCTAAAACCCAAGGCATGCTTTGGAAAGGGCACTAGTCCCACTTCACACAGTATTTTGATGTACATTCAAAACAAAACATATTCTTTTTAAAGGATGTGATAAGAGGGTGAACACTGGAGATATGAGGTGCAGCATTCTAGCAAACTAAATGTACAAGGGCACGAGGTGGGAATTCAGTTTTCTGTTTCAGTTGTCCTTGGCAGGCTTTTAGCTTGGGTGTGTTCCTGCTCTCCCATGCTTTCCCTCCATGGCTCAGGAGTGAGCACAAAGCAGGGACCCTTCCCAAAGGCAGTCTGGGCAGAGCCGCACAGCTCTGGAGGCGAGGAGCCGTCCATAGCATAGACCGGGGCAGACACGCCAGCCTGCCTGGGGCAGAGAAAGGGCTGTGATAGTGTTTGGTTAACTAGTAATGATGTAGCCAAAGTCCCCTGGGTGCAGGGAGTTGGTTTCTCTTGCGTTTGCTGCTAAGGACGCTTAAGAACACGAGGCTGAGAAGGGAAAATATTTTCCCCTATCACTTCGCCATTCAGCCTCTCTGCTCAATGCAAATACCAACTGCAACAGCCCAGCGATCTGCTCTACCATAACATTGGTATTTCCTTGCAGACAGAGCATGCTGTCCTTGAATGGGTCTCATATTCAAAAACACCTTGCAGACACCTCCAGTGAGTTACAGGCACTGCTGGTACACAAACCGTAATGCAACAGCAGTCAACCCATCGCCTGCAGGGATGAAAGGGAGGGCATCGACAAGGGGCCAAGGTCCTTAGATGTATCTACGCTCACAATCCCTCCCCTTCCCTCTGCTGTGAGCAGAGAATCCTCTAAGGTTTGAAAAAGATTCTTAAATGCCTTGGGCTTCCATTACTTCATCTATATTCCTTCCATTTGCCTGGTTAGCTGCTACAATAAGAGGGGAAAGAGACATAGTCGGATATTTTCCTATCTCCTGCGCTTCCCCAGGCACTGACTTATGGTAGACAATAGGAGCCTGTCTGCTCATCGCAGCTGGCATCACGACCTAGAAAAAAGGTTGATGAGGAAAATAAAAGAGTTGCTTGCACACAAGTGTGTGTGTATACAGACAGAACAGAATAGGAGTATGCAAGAAGCAACCTTCAGGGAGATACACAGAGAAGCTTTGTTGTTCTTACATTTGGTGTCAGAACTCAATATGTAAAACAAGAGGGGTTTTTAATGTTCTTTCTCATTCACAAGCATCTGCTCTATAAAGCCTAATTAAAGCCACTCTGTTTCCAGAGCAGTGGAAATGTGCAACCTGTACATAAATCTTTTCTCTACAAACTGAAAAGCCAAAATTATGTTGTTGCATTTCTACTGAAGAAACAAGAAAATTTTAAATCTGGAGCAGTCTCAGAAGTACCATCTACCCATAAAACAAAGCAATGTAAAAACACGGTTTTGAGAAAAGATGGCCCTGCCTTTCATTTAAACAGGCATATTTATTGATGGTAAGACATAATGCACTTCAAACTCAGCTGAATAACTCACCTCAAAGGTTTTGAATGAGATACACAGCTATTTTAAAAACGTATTTCCTTCTGTAAGCATAAAATATGTTCACTTTACATTTTTCAATTATGCCATCCTTTCTGAGCAGAAAAGCACATCGAAAGGTGAAGGCAGAAGTCTGCAAAGCTGCAACAGTTTTTCCCCAGAATATATGCTTTTGTCCTAATAAGCATAAATAAAGCCAGGTAGTATCTAAGAAAATTAAGAGCTAGGCAGAACCGTAGGGGACAGCCTGAGAGCACAGCACAGAATGTCACGCACTGCTTATGTGTAAATGTGAGCTTTGGGAAGGTTTAGTGCTTTGCAATGTAATGTGCTTAAGTAGTTGAGTCCAAAGAGCAGAGGGTTGGGCTACTGCATTCTCTTGCCAGGAAGAGGAATCTCCTTTTTCTCTTTTTTTTTTTTTTTTAATCACAGAAAAATATATAACTGACATCGAAACATCACCTGAAAGAGGACTCAGATTACAGACGCTGCTCTGGGAAATACCACTTTCACTTTCCGTGAGATCCCAGTTTTTACGGCCTTTCCCTGAAGTGCTGTGTAGCACTGGGAAAAACAGAGATCCCCTTCCCCATCTGAGAACTTTACATTTTACATTTACATCTGAGCTTTACATTTGAGTTGAGATCCATTTTCACTTTCCTGTGACATTTAGTCATCTTTCCCTATCTGTTTTTCATGTATTTTATATACAGGAATTTAAAAGTGAGTAGTGGCTTCGCGCCAGGGTTCCCTGGGAATAAGGGCTCCCGTGCCCCGCAGTGCTGGGCAGACCCCGATCCGTGCCGGCAGCTCACAGAGGTAAAGCCGAAGCAGGTTTCTGCCTGCCTGCGGGACTCACCTGCGCACAGATCGCTTTAGGCTAGGATTTTACCACGTGCATATGGAATTACACTTTAAGCAGCTCTTGTTGTAGTTGATACCTGATAAGCAGCTTCTGGGAACAGCATCGGCACCTCCCCAGACATTTCCCAGGGGAGGATGTTAAAAACCTGGCACCGAGGCAGCTTCCACAGCAGTGTGGGCACAGCTCCGGCGGTGATGTGCTGTTACACAACAGATCCACATTTCTTCTGATGGGGAGGCAAGCAGGCTATGGCATCCTTAACCCCTCTGCTAAACCCATCCCTGCATTTATTTTTTACTTATGCCCAGTGGTTCACTGTAATATTAGAGGTGGCATTTTGGGAAGGAACGTGTGAAAGGATAAGATGTTGGCACAAAAGCTGGGAAACATTTTCTTCTGCATTGCACAGGTGAAGATCTGGGGAAGACTCGTGTGACCAGGACGTGATTTCTGTGATCCCTCTTGCAAACAGACTGTTTGTACCGGTTGTCATCTGTGCCGTGACGTACTGCTAACAACCTGCATAAAACATGGAGGAACATCAGCTAATTAAGTCTACCAAATTCAGTTTTGTAACAGCAGGACTCTTGGGCGTGATCCAGAGGGCAGGATGTCACAGTGGGACCTGCACCAGGTTATACAGCTGGGTAAATTCCCCTCACTTTCTCCTGCACCTGGTCACGGTACCTGAACCCCCCTGCTTCTACATCTGCTGATGTGACTGTGCCAGGCGGGACAGGATGGAGCTGTGGCTTGCCCACCTCTCAGCTCGCCTCAGTGACACCTACAGACCATTTGCTCCCCAAACTATTTTTGCTGTTTGCTGAGTCTTGTAGGGGAGCAGAGCAAACACAAAACCTAGTTACTAGGCCATAGTCAGCTCCTCAGAGCAAATATTCTCAAGTATTTGGCACCTTGAATGTGAAGACAAATGACATACCAAGAGCAAAGAGGCTGAATAAGAGCCCTGAAATGCAGTGACAAGTACAGACGTCTCTCAGAGGGAGACGTCCCCATCCATCCATCCATGCATGCATCCATCTATCCATCCATCCATCCATCTGTCCTCCCTTCCCTCCCTCCCTCCTCTCACTGTTTCCCTGAGGTTGAATCACACCTCCCATGCACCATGAGCTCTTTTTTCCACAGATCCCATCCTTTGGCACTTCTTCCAAGCAGCCATTCAGGAGCCATGAGTTTGCTGGTGCTGTGCTGGCCTCCAGCGAGCAAAGCACCTGAGAGCAAAGCACTGGAAAGCCTGCACCCTTTTTGTAAAATTAGCTCTTCATTACGCTGTGGCTTGATTCCCTGTTGCAAAATGAGCATATTAATCCTTCCTTTATCCCACTGTTTATCTGCCTCGGCTCACAAGACTGTAAACTCTCTGAGGCAGGGCTGTCTGTTAGGATGTGTGCTTGGCTCAACAGAGCCTTGAAACCCTTAGGAGTTTCTAGACGCTGCTGTTCATATATTATTATATTATTCATCCTGATTAATTTCTGTGTTGCATCTTCAAACAAAGATTGCTATTTCTTGGACCTTAACTCCAGAGTCCACGATGCAAATTTATCCCTGCTGTCGTGCCATTAATTTACAGTGTTGTTAATAGTTCCTCGCTCTGAATGCACTGGCTTGTACTTTCCCATTTTGTACGTCTTTTACAAGTGATAAAGGATTGCTCTGAGGAATTTTCATTGCAAAAGAAATCAGTTCTCTGCCAGCAGGGGAAGATAGCAAGGTCCATATAAGGTGGTCTCATGCAACCACCACTCCCTTGAACAAGAGTATGGTTTTTTGCAAGCTGCACATCTGGATGCCAGCTTTCCAAGTGCTGGGGTTGATCTATCAAGCGCTGCAAAACAATCTATCTTTAAAATGAATGATGATGCAAATTGTTCTCAGAAAAGAAATCTATCAAAAAAAAGATTATAAATTACAGAACGGACATGTTGGTGGCGGAGGAATGCTATGTGGTTTATATCAAGTTAATCCACTGCCAAAACTTTCACTGATTTATATACTGAAATGGCAACCCTAGGCTAAAGGTAAAAGGGGCACATCATTGCCAGCAAAGCCCCTGTTTCTGCAGAGGCTGTGCACATGCCTAACTCTCTGCGTGCTCCTAGTTCGTGTGGAGGAAGAGCTTCTTAATCCACTGCCACCTCCGAGATGCCGAGGTGCTCCTGGATGTGCCGCAGGGCGGTGGGTACCTGCAAGGAGCAAAAGCTGCTCAGCTGGATGCCCGGCTCTGACCGTGCTACTGGGACAGGTACAAGGAGGAGTTTAGTGAGTGCCGAAGCTCCTCTGCACCCAGCGGGCCCTGATCCAAGCTCAGCCCTGCTCTCAACTACCGGGGACTTACGCAGGCAGGGGAGTGTGTCCCAGAGGCCCTGTTAGTCCCAGCTCCTCCACCACCATGCTGGCGAGTCCCAGCCCGGGGGCGCAGCCGAAGCCCAAGCACAGTGGCTGGGGTGATCAGAGCAAGTCACGCCATGGCTGGCTGAGCCCAGCAGCACCCCACGTTCCTGGGCTATACCACTGGGTCCTGCAGCGAGGAGCTCCACGGCGCAGGGGACAAGTAACTCTGCGGGTGGTTATGCACGGTGGTTGTTCAATGGGACCCAGGAAACCTTGGGCCCCGTGTGCCAGGAAAACAACACAGACTCATTACTTACTGTAATTACTTACAACATACAGCATACAGATGAGACCCCTTGATATTTCAGTGACAGGTGGTGTTACTTGGGGGACATTTAAAACTGTCTGTGTATGTTACACACAAAAATTAGATTGCATGAGCATTGAAACTGCCGCGTCAGGCACTCAGAAGTTGAGAAGTGCCAGAAATAGGATTGCTAATGCGTCCTTCATTTAGTCTACTTTTGCACATGTAGTTGATAAAGTCTTTAATTACATGATCACATGTTTACAGTTGTATTATAAAACAAGCACAGGGAAGCCCAAATAAAACTGTACGGCTGCTTCAAACATGGTTTGTGCTAACTTCTCAGTTCTTAGTGTGACCATGGCAATGTATTTTCAGAGCAGCAGTTTCGTTCATAAAACGCACATTTGCCAAATCTATTTTGTTTCTCAAGCAGTTCTGCTTTGCGGTACCTCTGATACAATGCTAACTGAAGCTATTGGCAGTGCTGGGAAGAGCAATCAGAAGCAACCTGTGAATTAGGCAGTCTCTATTACCAGCTGAGTGAGGTTTCAGCTAATTGATGAGACAAGGTAATTTCTGTGATTGAAAGTCTTTATTACAGATAAAGCACCCCATTATTATTGGGTACGGCTTTGATTTTTCTTTAATTACTATACTAACTTTGGAAGAAGGGGGAAGTATTTATCCCACATAAGGCAAAGAAAACCAAAGTGTATACTTGGCAGAGTCACATTGTGTTTGTCTGGGCTGAAAAACAGGACGTATCTGCTGATAGACAGCTATCCAGTGAGGTATTTTTCCCCTGCTGCACTGTTTCTCTTGGCAGCACCATGCGCTAACTTTAGAAGTGTCTGAATGCCTTTGCTAAACCATTAGCACAAAATAAGCTCCTTTGTGTTTTACCCATTCATGTTTCCTAATTTATGTTCTGGCATCACTTTTCCTTGTATTGTGCAAGTCAATAGCCTGCACGCGGGGCCAAAACCTGTTTGTGCATGGGCGACGACCAGGATAAGTGCTCTTGAAGTCAATACCACTGCACTCGAGAAAGCCAGACCCTGCTGTGTCTCTGATTTACAATCCAACTCACGCATGCCTACCTTGAAATCTTGCTCAGAAAGTAACAGTGCACCTTCCTCTGCCTCGAGAGTCGATGACAGGCTAACCAGAAACAGGAACAAGCCACGGTGTGTGGGGCCAGAGCTATGCTCCCTGCAGTGTGTGGGTCTGGACTTCCAGTTTGCCCCATGCTGAGAGAGCCAGGGGCCACCATGAAGTCCATCAGCAGAGCCAAAACATCGCTGAAGCGAAACGATCCTTTTTCTTTTGATTTGTCTCTGTGTTACAGCAGTGTGTTTTATTGTCTGGGAACGAGACAATAAAAAAAAATCTGCAACAATAAATAATGTGAAACAGGATATTCAAGAACAATAATCCAAAGCACTGCTTGAAGTGAGGGCCTTTTCCTTAAAACACTGCACACTGCAAGTTCCCTGGGGCATCAAAACCCAGACTTTCATGTTCTTTATGGAACCAAGGGAACTGCTAGTGCCTGACCTATCAAGAAAATATATATTTTATAAAGGGTGATACCAAGCCAAGAAGCCTAATGCTATGAAGCTTGGCTGAGTGACACTGTTTGCAGAAGTAGCCAAAGCCCAAGAAGTTTAAACCTTCACTTTTTCAAACCCAGAGTGATTCACCGCCTTCCCAGTGAAAGGAACAGAGAAGCAGAAGTGCTCTGGGAGCATTTATTTCTGGGGCAGAGGAGTACTCTTTAAGTTAACTCCATCCAAGGCAGCTCCAAGGATTTTCCCAAGGGCAGGCTGTGCAGCGCTGGCATTAGAGCTCGCCTGGAAATCCCAGGATGCTGGAAAAGGCCTGGCCAAACCCCTGGAAAACAGGTTGTTGATGCCCATCTGAGCCTTTTTTTGCAGATGAGTGGCAAAATAAGGAAGAGCCGGTTTAACAAGAGCCTTCAACCTTCTTTGATCAACCCGTCCCTGCCATGATCAAACAGCAGCTCTACCAGCCGAGAGGTCAGAGTGGGGCATGGGGGCTTCTTGTTGGGGCTGCCTGGCCTCGCTGCCCCCAGACCTCCAGGGACAGCAGGGGGGACTGATGTCTCTGAACCTGCCAAAGCACTTGAGCATCTCAGCAGAGAGAGCTGAACTCTGACTCTCTGTGGCCTTTCCTTTCGTGTTCATGTCCCCAGGCTGCACAGATGCCAACAAAACTGCATGCCAAAACCACACTCCTCCATCCTGACTCCTTGAGGGTTTTTCCTTCCTTTTTTCTCAGATTTTAAGTGCTAGAAACAGGCACTTTTCATCCTTAACTGCGCCTTTTTCCACCCACTTCACGAGATGATGCTCCTCCGTTTGTGAAAATCTGCAGCTCTAAAGCAAAGCTCAGCTCACGTAGGCAGCTCAGACCACAAATGCCCGGTAAAGAGGAAAAGAAGGATGGAAAGCAAGAGGAAAGGGTCTCTCCTGCAAGCAGCAGCACACCCAGAGTCTTGTTTCAGTCTGCCAACACACAGACCAACACAAAGACATGGTGACTGCAAAGCTGGCAGGTAAAAGTTAAATAATGGTACCTGCCAGCTACAGGGTGAATGTGATGCTAAGAAAACATGGCTAAGTGCAACACATGGGGCGATCCAAAGGAAAACAAAATAAGCAACTACATTATCTCTTTTAAACTGTTTATAGCTGGGGTCTGTTCACAGACCTATTAAGGTCAATGGAAAGATTCCAGGTAGCCAGGGCCGAAGCTGGGTTTGGCTCCATATCTTTGGCTCTGTAGCTTCATTCTGGGATGGTAACAAACACGTTTAATGCTATAAGGGGGCTAGAAGCACCACCACTGCCTCTCGGCTGCACAGTTCAGAACAAGGAACTGGCTCAACAGCCTTGGGGGAGAAAGGCAGCTCTGTCTGCTGCAGAAACACATTGCCTGATTCAGATGCAAAACCTCTAATTTATGCAGACAGATGTACTTGTACACATACAAACACGCCGGTTTTTCATCACAGAGTGTGGATGAGTGGGCTAATAAAAAAAGATGACATATCTTTCTCTCACGCACACGCAGTCACCTACACAAAACCATGCTAAAAATATTTTGTAAAGGCAGCAGTCAAGTGCACTGAATAGGGTATGGCGGCATTAAGACTGACTGTTCATTTTGATACAGTTTCAAGGATTAAATTTAAGCAATAATAGTATTGTCTTCAGTGTTACGCTAACAATTCCTGCTCTGTTCATCTGAGAGAACACATCTTGCATCAAAAATGCTGTCTTTTTTTTTTTCTATCCAAAGCCTTGGGGAAAAAAACAGGAAATAAAAAACCAAGATTTTATTTGTAAAAGTTTCTGGAGAGTTTTTGCAGGAAAAACAAAAGCAAAAACACTAAAGTTAGGAAATGTCAGAGTTAGGACTGCCCAAACATGGAGTCGCTTTTGATTTACTCATGTGCCTGTCTCCAAGGAAAGTGAACGAAAACTGCACAGCCAGCGCTGACTTTTGAGTGGCTAACTCTGTGACAGACTTTTAACAGAAGACATTAGTGAATTTAAATACAAGGACGGCATTTGCTTGTTTTAGAAAAGCAAGACAAACACCATGCGGCGCTGGTGTCCCCCACCACTGGTGCTAGCCAAGTCACTGGTACTGGTCCAGGCTGCCATACCCGGTGTGAAAAACAGCATGAAGGACGCAAGACTTTGACCAGATGTTTGCTAACTAAGTTTGCACATACTCTTCTTCACAAGTGTTCCCCATCTGAGCTGTTCTGTCTTTTCCCCTCCAAAATGTCCCTGTTCCAGGCCTGTAACAGCATTTCTCCACTCACCAAAGTCCCAGTCTCCTCATCTTGCCAGCCCTGTTCCTCCTTTCCCAGCCCTTATCTCATTGCTCAGTCATCCTCAGTTCCCTGTGCCCAGTCTCTTTGTTATGCATTTCCAGTTCTCCCTTGTTTTCCACACTTAGGTCTCACGTTCATCCTATCCATCTCCTTCTCCTAATTTCCCTTCCCTTCACTTTCAATTCAGTTCAGGCAGCAACATCTCTACTGCCTGGGCTCAATGGGGTGCAGGGACATGGCGGGGACAAGCCCTGTGCTCTCAGACTGGCACAGCATTGCCATCACAGGGAAGGTCCTGTACCTCCCCGCAATGGATCATGCTCTGTGCAGATGCTTCCTTTGGGATGCAAATCTAAAAGTTCAAGTGAGTCTCTGCTGAGCACGTGAAAATGAAATTTTTTCCTAAAACTTGCCACTGAGGCAGATTTTAGTGACTACTGGAATAGGAAGAAAGGAGTAAGAATACACACTAGACACAGGATGAGCCTATGGCAAGTATGCCCTTCCCATTCAAAACCAGTGACCCTCCCATCTTTACTGTCTCTATAGCATCTCTTAGCAAGACTTCTGGACATGGCTTGTAAGCCTCAGGCAGCTCAATTCTCTGAAAGGGCAGGGGAATTATGGATAAACAGATGGAAAATGATGAACAAGCCATCAGTGCACCCATGACCAGCCCGCCTGCTCAGGCTCCACGGGTGGCCTGTGAGGCACCCTCCTGGCAGCTCCCCAAAGATGTGATCTTTCGAGATGACATGATCTTGCCAGATTACACTTTAACTCTACAGTCACCACATCTAATAAATGGGGGGAAATAGAAGTTTTGCTCCATGTCTATCACCACATAATTAATTATTTTACTTATGGACAACATAAAAGCACATGCTGCTTATTAAGATGGTAAGAGACCCAGCTCCTCCTTCAGAATATAGCACTCATTTATTTTCACGCAGGAAGTAACCCAAATGTTTGGCTTGCCTGACTTTATTCCTTCCTTAGCTAAGCCAGGACCTCTCACTAGAGCGCCAGGACCTCTCCGCAGAGAAACCTGACCCTCCCTTTCTGCATTCACAGATTCTTCTCAAAGAGGCTCTAATATGCCTCTATCTGCTGACTTCTAGTTAATATTTGTACTGTTTCATGCCTCTGTTTCCTGCTGAAAAATGGGAATAATGGCATAATCTCAGTCTTGGTCTGGAAGGGACAGAGTGGATAATTTATCAGAAAATGGGTGGAAAAAAAAAGAAGTCTTTATGCCTTCCAGTGTCTAGGAGAGATCCAAATCTCTGTTTCAAATCACATCCGAAAGATAAAACCATAAAGACTTGAAAGACAGCACTGAGGCTTCCCAGACTACCTCCCTACACTGACTTTACCACTTGGACCTGAAGAGCCTGAACGACATGTTTTGGTTATTACAGAGAACTTCACCAAAACAGGCAGGTGCTGGCATGATTTTAGGGCTGCAGATTAAGTTCTCAGAGGAAAAGTTGTGCTCCGTTTGCCAGTCTGTCTCCCCAGTCTATTTCTGCATCCATAACTAAGGAAGTTGTTTGCATAAAGACCATGAAATGCAGCTGAAGTGCAGTAACATACATTGGTTGATAGTGAATGCAAAGAAAGGAGGTGGGTGTAAGAGGATTTCTGTTGATCTGTGATGAATTATGAGGGCTCATAAATGACAGAATCAGAATTCGAACTAAGGATTTTCTGAATTTTTGTAGTTTTAAAACTGAATGCCCACAGTCCTACAGCTCAGTTTATGCCATTTCTTCTTACGTCCTCTATGGACTTTATTTCTATTCCCACATAACTTGGCTTATGTTATGCACTTGCGCCAACAAGTAAACTCATGATTCTTCATGTCATCCCTTAAGTCTGCGTTGACATAATTGCGTCTGAGATTTCTCAAGATAAAATATACGTCCACATGTCCAGGAAGTCTGCAGCTACTGTGGTGGGAATGCTCCATCTGCTCCTTCCAGCTGGTCCTAACACATTTCACTATGACTGTACACATCAAACAGCTACAGTCACATCATGCAAGTTCAGTGCTTTCTAGAACTGCAAGTTTACTGTACCTGCACTGTACAGCCAATACACACTGTTGTGCAGTAAATCTTCCCAGCACAGTGGTTATTGCTCAGGCCGACAGCAACTGTGTTGTTCTGGCACAATAAGTGCAATACTTTCCATAAGCAGGCTTCACCTGAACACACATCATGGATATCACCAAGGTTTCTGAATGCACAGCAGCCCAGATGATAGATTTGTTGCCTATTAACTCCAAGTTATTCACTGAACATCTGGAAACCCTGGACAAATACGGAAAATGCTCGATTGTCTGGGTAAGGTTTCTAGTCAAAAAAAGTGATCACACCAGTAGAAATGCCCAAACATCATGACCTTAATTACAATTCGGCATTCGGATCCACTGGTATGGTCAACCTGCATCCAGACCACAGGATGATGGATTTAAATGGTGGCAAATGAAAGGCTGCATAGTTTGTAAATAAATTTTTTATCGTTTGTGAAAGAAAATCTTTTTTGAATGCCTATTGTCAGTGAAGCAGAATTACTTACACAAAATCTTTTGACTATAACCTGTGACATCTACAGGAAAGCATCCTTTTAACTAAACATGTGACTGTTGGACATATTTGGTGACAATATATTTCAAAATTATCAAAGTCAGCTGTCAGAGAAATTAGATTAGTCATTATTAGTCTTCTGTAGTTCCCATGAGAACCTTAAACAGTTGGTGGTTCTTCTTAAAAGATTAGAATAAGCCTTGTAATGTGTCATGATGAAAGCGGAAAAGATTTGGAATACAAGGCAGAGTGCTGTCTTTGTTTCTGAAAGTAGATGATTTCTAATTCAGGGTTTTAATTGTGCTGAATTTTATCAGCCTGTAATACAGAAAACATTGGAAAAGGGCCTACATCTTTCCACGAACTGCTGGAAATGGTATTTTAAACTCATTCCTCTGAAAGATTCTGATTCCTATTGGTCAGCATCAATGCCAGCAGATATTATTTCCACACCATTTCTCCTTTCCCTCTTTGGTTCTTACTAACTCCAAGATGAGAAATGATGCTGATAAGCAGTCACAGGACTAATTATTACACACTGAATCCTACAGCCTTATCAGCGAAGTGGAAACAAAATTGGCAGTCTATTATCCATGACCTGAAAGTAAAGATGGGGAGCTTTAAAGCAAAATGAGATGAGGCTTTAGCCAGTACGACAGCAGGCCTGCGATATAACAAAAATCTTTCTTCATTGACTGTTTTATTCCTTCCACAATTGGAAACTACTATGATGTGAAAAAATCTGTGTAAAAATGGAAATTCTATAAAGTCAAATGACAAAGGATTTCACTTAAGTAATATTTAATCCAAAGAGGCATTCAGGTATTCTGGAATATCTGCGAACAATGATGTCTTCAAAGCAGTAGCCAAGATTTCTCTTTGAAATGACTCGTTTGAAGTGTCTTTGCACAGCCATAAAATAAAAGAGTCTCTGTTTAAACGATTACATTAAAGGAGTCTTTTTTTTTCTGCATTTATTTGTTGGAAAATGCTGATGAGGGAGAGACCCCCAAACTGCTACGGAGAGTATTACGACTGTCATTTCAAAGAAGACTGAGAAGTTCTTTAGATCTTTCTCCAACAGTGAGGTAATCATGCGTCCTTGTCCTTTCATTATGATTTATTAGCCCCAAATTTATCAAAGAGCATAATTTACTGCATTTTGGTGTTCTTTACTATCAATGCTTTCTTTTTATTTTTTCTTTTTATACATCCTTGAAGTACATACCACACACAACACAAACGGACTTCAACCGTTTAAAGTATCTAATAGTAAAGGGCTTATAAAAAACAAGGTATCTGTTGACCAAGTTTTTGTACTCCTTACTTGTGCAATTGGTCTGCGTGCTGTTAGTTAAGGCCATTTTTTCATTATATGTGAAAAATCGTAATGTGAACAATGCGCAGTCACTCCTATGCCGCGTGGCTTTGGTTAGATGAGGTCCTTGTAGCAGCAGCTTTTTTCCTGGTTTACCTAGTCAATGCAGGCCCTCCAAAACCATTGAAGCAACAGCAGCAGTGACATGTTAAGTCCCTATAGCCAGAGATTTTTAAGGACAGAAGGGATACCTGTATTTGCCTGGCTACCAGTGGCGCAAACGCCATGGAAACCTACCCCTGGGCTCCCGCAGCTGGCCCAACAGCCCCACGTCGAACCAAAGCAATGGTCTGAATCTTACCCAGCCTGCGCATGGCTGCTGGTTTTCCAGAAGAATTGCAGACTCTCTGTAGTGAATTTATTTTTCCTGACCAACTACTTGCTATTTTCAGTTGTCTTCCAGAAACCCTACTAGAAGCAGTCTGTGGGCTCCTCAGCTGTCCCAGTACCAATGAAGTCACGAGAACTGTGATGCTGGCTCCGATGCTGCCCCAAATCACTCACACCAGCTGACTTTTAGCATTCCCCCTGGCTCAGGTTTGGCCCTGGCCAGCACTTCCAGGTAATGCTGAGGCACTGTTTGGGAGACAGCCAGGCCGGAGACCATTCCCAGCTAGTGATTACGGACAAGGCTTCCGTGTTTTGGGAAGGGAAGGGGACAGAGTCTAGCCAGATGGATGCAAATCAGTCCATGTATTTCTTGCCCTCATGTCCAGCAGTCCCTGTGGTTCAGCAATTAACTGAGTGAGAGCTGGAGTGTATTTGGACCCATGGAAAGCTTCAGCATCCTCAACATCCTTTGGCAAGCAGTTCCACATCTCATTTCACTGTTACCAATATCGTACTTAAATACAAGTGGTAGTCAATCTATCATGTCCTGGCAAATTCTTCCGGGGGACAATGGTTTTAATAACTCTTAAAAAGGTTTGCATTGCTGTATGTCGAGCATGTCTAGCTTCAACTCCCAGCTATTTGGTTCCTGCTAATGCCTTGTCCATTAGCTGGAAAAAAACCCGATATTATCAAGTATCTTCTCTGGCTATCACTTTGTCTGTGATCGAGCCACTCCTTAACCTTCTCCTTTATATGCTAAATCAACCAAGGTCCTGAAATCTCTCCTAACATGAAATGCTTTCAAAACTCAAATAATTATCCCAAATATGTTTAGACATTACTTTCCTTTCAGAAAGGAGCCCTTTCTGGCTGTATAAAGCACACCTTTACAGAAAAAAAGAATATTTACTCTCTCTTTCAGTTTTTGACATCCTGAAGATGTTGCAGAGAAACCTTTGGTCTGTCTCCATGGAGAAATCTTCTAATTGTAAGATAAACAATTTCGCAATAAGCATCCTGGAATATCCCCTTATGTGCAAAACTGTGCTCCAAAATAAAAGTGGATTTCAGTCCAAAAATGTTAGTCTGAGTTGGAACCATGCTAAGTACTATGGAATACAAACAGCTTATTCAGCACTATATGTTTTGGGAAATTTTTCCGTGGAGATAAGCTCTTTCTGAACATAAGAATGGCACTGATTTTTCCATATGCATATAATTAACTTCATTCCACTGATTTTGTTGGAGACTATTTAGAAGATGAGGAGGGATCTTTATGATAACTTCACACCATCAAATGTGAAGCAGCAGATCTTCTTACAAGATACATATTGCCAAAGGAAGAAAAAGTAATGTCAATATAGTTCTACAGATTTGGCAGTAGAAATGCTCCGTTTCACGTTAGATCTGGATTTTGGGTGTATTTCTTCTCACATCCCCATATTGTTTTGTTGCATATGATTAATTTTGAAACATGATCTCCTGGTTGAATGAAATTGTGAAACTGAAAACTAAGCATGCACTAAATTTGTTTCATAGAGATCACACAGTGATGACAGCTACTGAAAAAATCAACCCCTCTTTAAATCTTGATTTTCAAGTTCACACCGCGCCACATACTCCCGGACGTACACTGTAGATTTCTGACTTCTGTGGAAGGAATAGATCTCCTCAAATGTTAACCTGCCATTTTACACATCTATCTTGTCAAAATTTTATGACTCAATTTACTCTGCAGAGATTTCATTTTCTTTAGTACTGACACTAGAAGCGCTCACTGCATGGAGCTGTAAATCATATTCAGATACGCTGCATTTCCACTATCCTTGCTGAGGCTGAAACAAGTACCTCTTGAGCAAAAACTGGTGGAAGGACTTTTCAAAGCAGGCAACTTGGGGCAATATTACCACAGAGGTCTTTTACTCCGTAAGTGAAAATATGTTTTCAAGCTCTTCAATGTACCCCCACAGTATCAGACACGGTGCAAGTAAAATTGGTGGCTTTTGAAGTTCAGCAGGAATTGCTCACAGTTGCTGGATAGAAGGTCCTAGAGGAGATGAGAAGGCTGTGTAGGATCCTCTGTTGAGGACTGAGTACTTTCAGAGAAACACAACCTTCACACGTGTACATTGCACCAGGTTTCACCAAAGCTCTGCTGGAAACCAGTGCTTTTATCTTGTGAAATGAAATAATTCAGTTAAAATCATTGCAGTTGGAACCTGAATCCTCAACATGAAGAAGATGATTGTCTTTCATCTTCAGAGACACACCAGGTACCATATACTACACACTTGAAAAGACGGTTACTTGATTCACAGGGCTGACAAACTAAATTCCTGCTGCTGCCAGGATGTGCAAATCAGGCCGTTTTGCTAATTCTCCCTTCCTTTGTTAAAATTAAACCGTAACATATCATTAGAGCTCCTTTTGCCATTTGCTTCAATAGAAACAAGACCGTGCCAGTTGCACTGGCACAATACAGGTACCTCAGGACTGGCTGAACAACTTTATTCTGGGAATTTTCTAGGTTGCCAATGCTTTAATAGCACTAATCTTGCTTTCCAATTAACATCAAAACAGACATCCAGGGGTTTCAAACCTTCTTTTGAAATTTAATTCATTATCATAAGGTTAACCCTTACCTTGCAGACCGTCTCCCCCAGTAGTGGCACGCTTTAATCTCAGAGGAAAGGGCTTGAAGCTTTCAAACAAGACAGGCTGGTGTGTGATTCCACTTACCTCCTCTGCATTTTTTTCTCACCAAATTTCTCATCATCAATGTCAGCTTGCCTTTAAAATATGTTTTCTATTTAATTTTATGTCTCTAGAGCTGCAATTTAATGTCATCCTTTTAAAAATAAATGAACATTGTTTTACAGATTAAATAAAAAAAAAAAAGCAAGCCTTTTAATCTTTCCTACATTTTTCTCTGAAGGGCAAATTTCTTTTAATCACTTTCCCAAGCACAATTTAGCACATGTAATTTTACCTCAAAACAAAAGGAAGTGAATCACTTAATGCGATGCTTTGATTTTAGGAAATACTAAATGTAGTTAATCTAAAGATTTCTTACTACTTTTTTGATCCAGTTGTTATTGCCAAAGACAGAAGTGCTTCTTAGGGGAGAATAAATAAGACGGTGTGGCCCTTGTTACAGAACAGTCTTGCTGTAATACAGAATTGCTGTCTGGAGGGATTATGGTTCAGGTCTAACGTGTAAACACGCTGGAAAATAACATGCTTATGTTCTGGCACACTGCTGCAGTCTGACTTCCCAGAGTCCTTTTTTTTCCGGAGTTACTCACAATTAAGCACCTGCAATAGACCCTTCGTGTACCCTTCACTGTGCATGCAAGCAAGGGCACATGAGCTCAGTTTTGCCTTTGGTTTAGGATGTCAGAAAGAAGAAAGGGTTTTGTACTGAGTTCCCCATTTTCTACATCATGTGTGCCTGGTCATATGTGGGGAGACTGACATTGCCAGCAGTGCTGGTGAAGAGCCAAGTAGCATTAAGCACTTCTGAAGCCTAAATCCACTTTTCTAAGGAGACTTAGGCACCTGGGGCAAGACCCACAACGGGCGTAGGCGTCACAGCACTGAGATGCACAACAATCTGTTCCCAGGCACTCGCTGCTTCATACAACGGAGCTGAGCGAGGTGCTTGGGCTCCTTAAAGAGCGTTTCCTGAGAAAACGAGCCACAAACCAGCCCAGTGGGCAAGGAGTCATGTAAGCTGGTCATTGAGAAATCTCGAGGTGGTGTCAAGCCTCACCCCGCTCAGGGGTGCCTCCCTTGGACAGCATTCACAGCCCATGAGTGCAGAGCTCCATTCCCACCCTCCGCTGGAGCATCTTTTTCCCATAATACATAACCCTAGGATGCGGGAAACAGGAGTTCACATCATTCCCTGGCCTAAGGAAATGTTGTCTACACATCAGAGGCCTGGTTTCCAGGGCTGTTTTTTAATTCAGGGGGAAAACAAAAGATGCAAAGCATCTAAATTACAAAACTTGGCACTTTGAAAAGCTTTTCCAATTCTGTTTTTATTTTCAACAAAAGGAAAAAAGAACATAAAATTTTGACCAACGTAAAAATCTATTCTGAGTGAAAAGGAAATCTTCCCTTCCTCTCTCCCGTGAAAGCTACCAAACGACTCTTGCTGTTCAAGGAATAAATTTACACACCAGTAAAAGACCTCTGTCTCTTAGGAAAATGCTAGGGACGTGTGAGAAGCAACAAGCAATACCTTACCAACACTCTCCTAAAATAGTGGTGATGAAACAACCATTGCATCACAGGAGCTATTGAAGGGCCTGATGCAGCACTGCCGTGTGCGGCAGCATTGTGCCAAGGACACAATTTTGGGAGGCAAAGGAGGAGGGTTCCCAGCAGGAGGATGCCTTGGCAGCCTGTGGTCACCAAGGTGAAGTCTGCTCCTCTCAGCAGTCTCTCCAGGACCCACCTTCTGACTGCTCGCTCCCGGCAATGTTGTATGACAACAAAAGGGACTATCAAGCCAATTCTAAATGACAGCCCTCTGTGAATGTGTCTACACACTGATGTCTTCACTGCTGTGCACAATGCCACTGCCTACAGGTGGGAACTCACGTGGGCCCCAGATACAGCCCTTGGGTGCCTGAAGTGGGGAGGAAAAATCTTTTTGGAGGTGAGATCTCCCTCTCTTCACATTTTGGCTGTCTTCTTTGTGCTGTGCTGGAAGTTTTCTTTTCCTGATCTGTAGTTAATCTGTTCGCAAAGTCGCACGGAATGTGAAATTGTCAATGTGACAGGCATTTTTTATTGTCTACTTTTTGACAGCTTTTGCAAAAGAAACACAACTTCGGGCTTTTTGCCGAAAAGATTATGTTCTGTTTCACTTAAGAAGAATGCATTTTTCATAAGCAACTATTTTACATTGCAGACTCTGACATCTTATTCCAGACAGATAGACTATTTTTAATAAAAGTTTCCTCCAAGATCCCACCTGGCTTTTAGGTCCATGATGTTAACGTAGAAATACTGTACTTAGAGAACTGCAGACAAAGGTGTATGCATCAGGTCTGGGACTGTTCTCACACTGAAATAACCCTTTAGAAGTTAAAAACATTACAATACATTCATAAAAGTGAACCCATCCGAGTATAACACACAATTATAGAGAGCGCGTATTCAGTTTCGGAAGGCTGTGATCACGACCTGTGTCTGCAGCTGGGCAGGAAAAGCTTTTCCTGCTTTGCAAATATTCCTGGGATTTTAGAAATGCCTTCCATTTCCATATGAAGAAAAAGAGAGTTATTTTACAGTTTTCCTTTAAATGAAAGAGCAGAGAGACAAGCAGACAGCCCACAGGGCTGTGGTTAAGACTCTCACCTAGGATGAAAGAGACTGAAAAACAGATTAGCTGTGCTTGCTTTAATTTGCAAAGGGGACTGAGGTGCTGGGCTCTCAGGGGCACTAAGCACTCATTAGGCTGCTGGCTTTTTCAGCCCTTTTAGTTGGAGATTTTCAGTTTTGTACAGACAATTAACTGTTCACCAGATCAGGGACTTGAACCTAATTAATCTCCACAGGAGGCTGATGCAAAATCATCTACTTTAGGCACCCAAACTGGTTAGGCTTGACAAGTACAAGTTAGATGGGTAAGGCATCGCAAGGGTGATTCAGTTCACCCAAATTTGGCGTCTAGACTCCTGGCAAACGCTCCTGGGAGACACGCCGTTTCTGAGGCTGTCTGGAATGCCTGCGCCAGGAGCTACCTCTGTCTGCCCACCATGGGCAACTCCGAAGCGTGACTTTGTGAGCGAGGACATACCAAGAACCGGCTAACAGGAACGGACACTGGCTGTGTTGCATGTCCCTTAGGTGTAAGCAGCAGGTCCCTCCTCCATCAGGAGTTTAGAAAACTGAGCTTGCTTTGGTGGGTGGGTGGCTCTTTCTTCACAGTGGTCAAGAAGCTTGCACCCTCACCCACAACAGCCCTTAGAGGGTTGGGCTGGCCTTCAGGATAGAAATTGGGCTAAAATAGAGGTGTTTTCTGTCCTTCATAAAGAAACTATGCCATTGCTGTGTTAAAACTCCTGGGATTAGAAGAAGAGATGGCCCAAGTTGGATCCAAGGTAGTCTCCTGAGAAAGAAGACCCTGTGGTTTCTCCCTATGCCCAGCACTGTCTATGCCCCTTGTCAAAAGTGGCAAGCCAAATATAGTCCTCCGTACTCCTTTCTCAGCTTCCGCTTGCATACATATATTGTGCTCACTGGGCCAAAGGAAGACCTCCACATTTCTCCAACTCCAGAAACTGTCCCTATTTAAAAGATTTCTAAAGGTGTCGACAGATTCCCAGTGCCATGGGAAGCTAGGCCAGGAGGGGAACTCATCCAATCTCCTGCATATCATAGGAAATTAATTATCATACAAATTCCCTAGCGTGAGCCCTGTTCAAAGGAACAAAACACTACAGTTCAGCATTTGCTCTTCAACCTTCTTTGTTCTTCTCTGCTTATTCTCTTCTCCACTGAACAAGTAAAATGAGAGTGCAGGAGAAGAAAAATATGAATGGAAAGTTCCTACTTAGAAGTACTTTAGCTTAGACTGTTACTCTGGGGAGGAGAGAAAGGCATTGGAAAAATTCTGGAAGAAAATATTTTCTACATTTATTTTTTTCCCTTATTTTGTCAAAGTCAAAATCATTTTCAAGTCAGGAAGTTTGTTTGTACTCAAGCCATGTACTGGGGTCAGCCCTGCTGTAGAGAACCCAGCCCCCATAGCATACCACATATTGTGACCCAGACACCTCAAAAGGGATACACACAATCAGGGGTTCAAAATATTTCTCATCTTTTCCAGTAGCTGCTATAAAATCTCTAAGGTTTGATGACAGGCTGGCTGGGGATACACTTGCAAATGAGTGCTCTTGAGGTGATAGCCTAAGGAATAAAATTTAACAGTGTATGATTTTAGGTGTCTCTCACTATAGAAGTCAGTATTTCTTGTTGAGTTTTCCAGGAATATCTTTAGAATGAGTTGCAACATACAGCAAGTAAGGATGTGTTTGCGTGCACAGATTTTTTACATCCTCCCTTCACTCCATGGCGGCCCAGGCTGCTTATTGTAAAACCATTTCCAGTGTCTTATTTATCATATTTTCTTTTTAAACTTCTTATTGCCTGGTTAAATTTGATACTCTGATTAAAACACAAGCAATGTATACATCCGAGAGCGCAGAAAACACAGATAGAAAGAAAGATGCCCTGGATGTACAGGGGAAGGATGAGACTTGCCTCTCCTGGGGCCAGCAGGACTTCTTCATGAGCACATGTTCTGGGTAGGTCTGGGCTGGACAGCTGTGTCTTTGACCTTCGCTCCCTGCATCTCATATCTGATTAGTCTGTAAATGAATTTATTTAAGGATCTGACTTTGGTTTTGAGCTTTCAGAAGTAGTTTACATCAGTGGCTAGCATGCTTATGTGAGTAGACCCAAAATGAGATGGAAGAACGACAGTTTAGCCCAGTGACGACAACCCCAAGAAACCCCATATTAATGGGAACAGCTGAGAACACTGCTTTGGTTGGGTTTATTTCTAAAATCCTCAAACATAGGTTGGTCTTGGACTTTCATCCTTTTCAAAAAGTCTTGGCCAAGAAATTTTGCAGAGATGTATAAAATGAGATGGGTAGACAACACCGAAAATACAAAAAAAACCTGGAATTCCCCTCTTATGCATCCCCACTATTTTAGTTCAGCTGCCCAAAGGCAGGGGGGCCCCTGCAAGGAGGATCAAGTAATGCCACACTAGTCACTGGAGCATAAAATGCAAATGGGGAAAAAAATCATTTCTGTAGGGGATGAAGTGAGCCTCACTCTTTAATTCCATTAACTGCCCTGTCTTTTCCAGCTGTTCTTCAGGCAGCAAGAGAATAAAAAGGATCCCTTTCAAACAATGAAAAGGTACATCCCTGAAAAGAAACTCCTGAAAAATTTTGACTTAAGGTACAGCATCTGCAGCAGCTATAAAATATTTAGGCTTGAATACTAGTATTTTATTGCTTAACTTGACACAGAGTTTCCCTAAATGTTTTCAGAGAAGATCTTGCAGTTGGAGTATAATCAGCACAAAGAAGAATGGCCTTTTGTTTCTTTTTTTACCTTGCTATTAGTCCCATCATCGGCTTTTGCATAGTCACTAGATGGAGAACAGACTGTGCACATGCACACAAATACACACACACAGAGAAAACAAGCAGTTGTTTTCATAATATCCACCACCCATTCAAATCCACTCTACCTCTTGTTCAAAAAGACGTTATCTTTACCCTTTACCCTTTAATTACCAAGCACATTGTGAGTTATGAGACCAGTCTTGCACCACTCTCTCAACTCCAGTGCTGCATGGAGCTCAAATAAACAAACAACAAAATCAATCAAACAAACAACAGAATATTTAGTTCCCTGGATTTCCATGCACAGTGATGCTACAGAGTAGACAGGAGACTGCAAAGGGGGAAGCATGACTTTTAGAGTTCAGTATGACTTTCAGTTCTTTTGATCCTCATTTTGGGCTCTTGCATGGTTTTGAGAATTGTTTCATAACATAAAGGTGGTGAATTCTGATGATGGCATTCCCTCATAATCCTGTTCAGCAAGTCTTGCCTCACACTTCTCATCTCTCCTAGAGTTTTACTAAGGTGGATATCACTGATCATCCTGATAGGACAGATTTTTCTTCCATAGCACCTAAAATAGAAAGGGAACTTGCTGTCCACTGTAATACCAGCAGGGAGTCAACAAACTTCCTACAATTTCAGAGAGGACCCACCAGCACGGGTATATTCTCTTCCTACTTGTTTTGCCCTGCAGAAAAGGAACAGAGATAGTGTGAACTGTCCTAGAAATGTGACATTACTTGAGATCTACTACTGAAATCACCTACATAGATAATGCTCAGGTGTCGTTTCACAAGTTCCTACTCGCTCTTATGAGCCCTAATGGCTGTGGAGCAGCAGTGAGCACCCATGCAGGCCAGCAACATGTACAGGAAGGCTGGTATGAGGGACCCTTCCTTACCAGGTATAGCACCATAACTTTCCAGGAACTATTGCATGGATGACAGTGTGAGACTGCACGTCTCTCTTAGCTCGCATCCAGACCTTCATCTGATGCCCCTGGAGGTACCTTCAATGACTTTGGAGCTCCAGTGACTTACGTGATTGAGTACTTGTCTTCGAGCTGAGTATTTCTTCCAAGGTCTCCCTGCAAGTGCAGGGCAGACATTTCCATATCAGTTCTTCCCAGTACGAAACATGCTCCCTTTCAGGGGGTGACTGCAAAGCACCAGCTGGCAATGCTAACGGACATCTTCGCTATCTCTTACAGTGTTGCTCTCATAGTTGAAGTCTCTACAGATCTCTGAGCTCCTTCCAAATACAGAGTGAGCATAATCCATGCACTGGTATATGCTCATCTGCTAAGATCCTGCAGCATTCATTTGGAATGACACAAACATCCTCACTCACATCACAGTGCTCACTTGAAGATCAGTCAGGCAGTTTAAAAGCCATACCAGTAAACTACTTGACTGTTCAAAGACGATGAAGCAAGTGCTATGCAGAGTTAACCTAACATTGTCTAAAAGGCACAAACACCTAATGGCAGTGCAGAAAGCTGTAGGAGATGGTAATAATAAAATTATTAAAATAAAATAATAATAATAATTAAAAGGACATGTAATAATTGGGCCAGGGAGTGAAGAGAAAGGAGGGAAGCAATTGGCTGAGATCTGAAATTTTTGGCAGATTTCTCTGGGATGTGTTATCCAGTACTTTATTAAATTACCCAAAAGAAAAAGACCTATTCTGACTAAGGATGTTTAATCAAGAACATGTTCCCACATTCAGCAACAGCTTTTGCTCAACTGCAACTGACTTCTCTTGCATCAGAAATGTCCCTGGGCTCTTACATCCTGGCTGTGGACACAGCTGTAAAATCATGCCCCTCTCTAGTCAATGTAAGGCAGAATATTTATTTTAATATTGCTGGTCAGGCCAATTTCATTCATAACTGAATCAACAGTTTATTTCTAGGTCTTTTCACTAACCACTCATTCACCACTTCCAGCCACAGAGTTCAAAGAGCTGCTGGAAGGCACACCTCAAAAAATCTGTTTAAAAACCAGCACAAGGAGAATGGCAAACCCCAAGTGCCAGACTGTCAGCCATCTGAGGCAGGCATGCTCTGCCATCACAGCCTGTCAGCCCCAACTAGGACTCTGCAGAAGATAAGCTAGGACACTCCAGCAAAGATTTCAATAATAACTGGCACCTTAGGGCATATATTCAGTGGCAATGGAAAATGCAGTTGTTGAGTCAAAGAAGGCCCAACTCACACTCAACCCACTGTCCTCGTGTCCCCCCAGATGGACCAGAGCTATTAGGTCCTGTGATCTTCACCAGGGTGCAGTTACACACAATCTATCGTGAATGCACACTGAATCTATGTTCTCTTTTTTTTTTTCAGGTATCTGGTGTAGGTGACTGAGGAAGCTGTACCTGTTTTCTTGTAGTTGTTTTCATTTCACAGCTCCTGTCTTCCAGACACGAACGACCAAGCTGCACCAAAGCTCCCCCTTGCACCACAGTGCAGAGCCACAGAAATTGGGGTGCACAGAGGGATTTTCCAGCTCTGACCCACAAGACTTCACACATATTGTAAGAGAAGAGATCTGCAAAAGATTTAACGCTAAGAGATTTAGAGTAATGTTTTAGATCAGTGATGTATCTCAAGGGTATCGTGCAGCAACGAGTTCCCGTGCACAGTAGTACAAAGAGAAGCCAGCTTCCTTTTTCAAATAACTGCATTGTACCGGTGGCAGAAGTACAAGGGATAGCAAAAGCTATGATTTGGAGCAAAGAACAAAGACACCAGGCATCAGTCTATACAAGCCCCAGTTCCCAGCAGGCAGCCAGTTTGACACACATCCAGGACAGCTAGGTAAAATTTTCATGTGGATTCCTCCCTTTTTCCCCTCCATATCCTGTAACTTTTTAGCCTTCCCCTTCCCCAAGCAGAACGGTTTACTCTGCTGCATCTCCTGTCCCAGTCCTTCCCCATCTGATCCAGAGCTGCACTCATATCAAGAAAAACAGTTTTTTCGGTCATTTCTGTGCCTTTCCCTCTTGCAACCAGTCTGCCTTCTCCAAAGTGGTTGGGTTACGTCCAAAGCGGTTAAGAGGATCAATGTTCAAACTGAACAACCTAAATCTAAATAAAGACACTGAGCTTATCTTCCTTTGTACTGCAAATTGATAACTGGCCAAAGAGCTGAAATGGAGAATTTGGATTATGATCACAGTTCAAAGGATTACAAAAAGAGAAACACAGATTTTTGCAACAACAAAAACTTCACAGTGACCAGACCCTGTTCTCCTTTCTCAGTTCCACATCTTGTAAATATTTTGATCAACTTTCCACTCTCTCCTCCAGTCACTCCTCCACTCCAATTCAGCTAAAGCTTTCATGGAGGCAGGCTCTTTTTATCCATTAGAAATTCATCCATCACCATCCCTAGACCCAGTTGGAACACAATTTGAAAAAGGAGAACATAAATCAAGCAGTAAATTAGTGATTTTTGTGCAAACCACACAGGAGCCAGTGACCACTACTGGTTTAGCTAAATCATCCATTCTTCTGACCAGTAAAGTCTGAGGCCTTTTTCGCTGGAGAACTATACTGGGAAATCTTCTGATACTCTTGCTCTCAGAAGAGGATGCTGAGCTAGGCAATATTTATTTTAGTTGAAAAGCTAATTATTTTATAGCATTTTCTCAGATGGAAAAAAATCTCTTAAAACTGATCAGAAGGATCGGTATGATTTCCACTTTGGTAACATACTGATCAAGATAAGAAATAATTAATCATATAACTCCTCTGAAATATTATAGAAACTGAAAAAATGTGTCTATCTGAAAACCCAGAAGTACGTGTCTTGGAACAAATCCAGATGTACCAAATGTCTATTTTTAAACTCAGTGACTCACGAAAAGAGAGCTGCAGTGATTAGTTACAGCAGCTTAAAGTGTTAAATAAACATAAACTAGGAACAGCTCTGACTGGATCTGTGCAAACTGACCTCCAGAGCTGAGAAGTGACCCTCAGACTTCAGAAGAACTTTGTACGTGGAAGGATGAGATGTGCTTGCAGTAGTGGAGCCCAAGGAGTGCTGGTTGATGTGATCTCCAGAAGAGACCTTGCCCCTGTTCTCAAAACATGCAAATGTCTTTGGTATCTTGCTATGTGAAATTTGCCAATGTGAAAATTTTGGGCCAGTAATCTATGGAGAAGAACAGTCCCACACAAGACAATGACCTGTGGCTGTGTGGGAACAGGCAGTAGTGATGATGAGGAACAGGCACCCAAGCCCTATGTGCAGTGCTCTAGCTCCCATCTTGTGTGGGTGGGTTTTCTTTCAAGAGACATGAAATGCTCACTTTTTTAATTAATAGGCTGTTTCACAATAGTTGTGTGGTCTGTGGTTAGGTCACACCTCATTTATGAAGTCCCACAGCCACTGCTGCACTCAGCTGCCCAGATGCCTGAAATGCCCATTGCCCCATTCCCACTCTGCCCTCAGACTTGATCATGCCGATGCTCCGCTTCCTTCTAGATATCTGGGCACATCTACATCTGTGGGCACTGCTGCCAAACATGCACCCAAGCTGTGAGACTGATCAAACTAAACCGCATTTTGTCTCTTGGGTAAAGGTAAGTGGGAATTCAAGCCCTGAACTAAACGGCAGCAAATCTTCAGGAATTCAAAGTGCAGACTCGACAAAAGACTCAAGGCTCACACCATGTCTATTGCTAAATGTTTTACACAAGATATGTATTTTATCAGATGAGAATCACACACATGCTAATGAATTCAGTGAAACAAATGGCATTGCAATTACTGCCTGTGCATTACACAGTAATTGTCAGACAAAGGATGGCAACAAAACAGAGACTCACATAAAATTAGATTAAAAACTTTAACTCTTAGTGCATCGTAAGCACTGTTTCCATGGGTCTGTAATGACCCGGGGAAAGAATTTGCAGTGGAAAGCAAAGAGGCTCTCTCTGAATTTGCAGAAAGCAATTCGCTGCTGTTAATGCTCCTAACACTAGCTATAGACAGCTGACATCTTCTGAGGGCACATCATCCCTGAACTCTGATTTATGATTAAAGGCTTAAGAAGGTTTTATCTTCAGGGCCTGCTCAAGGAGCATTATGTGAAAGGGGAATGAATAAAGCAAGAAAACCATAAATTTCTCTTTCAGTACAAAAAACTGGACACTGAGTAACCATGCAGCAGCCGAGAACTGTGTAGATCATACCAGGATAAGTGTTGTGATCTATGTTAAAAAGCTTTTCTAAATCCCTCATTAGATAATGCCAGCACAATAGGATTGGGGAGGCAGATGTTTATGTATCATGAAAGGCTATTAATTTTTAAGTCATCAAACTGCTTTAAACTACTTCCTCACTACCAACTGACCAGCAAACAAGTTGGATCTGCGGAGAGAAATGTCCATCTTCCTGTTCTTCCTTAAACTGGACTCACTGTACAGACTGCCTGGAAATAATTCTGCTTTTTGCTGGTATCAAAGGGATAAAGACTGGCATATTGTTTTAAATGTCCAGTGTGGCTACTGGCAACAGAAACTTTTTTTTTTACTCTGAATGACATAAACTGGCAAAAATGACTGGATGGAGATCTAGGCTACATAATGCTGCCTTAATTATATTTCCTGTTTAGGTTTCATCTCCTAATGGTAAGTTCTTACTAACTACCTCTTGCCCCAGATTGCTTCCCCTGTGCTTCAGTAGTGTATTAGAAAGGCACTCTGAAAATAAACCTAAGTAATTTTTTAGTGTAAAAAAATTAAGAATCGTCACAGATAAAAGTCCTATGGCCACATACAGACAGAAAACTCAACCACACCCTTTAAGGAGTGTTGTCTACTAGAGACAGAAAGCACACAGGAAAGTCACAAGGATGTTGTACCTACAGAAACTGTAAATGAGTAATTTTTAAAATTTCATTTTCCCGCTGCAGGACCAAAAAGGTCACGAATAAGGAAAACCCAACTCAGAGTACAGAGCACTCTTGAGATCCATGCATGGGTGATGAGGGAAGTGCGTCACTGAAATACGAATATGCCCCATTGCTAATCTCTCATTACTCAGGTTAAACAGGAGCACACAGGTTTATTTAGATGGAATAACAGTTCTTGTAGAATATATCAAACAATGGAAAAGGAAAGTAAATTCACCTGGGAGAGAATAGAAGAAGAAAAACAAGGAAAGTGCTTATGCTGGAGCTGGGCCTAAGGCCTAAACGTGTTCTGCCTCCAACCCAGATTCAAGAATACCAAAACTCAGGAGACCTTTGAAAAATCCTGGCCAGGTGCTTTTCAAACCCCTGAGCTATTGAAGACAACAATTAACAATCCTCCTGGAAGCAAACTGTGGAAGGACAGCACTACTGCAAAAGCCAGCTGCAAAGTATACCAACACACGCTCTCAGGATGTGCTGAAAGCAAGCACTCGGTCTCTTCAGCTCTCTACATGTATTTAAAAAGATATCTTTTTTACTTTTTAGCACTGATAAACTACAGCTCAGCAATCCACGGCACTTTGGCATTGCGCTGGACCAAGGCAACTGGAAAAAACAAATTAACAACTTCAGGCTAATAAAACCATAAAATCACAAATAGGTGGCCTCTCTATTGCCCACGGCCTCATTTTGCAGCAATTTTTGTGTGTCTTCAGAGAATAAATAGGGCCATATAATAGCAATTATTGTCATGGTCTCATCGCAGACATGACCTCACCCTCAGGACTTGGAATCTGCCCCTAGCTGGCCCGGAGTTCCCAAGGAATTTTAATGACGGGGCCAGGTCGGGCCAGGCTTGCTACCTCTTTTGCAAAATAGAAACCCGTTTTGGTGGGACTGACTGAGGCTGGTTGCCATCTGAGGTCCCCTTAGTGTCTCCAAGGAATGGTTTGGGTGTGACAGGTAGCCAAACACTTACACCCAGTGTTTAGTTACTATGTGCCAGCCACTAGATCTGAACATTTGTTAATATTGTTAGTGAGAAACCTCTGGTTAGGGCTCACACTTGCTTTCCTCATGGATCTGGAACATCCTTTGCCTGTTGTATCCCAAATAACAGGACAAGGCTGTCTCGTGCTCTCAGCTTTTACCAATCCGTAGTTATGTGACTCCATTATCTGTTAGAGATCTCCATCTTACCCAGAATTTCAGTAAGACTCAGCAGCACCCAGGGAGCAGGAGGAAAAGGGGTATATACTTGGCAGTGACCTGTTGGGCTAGGACAGCTCACCTCCGCACCCTCTGGGAGCTACCAAGCACAGTGGGAAGGCTGATCTGCTGTAACGCACAACCATTCTCAACTCAGCTAAGAGATGTCTTTCAATCATTCTGCGGAAAGCTAACTCCAGCCCCCACCTGGCACCAAATATAAGTATTCCTGGGACCTGGTTTACCTGGTGAGGTCTTTATTTTGTCAGTCTCTGGCACAACAGTCCATTAACCTCAGAGAATTACCTTGTAGTCCCCATCCATCAAAGTGTCCAGCTACCTGATGAAATGAAGAGTGATTTCGTGGGTCTATCACTATGTGTCAGCTCAATGGCTAAATAATTTATCCAATATGATTAATCCATTATATCCCAACTGTAGCGTCTGCCCTGTCAACCTGAAAAGGTGGTCAGGAAAGTTCACAGGAACACCAGAGTCAATAACAATGGGACTGACAAATCGCACCCGTGTGTGGCATGCCAGGGGCATCCAGGAAAGCACAAATTCCCTCCACTCCCAAACCGATGTTGGAGCACAGCTTAACTTGAGGACAATGAACTCCAACGGGAGGCAGAAAGGGCAGGAACCAATGAAGGGGCAGTGAGAAACACTTTCACAAATAGTTCCCACTGCCTAAGTGAACTGAGAAGATGCATGATGAGAAAGAGATTTCAGGGGGAAGGTAAGAGAGCTCAGATCCCACAATGAGCATTGATACCCAAAGTGCCATTCCTTTCACCCGGTGAAATGTCTGGGATCTCCCAGATCTATACCATCACTTTGGGTTTAGGCTTGCTATACCAGAATTATACCTCACGACCTTCAGGGTTGCATGATCTCCCGTTACAGACAGCACTGACTGAATGAAGTGAGTCAGTCATAGCCGGCCTCCTATCTGCTACCTGCCATTGCACCTAACCTCCATCCAGCACTGCAGAACAAGGCTAGCTGGTGCCTTTCTTCCTTCACTGTCATCTGATCCTTGAACCTAGTTCATCTGCCATGAAAGAATCTGAAATGCTAGAATGTCCATCAGTCTAACATGTGCTAATGAGGAGCAGGCAATGGACCAAGCCAGATAGCATTGTGACAGAAGAAAGCATTCAGCACAGAGGATATATACAGGGTGATTTACGCAGAAGGCTAGGCAGGTTCTCACTATTCATTCTTGAACATTTACTGGGCTTGCTTCAGTTACAAGGCTTAGTGGCATGAACTTCAGATCTACAATGCTAAGTATTTTTCTAAGGTCATGGGTGGTATTTGAAAGTCGACCTTGATACTCACATTAAACAATACTGCTAATAGGAAACTGCTCTGAAATCAACCCAGCACAATGTCTTTCAGACTTCATAATAATGAATATATGGGTGACTTGTAACAGTCTGTTCAATGGAAACAAAACATAATTTGGCTGGTCATTTGCTTTTGGTTCATCTTTTGTAGGGGGAATGGAAGGGGATACAAGTCCTGTGGCAATAGCCTTGAACAGACCATCTCCATTTTGAATCTGCTGAGACGAAATATCTCCTTTCAACAATAAAGGCTGAATTCTGATCAAAGCCCAACCGGCAGCACGCCCTGCAGTGGTATACACCAGATCCTCATTCCTGCAAGTGCCTGAGGGGATGTGAGACTCCCATCAGTCAAGTAACACAAGGACAGGAGAAAGCACTGTAATTTTCAGTTCAGCCCAACAAACCCTGCAGCCTCTTGGCTTGCAGTAACCTGGAATGCATCCTGCAAACAATTAGCAAGATGGTTTTCCAAGCTGTTCAACACCACACAGCTCTTCTTTGATATTGTTTTATTCTTTCTCCCCTCCCTCCCAAGAGCTTTTTCAGGAACTACACACACACTCTGCTGGGAGTACAATTATAGGACAGTGTGTACAGCAGAAATTCATTCAGTATGTTTCTGGGATCCCTCATTTTTATGCAAGGGCCTCTGTGCCTGTTGTGCCCGCACCCAGTGTGCGTGCCGTTATATGAGATGCTTGGACAAGCAATTACCCATCACGTGTGAATAAAGGCTTGTTTTGTCAAGTAAATATATATGTGCAAAAATGTACAGTCTTGTGCTGTAATTGTCTAAAATATCATTGTGACACGACAGAGAGTTAGAACATGCCAGAGCACGGGGATAGCCTGTCTCTAAGTAATTACTTGTCTTCTACATAGACCCTCCCAGAAGCTCCTCTCCATCTGTACTGCAGCCATTTATGTAGGACAAACACTGCTGTTAACAGACTGAATGAACTAAGTATCTTCTGTACTTAAAACTCAGATAGCACAACTTATACTACTTTTGAAAGCACCAGCTCAATTATACCTTTTTGCAGGGTGAGAAAGGGGTCTGCAGCAGCCACTCGCAGGCAGGCAGGGTTGAGCAGTGGGCAACTGTGTCATCCCCACTCTCAGCCTGCTCACTTTCCCTTTGACCCTCCTCCTGCACCCAGCAAGAGCAAGTCTCTTGCTACGCAGCCTTCTGCCTTACCCACAGGATCACACTATGGTCAACAGCCTACCAAGTGCTGCTGCTCAGAAATTACCTCCCAAACAGACAAGTCGCTCACAGATAATGTGTCTGAAGATGGCAGTTTTGTCTGTTCTGTTCTCTATCGAACAGGAGAGGGGGCTTCTGCTGCCAAGCCATTCTAGTTATGGTCATGGCATGGAAAAAGGAGGTATCAATTAGGCGTAGCCCCCAGAGTAATAACATATCTCAGCAGCTCCTCCTTTCCGGCTGCTGGAGGTGATGGCGCAAGGGACAGCACAGTACAAGGATTCTGCGCTGATGGGGTGGATTGGCCATTTACTGCCCCAGAAATGGCTGGTATGGCTGCAAATCTAGGCTGAGCTATGGATGATCTACGTGATGTTGGTCAAACTATCTGCTCCTCTCTGTCTCTGTGCCAAGCTGGAATCAGGGCTCCAGGAGTCTGTGCGAGTCACCGTAAGTGCCGGTTTTGGGAATTGGTAAATGTTAATGTAAATGTTTCCAAGTCAAAATTCTCTTTCCTACCTTTAAATACTTTAGGAAGATAGAAACACCCACTCTAAGTCTGTAGTTTTATTCTGTATCTTTGGTCTAGACATATATTAAGAATTTCCTTTTCTGTCTTTAGGAGTTAATTATTTTAAGAATGTAACTTACATTTGTTGGAGAAGAGCATTTCCATGCATATCTTTCGATCGCTTCTGAAAGAGAAAACATCGAAACAAAAATACTATCTTATATTTGTCCATTAGCACTGAAAGATGACCTAGCAAGCAATTAATAGTATAGATTCAATCATTTAAGTACTCCTTACTCACCAACTGGACTTAACTGCTCTGTGAAATTCCACTGAAATCCATAATATATAAACATGTAGGTACTTTGTCAAACAAGGATGTAGTTACCTGCAGAGCCACCCTGCAGTGCAGAGTGTGCACCAAAATGGGTATGTTCCTTTATTATCTGTGATCCTGTGTTTACCTGTAGGTCTGTGAATTCCCTTTGTGCATACTGACAGCTGCCTGATAAATGCATGGCCACTGCAAAAAGAGATAAACCCTGCTGCAACAGTTTACTGATAGCATCAGTGTTCAATCCAAGGCAAACACTAAATCACGAAAATCAACAGTTCATGCAGAGATCTGAGATTATTCGGTTTCAGAAGCTAAGCAGCACTGGGACTTTGCGTTGGAATGCAGGAAATCACAGTTCAATTTTCCATACAAGTGTAACAGTGAGCAAGATGCAGAGTTGGCTAAGTACTTCCGGGAATCTGGGGACAGAAGGAAAACTGCTTGTGGCTTTTTTAAAATATTTATTAGTATTATAATTTCATATATATTCTCCACAAATAACTCCTTCCTGTAGGTCTTTTAGAGGTATGTTTTTGTATTCGATAAACACAACCTCAGATTGGGGACACACATCAAACAGTGAATTTGTGATCTCTGACTGCATAATAGTCATTCTCAGGTTCAGATTTCCTGTGCCAGATTCAAAAAAAAACACTTTCTGTGTGCATGATTTGTAATCATTGCTTAAAAGTCAGTAAACAATTCTGCAGTTAACTCATTCTGCCAAATATTCTTACAGAGGAAATATGAGTGGCTATAATTCAGTCAAGGCAAATCCAAAGCATATTTACAGAATCCTTGCTGTATTTCTTCTAAACTAACAGCCCCGTCTGGCTATATTTTGTTGTTTTTCAATCGAAAAAGTGTCAATAATAGCATGAAGTGATAGCTTATGATGTAGAAAAAGCTTAGATAACAGCCTAACTATACATGTTTTCTTACCATTCGCACGGCTGTTGGTTATTGCCAGCATAAACTGTAGCCCCAGGCAGAAACCCTGACCTCAAAGAAATTTTGTCTTTGATTCAAGAAAAAACAGAATCTCAACTCCATTGATTCACCTGGATTCATACTGCCTTAATCGTCTTGAAAAATGGAAGTTTCACATCATGACTCCCAGTGTAAATCAATAAGGGAAATGTTTTTGGTGAATGTAAGTCTTACAGAATTATCTGTCATCAAAAATGCTTTTTTCTCTTTCATTTCAGCAGAAATTTTCTGTGTTTTGCTCATATTCCTTGACTTGGGTGTTTCCCAAGTTTTCTAAGCATTGATGTTTCCTCTTCTGAAAGATACCAGCTGTTTTTCCTACCCAATTCTTCACACCATTGTCAGCATCAGATCCTGGGCATTACAGGGTCTAGCTGTACCTGATAGCCATTTAAATGCAAAGAAGAGCATGCTGAAGAGTTCATGCTCACATAAAACCAATTTTTTGTAAAAAATGAGCAAGGGAGATAGACAGGGAGATTAATATCAATATATTCCACTAACTCGGTTTCTTAGGGTGTCACTATCAACGTCAGGAATGAGTATCACAGAGAGCAAAGGACACATCCCACTTCCAGTCAGGAGCCATGTTCAACCAGCCCAAACTCCAAAGCACCTGAGTCTGCTGTTTCCTTTGGCCTAGATATCTTTGATGGTCTGGAACTAGTCAATAAGAAGCTCTAGGCACCAACTTGAAGTCCATCTCAACCTTGCCCAACAAACCAGTCAGTGACTGCTGTGGAAAAAGGCCTTCATCACCCCTGATCATCACCTAGCAATTAATTTTAGTCCAGTCCTATATCAGTAAGTGTTTATCAGTAAGTAGCTTGGGAGGGTCTGCTCTTCTCCCATCCATTCTGTACCTTTCCCCTGTGCTTTCACAGGGAATGGGAGGGGTAGAGCTTTAGGATGAATCCTTTTCTCAGGCTGGCTATTGGAGGGGCAAAGGGAAAAGCAAAGGAACCATTTACCCAGGTGAAGAAGGAATGGAACCATCAAGTGCTGTTGTGCTTCTCCTGCTCCTTGAAATCCTGTGGGAATAGGATCCTGATCGAGCAGAAAAGCTACAGCTCTTACCTAGGAATTTGGACAGTAGGATAGGCAGTCTGCTTTCAGATGGCAGTAAAATTTGTAATGCTCAGGGACACCATTTTTTTCTCTTGGAGCTATCTTTTTTCAGTTAGTGATGCATTATCACCTGGCGCTCTTCAAGCACTGGTTAGCACTCTGCACACATACATGAGTAAGCTTCAAATCCATAAAGACTGTTTCAGAATATATAGTATAATTATTCAACCATCTTTTCAACAGAGGTCACGATATTGCGCAAATCTCGTAATTTGCTAAGTGAAACCAGAGGGCTGTTATTTTCCTCCAGCAAGCACTGCCCTTGCAAAATCCAGAGCTACTCCATTTAAGTGTTCACAGTTGACGAGGGAAAGAAGTCTTATTTTTTTTTCTTAGTATGTGGCAACCAAAAACTAATAAAGTTTTTCCTGAGAGCTGGAGAATGTACATCTCTCCAAAGTAATAAATAGCTGTTTGGTCTCTGACTAAAAACAGCTCAGAAAAATGCATCCAATTTTCTAAAGCAATCACACATGAACATAGCCCTGGAGGCTGCAGACAGACTTTAGCTTAAGCAGTGACTTAGGTCTTCAGAGTGAAGAGACATGGGGCTTCAGTGCTTCAGACATGGGGCTGAAGGAAAGAAAGACAGACAAATCCTGAAGGATGGCTGGATGGGGAGCCCTCTTTCTTTTTTCCTTTCAGCGGGATCCATGTAAGCCAGATATCATATCAATTTATACCAACACAGTCCGCTTCAGGGATGTGGAGTTTTGCTGCTGCTGCAGTCTCTTTTTTCAGTTTATGCTAGAAAGTGAGAAACTAGATTGTTACCATCAAGGTTTCTGGAATTCACTAGCAGGTTTTAGACCTGGATTGGAATAACTCAGAAATTTCTAGTCTTTGGTAGCATAAGAAACAAAACCAGCATTTAATGTGAGCCGTGATCTGGACAGCCTGACAAATCAGTGCTCTGCCAGAAGTATTTGCAAGGTTTCCTTATCTCTGTCTGTAGACCAGACTCAAGTCCAACAGGACAGCTGCAGCAGGTTTCAGATGTGTTTCCCTCTCAGTGCAAGGAACCATCATGACACCTCACTGGCTTTACTTTAGTAGAGAGAAGATTTTTTAATTCATTGGGCAGTTTGCTATCAAGTTCATATCCTTTGTATTATTAGGAGGACATGGAAACAGAAAGGCTTTTCTTACTTTAATCACACAGTAAACTCTTGCAAGATCATCGGCAACAGCAGTCCATTATGCCATATACATGACACCATGTATAATCCCCTTCCTCCAAGAAGAAAGCAACCATGTGGTTAGATGCCAGTTCTATGTCTGGGCATGCATAATGGAGAGCTCAGCCTCTGCTTAAAGCTTGGGATAGGCAGGGTATAATGTCCTTCTGATTATATCCTTGACGTTTGCCCTGGCTCTGAAGATAAGATTTGATGTGGACTTGAGTAATCCAAGCGAGCTTCAAAGTCAGTAATGTGCTGGCAAATGGTTTCTGCCTTGCAGACTTTTTTGTCCAGTCACAGAGCATGTCAGCGGTGGAAGCTATAACAAAAGACTAAACTCTTTTGCTCCAAAGAACTATTCTCTACTCTTCTTTTATGGCTACATATCAAGTGCTCCAGCTCTTAACTCTCACTGCACCCTTCACACAGTGACTAAGCTAACAGTTCATTAAACCCTGGAACCTCTAAAGCAGGAGACTCGAGTCCTACCCCAGCTAGACAATAGCATCACATCAGATCAAATTTGACCCACTATTCTGAGTATTCCAGAAAGCCTGTTATTTATTTCTCTCCCTTCCTACAAGCAGGAGCTGAGCAACTACTGACTACATTTCTGTAATTTACATAACCAGGACTTTTATGCAAAATTTTATCAAATTATTGTGGCAGTCTGAAAATTTTATGAGAACTTGCAACTTCAGCAGTGTCAGCAACTGCAATCCAGGCTGGAACGCGAACACAGAAGATCATGGCAGAGGGGGGTTGGACTAGATGATCTGGGGGGTTGGACTAGATGATCTGGGGGGTTGGACTAGATGATCTCTAGAGGTCCCTTCCAACCCCTACTATTCTACGATTCTATGATTCTATGGTGGCATGAAGTGGGTGAGTTGCATGAGCACTGTGTTTAATATCTTCTGTTATACTCACCTCTTTAAACGCCTTTTTCTACTACACAACAAAGGCAATTTTCCAAGACGGTATTTAGGGCTTGGCTGTTTCACTGTTACTGCCATCAAGGTGCCACCCACCAAAGTTGTGGCTGCTCCAGCCTTTGTCAGAAATGCTGCAAGAATGGCTCAGCTTGCGGCAAGTGACAAAGCCCTTGGTTGAACAACTGCTTAATGGCTTCCTCTTCTCACAGAAGGGGGGATATTCGGTGCAGTTTCTCTACTGAGCTGAGGAGAATCAACGAGAAGAGGAAGCTCTGAGTTTTAAATTGCACTAACAGGGCTAAAGGTAGCTGCCTTGAGGTCAAAGCACAGTGTGGTCTCCGGAGGTCTCTTGCACAGCGCCAGGTGCTATCTCCAGCAGGCGGAAGGACTGAGCAGCAAGAGAGAGGGTTATGGTGGTGACTAAAATAGACTAAGTATTGGCAGGAAACCTTCTAGCAAGAGCAGATCATGATCTTCCTCCTGCTGAGCCCTGCCGGGTGGTTTTGGATGGCAGCACACCCAAACTCAGACTCTCCTGCCCTGACCTCACAGCCCCTCTGTTGTTCAATATAGATGCTCACTGCAGGACTTGCTTCTCTACCCTGCCACAGTCCCCACACTCACATGCCTCCCGTGCATGGTTTCGACTCTGTTTTCCTTGCACGCCTGTGCTGTCTTCTGAAGCATGGAAACTGTGTCTGTGAAACAGGCAGGCTCACTGTTCCAGGAAGTGTCTGCAGGATAAAAGAAGAGAAGGGTGGCTGCAGCTCTCATCACGCTCTTCACTTGTCATAAACGAAGTGAGATCCCCTATATACAGTTTCATGTCCCTATTGCTTCACTTTATGCTGTGTTTTGTTAAGTATGGGCAACTCAGCTTTCCTGGGAGGACAGGAAAATACGGCTTTTGCAGAGGGTCATTTGCTTTTTCTTGTTTCAGACGCTTCAGAACTTGTTTTGTTTTTCCTGCCCTCTTTAGGAAATGAAGATTGCAAAACACTGTTAATGCAAAATTCACTAATGAAAGTGCCACTAACACACAATTTACTCAGAGCTCTGCTGCTTCAGAATCTGGGAATTAACCCGAAACAACCAGCACACATGAGGCAGTCCTCCTCAAATACAATATATCCTCATTAATATGAAAATCATAACCTAAACAAAGCATTGCAAATTCTAATTTTTTTAAGATATCTTTGGGTTATTTTGGGTTTGCCGTTTGTTTTTTGAGGCTTCTGAGTTTGCTCATGCCACTTATCAAGACGATGTATAAAGATCTCAAAAGTTAAGACAAAAATATTAAGCTGAGAAAGAGAGATGAAGTATTTTATTAAAAGAAAGAGAAGTTAGTGAGAATTAAGGTCTTTGATCATCTTTATGTTATCCTTTTGCAATATCTGGAAAAGCACAGCTTTCTTTTTTTTTTTTTCTTAGAACAACTAAACTAAGGCTCCCAACTTATGGCTTGTCTACAGAAATTTGGACTTTAAGCAAAACACTAAACACATGGGACTGATAATAGAAACAAGTGATAAAACTGGAACTTGAACTGCTGCGTTATCCCAGGCATGTAAGCAGCTTTGACAATACATCCTTCAAAAACAGACCAAAAAAGAGGGAATCATGGCCCGATACTAGATTACACGAAATAGAAGGGTATAAACTCAAGAAAGAGAAAAGAATAAAAGTTGGGAAGAGAAAGCAACAACCTAGAGTCTACCAAGGACCAGCCTTATCCCAAAAATGTATCTGTATAATATGATTCACAGCATAACACAGATTGGAAGGGATATCTGCAGGTCATCTCATCCAACTGCCTGCCCCAAGCAAGGCAAACCTAGAACACATCACTTGGTGCTTTGTCTATTTGAGGTTTGAGTGCTCCAGTCTCTCTGGGCAATCTGTGCCAGTCTTTGACCACCCTCAGGGTGAAAAAATTTCCCTTATAGCTAATTGGAATTTCTTATGTTCCAGGTTTAGTCTCTTGCCCGTCATTGTTTCACCGGGCACCTCTAAGAAGAGTCTGACTATGTCTTCTCTATCTCCTCCTATGGGCAGTCAAAGAAAGTCACAGGATACCCCATTGTCTTTCTCTTCTTAAGACTGAACAAACACACATCTTTCAGCCTCTTTGAGGCATCCAACATATGCTCCAGCCCTGTGGTCCAGCCCCATGGTCCAGCCCCATGGTCCAGCCCCCTAACCATCTTGATGGCCTTTGCTGGACTCACTCTTGTTCATCAAAGCCTTTGTGGAACAGGAAGCCCAAAACAAGACATGGTACTCCAGATACAGTCTCACAAGTACTGAATAGGGAAGAACAGGTTCACAGTGTGACTCAGGTTGGAAAGAACCTATACAGGTCGTTTAGTCCAAGTGCCTGCTCAGAGCTGGGTCTATCTGCAACCACCCCCCTGGACCTACTGCTGAGGTCTGTCTAACACAGCCCGGGATGCAGCTAGCTGCCTTCACTGCAAGGACATGCTGCTTACTCATGCTCATCTCATCTGTGCTTAGATGTCTGTAATGTAGATCTCTCTTTCTGAGCTAGGCACCACAGGCGGCCCTTGAAAATAATGACAGAAAGAGGCATCTGACCCATTTCGGACATCTACTTTAGCAGGAGATGAATCACATTCCAGCAATGCCTGTTTTCCTCCACTGACTATAAAGGGAGACCAGGGTGATTAGTTCTAATATAAACATCCATACCAGTGGTATTTACTTTCAGCCAGATTAATCCTGTCTCAGGAGTTTTACCACATCCCCAGATTTTGCTGAAGATGTTACACATTTGCATGTGTGGGTGTGAGTGTGAGCTTGTGCTTACAGGTTTCCCTTGAATGTGAAGAGAATATTGTAGAATCATAGAATCATAGAATGGTAGGGGTTGGAAGGGACCTCTAGAGATCATCCAGCCCAACTCCCTGCTAAAGCAGGTTAGTCTAGAGCAGGTTGCACAGGAATGCATCCAGGCGGGTTTTGAATATCTCCAGAGAAGGAGACTCCACAGCCTCTCTGGGCAGCCTGTGCCAGTGCTCTGTCACCCTCACAGTAAAGAAGTTCCTCCTCATGTTCAGGTGGAACTTCCTGTGTTCCAGTTTGTGCCCATTGCCCCTTGTCCTGTCGCTGGGCACCACTGAGAAGAGTCTGACCCCGTCCTCTTGACATCCACCCTTTAGATATTTATAAGCATT
>VZSC01002439.1:159115-178153 GCA_013398225.1 Steatornis caripensis
GGGTGTTCAGTTTGCCTAGCTGCTCTCTAACCCAATCCTCAATGAGCAAAGGCAAGTCTTCATTTCTCCATGCTTTCTCTCTTATCTCCAGAGTCTGGGAATCCTGAGGGCCAGTCCTAGCAGTGAACACTGAAGCAAAGAAGGTATTCAGTAACTCTGCCTTCTCTGTGTCCAGTGTCACCAGGGCGCCTGCCTCGTTCAGCAGTGGGCCCACATTTTCCCTAGTCTTCCTTTTGCTGCCAATATGTCTGAAGAAGCCCTTCCTGTTGTCCTTAACCTCCCTTGCCAGACTTAATTCCAGTCGGGCCTTAGCCTTCCTCGTTGCATCCTTGTGTGTTCTGACAATGGTCCTATATTCCTCCCAAGTAGCTAGTCCTTTTTTCCACATCCTGTAAGCTTCCTTCTTCCCTTTGAGCTTTTTTGCAACCTCCTTGTTCATCCATGGAGGTCTCGTGCCTCCTTTGCTTGACTACTTACTCATTGGGATGCATTGATCTTGAGCTTGGAGGAGGCGGTTCTTGAATATTAACCAGCTCTCTCGGGGCCCCCTGCCTTCTAGAGCCCTAACCCAAGGGATTCTTCCTAGTAGGTCTTTGAAGAGGGCAAAGTTAGCTTTCTTGAAGTCCAGGGTCCTAATCCTACTTGTAGCCCTGCTTCTTCCATGCAGGATCCTGAACTCCACCATCTCATGGTCACTGCAGCCAAGGCTGCCCCCAACATTCACATCACCAATCATTCCTTCTCTGTTCGTTAGTATCAGAATATAATTAATAAGGATATAGCTCACAAAAATGCACTAAACTGGAGGTACTTCAAAAAGCTGATTCATATTTTCAATGGCAAATATTCTAGCAAATATTAGCCCTAGTGGTTTCTGAAGGCTAGTTTGCTTTAAATATATGCCTGAGATTTTATTTTTAATACTCTAGACAGCAACAAGATCCTTTCTTTTTCTTCTTTTATTTTAGTAATATCAATTTGATTTTCTAAGGGGGAATATAAAATTCTGCTTTGAAGCAGTGAAGAGTACCAAATTCTGCATGCTACCCACATTGAGCTCATCCTTAATTCTGCTTTTTCTCAATGAGAGCTGCAAAAAGGAGCATGTAGTCAGCAAATCTGATTGATTTTAGCTCCTGGTGGAAAGGTCAGATAAAGTTCAGCTCCTTTGTAACAGAGCAACAATTCAGGAGGTCTTTAATCGTTTGTCTTGTAGACTAGCACGATCATCGTCTTTCAGTGAACATAATGGTTAAAAATTACATTAAACCTCCCCTTTTTGAACAACAGCTCTCCTTTTGACCTCTCTGTAACCCTGAGTATTACGACCTATTATCCAACTGGAATCACAGATAAGTGTTGCACTTTTTAGATGCATGTTAAATAACCTGCCACTTTCTTCTGACTGAAGACAGACACAACTTCTATGCAGGAAAATCCAGGCAGATAAGGGAGAAAGCATCACATCCCATTCCCATAAACCAGCCTAGACAAGCAATGTGCATATTCTCTTAATAAGTATGTTGTGCAATGTTGAGAAACTATTGATCTTAATCTTAAGACCTGACTTTATCCTTTCATGTACTTCGCAGCAGCTTCCTCAGAAGTCTACCACAAGTCTTCCCAGTCATGATGATGTCACATCTGAGCAGCAGCCTGCATGCAGAAGTGACCAAGACAAGTATCTCCAAGCAACTGACTGTGTAAAGACAAAACAGAGAAGGGGGTTGTTTATGCTGGTCAAAGCAGATAGAAAAAAACAGTCTGGGAGAGAGAAGACAGGACTCTTCCAAAGTAATTTTGAATGATGAGATTTATTAGCCTCTGCAAGTATTATTCTATGAAAATTGTAGATATCCAGCTGCTTGACTCATAGGGCATAGCATACAGTATTGTGTTTAGACTACTGCACTAGCAGCGGATGGTCTAAAGATCTACTTAAATACGAGGAGATTTTCAAATCACCTGGTTGGGTCTTAGCATAGTATTGCCAAGCCTTCCTTCAGCGATTAAGTTTTCTGCAGAAATATCTCTCAGACGGGTTTCTAGAGAAATTCTAGGGGATCCTGGGAGAAACTGCCTTCATAATGGAGAAGGAACCACGACCGAAGAGGAGTCTGGCCCATGGTCCTAGGAGGTTTCAGAACTGGTGTTCTCCAGTTGGTTCTGTTTCTTTATGCCTTTCTGCATTCTTATCCTCTTCAAGTTCAGAAGCTGCCAGTCAGTTCATCTCTTAGCTTCCTGTTTCTCTGCTAATTTAACTTTTGGAGTCACATGTAACTCTAACCACGCTGGAATTTATAGCAGGCCTGGGAGGATAAAGCTCCGTGTTCCTGGGGAGAGAAGTCTGGGGCTCAGAAACATGGTGAGATTTGTTCCAATGGCAGTGCAATCCCTGCACTCTCAGAGACAGGGAACAAGCATTACAGATAAACAACAAATGGATGTGAGGCAGTGCTATGCTCTGACTGAAAAAGTTCATGTCTCCAGACCTCCAGAGAGTCTTTCAAAGGATATATAGATATCAAACATACATTATGTCTAAGCTGTACATGGACCATATACTCCAGAAACATGACCAGCGCTTTGGACCGTGCTTATCTGTCTATCTGACTGCTGGGGAGTCACTGATATTGCAGCAGAAAGAAAACTCTTCTGAAGCCAAAATTCTGTCATTAAGGGTAACAACACAGAGCAGCCTTAGCTACTTTAAATACGTGTCTCACATTTTAAGCAGAGTCAGTACAATACAGCAGAGGTTCAGCACAAGAGGGCTGTTTTCTACTTGAGATGTGAGTGATTTAATAATAAAAGTGGTCTGAGTGTTCAAATGTATAGCCTGGTCTTATGGGAGCTTCTGAGCACTCAGTACCTTTGAAACAAGCCAGCAGTGTCTGCGAGAGGTACTAAATGAATACCTCTGGGCTGATCAAATGCTCAGGCTGTAAGTGAAAAGCTCCTGCCTGGGCAGGGCCAGGACAGAGACCCCTCCCCAAGAGCAGTAAGCTTGTCCTGAGGACTCCTCCTTGAACAACTCAGCCTCCATCTGCCACTGAACCTGCTTGTGCCATGCCTGCTCTGGGGCTTCTTGTCGCTTCCCGCTACCCAGAGCCTCCCCCTCACAGTTCAGTTGGATGGTCGCTAAGCCTGGCCTAAATCCATTTTCAAGGTCACCACACCCACTCCATGCACTGCAACACCTACCGCCAAAAAAAGATGTCCCTGTAAATTACTTATTTCTTATTTTGCTGTCTCCTTTTACATCTTTGCATAAAAGTTGTAGAAAATACCATACGTTTGCACAGCAGGCAGAGGGAAGAAGGAAGCTTAACACTAGTGCAAAGATCAAGCATTTTATCGCAACAAACCCCCTGGCAGTTTCTTGTTGCTCTCTCACAAGTTCCCTGGCAGGAGCAAAAGAAATGTTAAACGTCAGAGACTTCATCGTGGAGACTCAGATCTTAAAAAAGTGTTGCAAATATAACATTTTTTCCCCAGATCATCCTATTTCACCAGCCATTTGTGAGCAGAGTATGTACATCCTCATACAGATGTGTATGACTGCAAGACAAGTATTACTTTTGGACCATTTCACCAGAAAAGGCAGCAGCGTTACGATCACCTGATGCACCAGTGTCTGAGGTGACCTTGCAGTCATCTAGAAATGCCTGCTGTCAGCACATGCTATCTTCTCTAATGTCTGATAAGGTGTTGATTTTAAAATCTGCATGTTACCTCACCCACCCCCAACTCCAACTACCAACTGAACATGTTACTGAGTTGCTTAAGCAGTACAAGAAGTCATGTGCCTTTCATAAGCAGTTTTGAGAAAACGTTATGCAGGTATTTCTATCAAATTGATTCTTTCATGCCATTTGTTGAAGTGAAAAAGTGTCTTGTGAGGTCTCCCAAGACCCTGGTTTGCATTTATTTGTAAATCTCATACGTCACTGCTAATGAAAAGAAAAAAAATACCTCAATATAGGGAATACAACGAAGGACACACAGAAGGCACATGCTCAGCTCAGGGGCACAGCCGCCCCCGGCGCAGAGCAAAACCAAGCCCAGATCCTGTATGGGCAGCCCAGGAGCACCTCCATGACTAGACAGGTTTGTCAAAAGACAACTTGCTCTTCTCTAGCACAACTCAACCTAGTGAGGAATGAAACTGGAGGCTGCTGGGGGCTGGAGATAGATGTCTGGGGGGAGATCTCTATGGCAAAGGGAGTAAGTGCACCCCGAGGGGCTGTGGCCATGAGCATCCATGTCAATGTAAGGACACCCTCGAGGGACTGCAGTCATGGCAGAACCCACGTAGTAGTAGGGACACCCCCGAGGGACCGCAGCCATAGGCAACCCACACAACAGTGGGGACGCTAAGAAACAGCTCCATGAAAATGAGCTAAAAGCAAAGAGCAGTAGAGAAAAACCTGAAGAAGCAAATGGCTGCAGAGAAAATGAATACCAAAAAGCAGCAGCAAGAAACAGTTCCACACATGGCCCCAAGTTCTTATGCCACCAGAGACATTCGCACAGGCTAACTGTCACATGGGGTGAAAGTCAGGGAAGTCGAGGCTAGGAAGCCGGGATGATACGTGTTTGATTTTAAGGTGAGTGAGGGGAAGGAGGACAAAATGTGTTTGCTTGTGTCCTTTTTTTTTTTGTCAATACTCTAGTCAGTCCTCAGAAATTTATGCTGTTTGGAAATAAATTAAGTAAAATTTACCTGAGTTGAGCCTGTTCTGTCCACTACTTCCCTCTCTGTAAGAATTAGTCTGCTTGCAGCTTTTATCAAGGAGCTTCCCCAGGAAATTGGCTGTCTCTCCTCAAAGAAACAGCCACAGAGCGTTGCCAGGCATGCCTGGTAGCAGAGACCACACAAAGACGCAACTTACGCCTGCAAACTTTTTTGGGAGGTGGAATGATTTGCTAAAGTTAGTCTGGAGGCCATAGGAACTCTTAGTGCAATTTGCTTTTGCTTTACACAGGTGCTTGTGCCACGTGTGCTACAAGGAGACCAGGCACTGAAACAGAATTAGCCAATATTTCCAGCATTTCCTCCATGTGGTGGCCATGTTTGCTGCGCATGTGTCCCTCAAACCATCCCAGGCCAAGCCTGAACCAGCAGTGCTGCTGAGTGAACCAGGGAGAAACTTCCCTGCGCCCAGAGTGGTAAGAGCGGAGTAACGGGCGTCTCCACTATACTTCTTCTTTAGTGAAGCCTGTCTGGTGGATGCCTGATTTCCAGGCTTTTTTAAGACGTACAGACTTGCAACTAAATTTAAGTTCATAAACACATGGAAATCGCTCAGCTGAGTGAGATGCGTGCACACCTATCTGCATTCCAATTTGGATGGGAATAATTAGCAGCTCTCTACTTCTTTTCCTGCTTAGTATGAACAGGCTATAATCTTCATGAATTCATATCTTATTTGAGTTGTTGCTTGTGTCAGACCACACGCTCTCCACTTGTGGCCCAGCGCCCTGCTCTCTTCCCACGCACACTACACAACGTGTCTTAGTTCCTTTCCTACTGATCAAATGTGCAGGGTTTCCGTCTTTGGACCTACTAGCTGCTGTCGATGCCACTGACTTAATGAACAGAATCAAGTGTTCTAATATGCCTGACTGCAAATGCCGTTTCCCTGACTGTTCTGCAGCACAGAGACAGAGATTACTCTTTCAGCAAACACTCCTGCTAATAAATTGTTTGCCAAGAAGTTTGTGGGTGACAAGCACAAAGATGAGTGTAAGTCAGGGCAAATGTGTTTAAAATTTCAAGCATGTTTATTTTTATCTTTTCCCAATATTTGTCCAGCTGTCTAGTGTTCCTAAGAACTACATAAATTAGGTTAACTCTTACTCACTGAAAAATTCCATGCCAAATTCTCCTAAGCAGAACTGGAGGTGGGGTTTTTTGGTCATGTCATCCCCATCCTTCCACACACACCAGAAAAATGGTCCAACAAAATAAAGTCTCTAATTTTCACCTTAAGCAGTGTGTTGTGGTAAAAGAAATTAATGTCTTCAAATATCTAAAATAACTTTTGTCAAAGAAAATATTCTTCCTCCAATTCTGAGTCACAGTGTCACTCAGGCTATGAGATTTATCCGTTATTTCAGTTATTACAGTCTTCGGCACATGCCCATTTTACCTTTGGTATGCTACTCTTGTCTATGCCTTTTCAAAGCTGAAATTTTCAGTGTGTGCTAGTGCAGAAGTTGCAGACAAAAAAAACGCAAACCCTCTATTTCCCTGCACGCAAAAACCAAAACGAAGCTAAGCACCTAGCACTGGTGTCTCAGAAATACACCTCCACATTTTCCCTTGCTGTTCTCCCACACTGTGNACCTAGCAAGGTGTTAAGGAGCCCATGTCCTAGGCCAGTATGACACAGCCACACAGTATGGAGCCAATAATAGGCCATGAGGGTNCACGCAAAAACCAAAACGAAGCTAAGCACCTAGCACTGGTGTCTCAGAAATACACCTCCACATTTTCCCTTGCTGTTCTCCCACACTGTGCTACCTACATCAGTAAGTTAGTTCCCAGTCGCAGATTATGCAGAAGTATAAATGGAATATAAATGGCAACAGAACTGTGAAGAACGCCCACTCCAAACCTCACACCACACCAACACACACTGATTGGCCTAACATGAGCTGCACACTTGGTGAGCAGCTTTGCTGTGTCATCTGTCCTGATTTGAACTCGGACAGAATCAATTTTCTTTTAGTAATTTTACTTCTTAGTTAAGTATCTTCTGAGAAACAGCACTCTCCAAAATTAACTGCGTGTTTTTCAAACAGTGTCTGCTTCTAGCTGTGATAAGGCTCGATGTTTATAGCTAGTGCTGGAACCTCAGTAGGAATGGCATGCAGTAAGGCTCTTGCTTATAGTTATTCCTATGGAGACCAAGGTCAATTCTTGCCTCTGCTAACTTTCTTATGTGATGGAAAGGAAAGAGTGGAAAAAGGGTCCCTCCTGCGATCCTGTGGTGGGGAGCAGTGGGTCAGACAGGTGACCCTAAACTGACCAAAGGGAGTATTCCATCCCATACGTGTCATACTCAGTATAAAGCTGAGGAATCACGAGGGTCTCGCTCTCTTCTTCTATGGCCAGCATCCGAGGAGGACTCTGTCTGATTCTTCTGCCTTTGATCCGGATCTGTGCATTCCTGAATCCAGTTCCTGTCTGCTGCTGAATACATTCTGGGACTTTCCTGGGGCCTGCCCTGCAGCATCCAGGTGATGTGATCATCATCAGCGGGAATGCGATATTGGTTTTCTATGTACTTGTATATATTTCATTATTATTTTTTCTATTATTATTATACCTTATTATTATAGTTAGATTAAAGCTGTTTTAACTCTTCCAACCCATAAGCCTCTTCCCCTTTTCTCTTTCCCTTCCCCTTTTATGGAGAGAAGGGGTTAACAAAGAGCATCTGTCATCCGTTTAATAGCCAGCCCAGTTTTAAACCCTGACACAACCTAGCAAGGTGTTAAGGAGCCCATGTCCTAGGCCAGTATGACACAGCCACACAGTATGGAGCCAATAATAGGCCATGAGGGTCTTTAAGGGTCTCAGGCAATGCAGCAAAATCATAACAAGTTTGACAAAGGGAAGGCTGGAGTTGTTTCTTGTCTCCTCCTGCCTCTCTTCCTTCTTAACATCCGCACAACAGATCTACTTTCACCATGTCTGCAGGAGGCAGTGCTCCAAGGCAGGACTCCCAAGCCCTCTATGGGCAGAACTGCAGAGCAGAAGACCTAAGTATAAGATGCACAGACAAGTCCCATCTGCCCCGAGTACTACATTTGCTGCATGAACTGCAGCTTGCACATCCACCGATGGTGTGTGTCACATTCAACAAGATCATCCCACCTGGTGGCTTAGTGGATGCTACCAAACACAAGTCTAGTCATGCTTTTGCACCTTGTTGTGTCTGTGGGTCCTCCTCAGTGAGCAAGCATGCTGGAAAGCTGAGGGGGACCCAGTTCCTCTAATCAACATACACATGAGCAGATGCAATTTTGTCCCATAGCATGGGACAGAACAGNAGCTGTGATAAGGCTCGATGTTTATAGCTAGTGCTGGAACCTCAGTAGGAATGGCATGCAGTAAGGCTCTTGCTTATNACAAGTCTAGTCATGCTTTTGCACCTTGTTGTGTCTGTGGGTCCTCCTCAGTGAGCAAGCATGCTGGAAAGCTGAGGGGGACCCAGTTCCTCTAATCAACATACACATGAGCAGATGCAATTTTGTCCCATAGCATGGGACAGAACAGCTAGAATTTCAAGTCTAGCATGATTTAATGTTGGAAGCCTGGAACATCTCCAGTACCACTGCAAAGAACAAAGTGCATGCTGATCCCCGCTGCTGAAGAAAACAAGAATAAGTTAACTCAAAAAAAAANTCTTGCCTCTGCTAACTTTCTTATGTGATGGAAAGGAAAGAGTGGAAAAAGGGTCCCTCCTGCGATCCTGTGGTGGGGAGCAGTGGGTCAGACAGGTGACCCTAAACTGACCAAAGGGAGTATTCCNTAGAATTTCAAGTCTAGCATGATTTAATGTTGGAAGCCTGGAACATCTCCAGTACCACTGCAAAGAACAAAGTGCATGCTGATCCCCGCTGCTGAAGAAAACAAGAATAAGTTAACTCAAAAAAAAACCCCTATTGCTAAGTCAGAAAAAGAACCTGGAGTATACTGAGGTTCAAGATGTCGATGACCAGAAGTTGCACTTTGGGAGGATCAGATTGGGCCCTAGGAAACATCTTCAGCAGGAGAATACTACAGCCCTGGAACAATACTTCTCTCCCATACAGAGGGATGGTGGGGTCTTCATCCCTAGAGATGAAGTACAAACAGACAAGCCATGGCTTTGTCTGATGTTGGCAATAGTCCTGCCTTCAGCATGAGGACAGAATACAGACTTTCAGAGGTCCATTACAACAAGCATTCCAATGATTCTCTGAAAACACAAACTAGAATTGAGAGCTGTATAAAACTGCTTGATTATTTGCATGATGCCATCCATCTTATTTACCTGGAAGTTTTTCCCTTTCCTATATGTTTCAGCATCCTATCTAAATATTTCTCAGCCGTTCTTTCTAAAAATACTGACTAAAGTATCCACAAGCAGTCTGTTCTTTGAAGGCTCCCTTCTGTTAGGATGAAGCATCTTCTTCTTCCCTCTGTAGGAATAAGTACACCAGGGAGGAAAGAAAAAGAGAGAACTCTTCAGATAGGGTGAAAACTTAAAGCTGACATACTTAATGAAGTTTGTTGTTGGGTGCTATAATGGATCTGACCTTTCCAAATATAAGCTCTGCATTGCTACACACTGTTGCACATCTATGCCATTAACCCAGAGTTCATAAATAATGTTAGATAGATTCATGTCTGATTATACACTAAATTTAATGCCAAAAAAGGACTATCTGAATATTGGTTTTGGCCTCTTGAACATCCCGGACTTTTATACTAAACTGAACCACTCTCACACAAGGACTACAAGATTGTGCTTGACAAAGTGTATCTTCCAGAAATCAAGAAGAGTCATCTACTGTACCCACTGATAGTCAGCATCAATGTTTTTTCACTATCTCTTAGGAAAAGATGCTCTGTGACTCGAATTTCTTTGGCGTCAACAATGCAGCTCTTGGCCCTCATTCTTTCTTTTTCTGCTAGATCATTCGGCTTATATATATGGAGTATTTTTTCCTTCATTAGGTTTACAGTACTGACCTCAATATTTTTCTTTGTAAAACAGAGATTTAACTCTTAAAATCTTTAACTCTGAGTTTTTTGCATACAGTTCTTGAATTATTTCTGTACCTCGAACGATTCCTCTGCACCTTCTCCAGGTTTCAACATCATTTTCGAAATACGGAGAGCAGATCTGTTCCAAATTTCACTGTACCAGTCTCAACCCATAATCACTAGGTATAGAAAGAGTGTTGTGAGGTCCTTGAATTTCCCAATGGAGATTCCATTATGTCGTCAGACGTACCCAACTTCTTCCCAGAGATACATCAGGAAGCATTAGCTCATCACAGGCATGGCCTTTACTTTGCATTAGCACTGATCTCACTACCAAAACGATTCAAACACTTGTGCAGCAGCTCTGTCCACATTGGTACTTGCTGTCTCACCAACCCACCTAAACATCCCAATGTTTCTTGTTTGAATACCTTGGCAACAGTAATTCTACGTTTGATTCATATTAGATGCAGAAGTGGGACAGAATCACACCTTGTGCCGGCCATTAGTGGGTGAATGGAACTGTCGCTTACTGTGGAAAACAGAGGAAGATATACTTGTGTTGTATGAGTACCAGAAGGAGATGGGCTAATGTTGCACAAGCAAGCATGTTTCTGTATTACTCTGACCTCCTGCATCTTCCCTGGAAAGATCTGTGAAATGCTGTTCCCTGGTTCTACTCCATTTAGTCTGATTTGCCACCCCTCAAAACGTGATGGTGCACAATTCACATAAGGAGACTGAAGTGTTGTAGGAAGAGTGACACCACCACATCAGCTTTGTTACCTGTTACTCAGCAGTTTTCAACATGCCCCATTACAATTCTTCACTCCTTATGCAAAGGGGCTGAAAAGGTCAGTCATTACTAAGCAGTGTTGACAGGACTGAATTATAGCAAGGCACACTCACTAGATTTGCACAGCTATTCTAAAGATTAAATGTGGTTTCGACAGCTGGCAGGCCCTTCAAGCTGATGCTGTTTCAGGCAAACAACACTAGCATAGTCCAGGCACATTCTCCATGGCATGAGAGGGAGGATGTCCATCCTACATCTACAAGGATCATGCAACATCTATCCTGGAAGGCTAGTTTGAAAGTCAAGTTTCTCTCCCGTTGTTCTGAAATATATTTGTGAAGTTATTCCTTTGTACCTATAAAATTGAGCTGAAGCAGAACACATTTAGTCATTTATCTGATGGAACAACTTCATGCACATTTATTTATAGGTCCAACTGAATGTTTTTGTTGCTCTGAAGAAAGAAAAATGTACTTCTTTCTCCATTTTCTCATTCCTGATTTTTGCCCTAAAGTTCATAAATCCTGCCTGAGTTCTCATAGTCAGTACATCACTTGGACATTTAACTAATAACTCTTTGGATTAACTGCTTGCCTTAATGCCACATCTTACATGTTTAGTATTTAGTGATCGCTTGAGGATCTCAACGCTCCTTCTCAGCTGTCTCATAAAATACCTGTTCATGGAGTGGAGTTGAGTGGCTTAACAAATTGATAACACAACACAAAAATTTTACATGAAGTCACTGCTCCAAAAGAGATGAAATTAGAAGTCTATCATCTGGGTTTCCTGATCCTGGTGCTTAGCTTCTTCCTGCTCGTGATCTTGGCCATAACAAAAGCACTTCTTGGTCAAAGTACATCTTGTTTTAGGGAAGTCAGTACAAAGTCCAAGAACTTGAGTCGATGTAGTGGTAACAGGTAACGAACACAAGTAGCAAACTTTCTGTAACAAACATTCAAGAACATAGGGAAATAATATAGTCTCTATTCACCATTTGGTGAAGTATCTTGCTGCTAAGTGATAATCACTGAAAAAGTGATGCTGTGATTACAAAGACTGTTGAGGGGGGGCTGTGAAACAGCTACATAATCAAAACAACATCTAAGAGGGCATTTTCAATTAACTACATGCAAAAGCCACAAGAGTAGCATGGCGAGAGTACCATATACTTGGTAAACTTATGCCAAAAAGGACATCAGATAATAAAAAAGAAAGTGCTTCTCCAAAAAATGCTAGGGTAGATGGATGACTTTGGGACAGAATGTGAAGCTAACACATCAAGTGCAGGATCAGTGCAACATGGATGTTGGACACCACTCCAGGGATGGGGACTGGCTGAGGTGGGGTGGGACTCCAGAGGGCCAGCAGGCAGTTCATGGGCTCTCGAAGGGGCAGTGCAAGCCAGGACCTGGGATTTGGCCCTTCCTAGGGAGAGGCCAGAGGCTCTCTATGGCCCTGCAGAGGGCCATGTCTCGGGACGGGGCGGGCTGGCCATGGCCCAGCTGTGCTGAGCTTGCTCCCACTGTGCTGAGCTTGCTCTGGCCGTGCTGGCCGTTATCCCTGTTTGGGTGGCTGTCACCTCGGAGGGTCAGCTCAGCTCGGGGAGGGTCACTTCCCCCATGGTCCCGGCATCACAATCATCGTTGCCTAGCTGCCTGCTGCTGGCACCACAGCTGATGACAGGGTGATGCCCGCGTGTCACGCCCGCATCACAAACACGGACGGAACACGTACGTGAAGCTGAGCGAGACCAGGCGGCACTTTGCCTGTGAGCTGCCGGCTGAAGAGAGAGGCTCTTGCGCTGGCGAGGAAGAGCAAGCAGACTGCGAGCTGGGTCCTCCCGCTCCTCCGCAAGCTCTCCTTGGCTCTCTCTCGGGCACGTTACAGGCATGTCTGTCATGCCTTGGGAAATGAGCTGGCTCTCCAGCCCAGGGGTCTTCGTCGTATTCTGTGCTTTTCTGGGGACACTGCTGGGGCTGTTTTTCTGCTGCCCCGTGGTGACCCTGGCCGATGCCCAGGTAGGAGTCAGTGCTGGTTGGTGCTGAGCCAAGCCCTGGCCAGCAGGGTGGGAGGTTCAGCAGGGGCCCGGGAGCAGCCCCAGGGACGGGCTGGAGGAGCCCTGCCTGGCACGGGAGGCTGTTTCCTAGTGGGGGCCCCGGCCAACCTGGGCCAGGAGGCTCAGGGCGGGCCCAGGTCTGGCCCTGGCGGGCTGGGTATTCTGATGATGCCGCTGAGGCGGCAAAGAACGTTCCCCGCTCACCCGCTGCTTTCCTTGCCTGTGTAGGAAGGGAGGCCAGAGAAGCGCCGACATGGAGGCAACAAGGAGAATGCCAGAGGTGAGCAGGCCCTGGGCAAGGGCAGGTGCCCTTCAAAGAGAGCCTCTGGTGCCACGTACCGACTGCGCTGCCTGGGGATGCCCTGTGTGTGCACTCAGTCTCTGCTTGTGGCCTTTGCCCTCCTGGGGTCTTCACAGTGCTTAAAGATACGGTAAGTGGAGCCATCAACCCCAGAGCATGACAGTCCACTCTGGTATCCCCCCTACCCACGGAGGTCCCACTAATGCTGCCCTCTGCCCCTCTGCGTCTGCCTCACACACCCAGAGAGCGATGTCATGGATGAAATAGCCCATCAGTTCAACAGGATGCTCAAGAACCTAACCAGATACACTGAAATGTGAGGCCACTGAGGAGGGGATGGGGAGAGGGATGGGTGTCGTGACTTGGGGCTACCGCCTGGGGAGGGCATGGGTAAACCCCAGCCATAAAATGTGAGGGAAAATGCCCTTCTGGAGGCAATGACCTCCGCAATGCACAGCTGACACTGTCCCCGCATTTTCCTTGGGCGGAGGGAGCTGCTGTGCCCAGCAGGCAGGGAGAGGGCCTTGGGCACAGGTTGGGTGGGACCCCACAGCAGGGATGCATCCTGCCGTCTCCTTCGGGGTGGGAAGGACAGATGCAGGGTGCTTGGAATTGTGGCTTCAGGCTTCCATTCCCCTCCTCTTCCTCCTACGCACACAGGCTCAACTGGGAAATGCCTGAGAGCAGTGACAAACCCTGGCCTTCCATCTTGCATGCAGAAGACGAGTCGTCTTCAAGTGTCTCTCTGTCCCCTTCGAGGGAAGACTCCCACAAGTCCATCATGGCAAGAAAAGGCAGCTCCTCTAGAAAGGTGTCTCTGTCCTCTTTGAGCAATGACTCCCAGACTTCCGTCACGGACAGTGAAGACAAGTGCTCTTCAAGACACTCTCTGTCCCTTTCGAGAGAAAACACCCACATTTCTATTATGGCAGGAAAAGGCAGCTTCTCCAGAAAGGGGTCTCTGTCCTCTTTGAGTGACGACTCCTGGACTTCCATCATGGCGAGTGACACCGACAGCTCGTCAAGTGTGTCTCACCACACTTTTGTGGATGGAGCAGACCTGGTTCCTGGCTCCAGTGTCCAGTCTGGTCTGGGACATCCCAGGACCAACCTGGAGGATCAGAATGGCCCAGCAGCTTGCATATGCTGCAAGGACAAAGTGGAGAGGTGCCTCAAAGCCAGCAGCGTGAAGCAGCAGCAGCAAGTTCTCAAGATTCACCTGGGTGCTCCCACTGCACCTCAAGAAGTGCCTGACGTCCACTCCAGCAAAACGGAGATGCCTATCACACACCACAAAGGCCAGGACAAGTTGCAGAGCCTCATCCCAGAAATGAACCAGTGGTGGGAACTGGGCCAGACAGGCGATGTGGATGAGACTCCATGGAATGTCCCAGCATCAGGTCATGCATCACCTCAGCAAGCAGAAGAGTGTGGTGTGATGGTGGTTCCCATTGTGCAGGACCTGCCCTTCCTCGATGAGGCTGTGAAAAATGATCTGGATCAAAACATTACAAAAACGAAGGTACAATGGCCCTACGGGCTGCCAGTGAGTGTCCTGGCCTGTGAAAAGAGAACTGAAGACCCCATCCAGGGACTAGAAGCTGCTCCATCTCCCCTTCCGCAGAGGCACGCTGAGCTACCCTACCGCTCTCCCTTCCGGTACTGGGACAGGCACGCTCGGACCAGGAAGTCGTTGGGACAGGCCTCTGGCCCACAGGAAGTGTCCGTGGACCCTGTGAACACATGCCCACTAGGGACGCAGGCTCCAGTCCATTCTGGGCCAGCAGCTCTCCTGGGAGCAGCACAACAGGTGCTTCAGGAGAATGTGGAGACATCCCCATGTAGAAGGGAGCTTGGGGGAACAGCCAGCAGCAGCACGGCCAGCACGGAGACCCTGCTGAGCACCAATGGGAAGGAGCAGAGCCCCGGGACACAAGGCAATGTGCAGCCTCCTTCCCCTTCTGGCCAGGAAGATTGGGCACAGCCACAGAGCAAGGGAGCTCCCGAGGGCCAAGCAGTGCTGGTATCCAAGAGCCCCAGCACCTCCTACAGGGACATGGGGCCACTAGAGCTGCTACTGGGGAAGAGTGCCCCCACGGGAGAAGCAGAGCACTCCCCGAAAGGCCAGAGCAGCTCCAGTGAGGATGTGGGGACTCCTGAGCTCCCATCAGATTTGGCAGCTCCTCCACGCAGAAGTTCCCCACAGACACAAGGCCCCTTCCACGAGAAGGAACCCTCAGCTTTGCCACTGTCTACAGGCTCCTCGAGGACCAGCCTTCAGATCTCCCATCTAGAAGATAACCTCACAGCCCTCACTGATGGCCACAGGGCCAGCCAAGCTGCTGAAGACCTGCAAAAGCAGCCCCCAGAGAACGCGAGGTGCCAAATGACAGACCCAGCAGCGGACAACATTCATGGTGTCTTGCAGAGTCGTGGCCATAGAGGAGCAGAGAACGGCAAGGGAAGCGCCCAGGACAGAGACGGCTCCAGGTGGCTCTGCCCCAAGTGCAGCAAAGCCCCGTGCTACAGCCTGCCTGGCAGGGAAGGCTCCCAGACTTGGGCTCCACCTGATGCTGCAGCCGCACATGCAGGAAGGGAAGGGACAGTGGGAGAAATGTGCCCACCCGAGGGCAGGGCCAACGGGCAGCAGGGCCAGAGGAGGGCTGCTGTTGCGCAGCAAAAACAGTGGGTCCATATATGTGGGTCCACCATACACATCCCGCACTTTCGGGATGGGTGGCCTCTGCCGCAGAAGGCCCCCACCCAGCTTATGTTCCTGTGAGCGCAGCCAGCCCCAGGAGTCCTGGGGCAGAGACACCACCTCTGCCAGGCAGCAGCTGTTGTGTGTTTGCTCTCATCGTTGTTTGCTCTTAGAGAGCCTGCGCACCAAGCTCCCAGGCACCGGCAAGGCCCAGTGTGGCAGCAGCAAGGGCAGGAGAAGAGAGGAGAGGAGAGGAGAGGAGAGGTGAGGAGCCCCAGGAGAAGAGGACACAGCATGGGAAGCAGAGCCCCAGTGTCCACCAGGCACCAGGCTGAGGGCACCATGCTCTTTGTTCTTTGCGGTGGCAGGGGGGTGGGGCTGGTGCTGGTCACAGGTTGTTGTGGGGCTGGGGGATGGCCTGGGCTCCTGGGGGAAAGAGAAAGCCTGTGAGCACCTTAGGAGGCGATGGGGAAGGGCTTGCTGGGATCTTGGGGTAAGGCTTGCTCAGTGGGTGAGACAGGTGCCATCAGGACGTGGTGCCAGTGAGGCCAGGGGACAGCAAGGTGGCAGCAGCCCTGGGGACAACTGCTCTTCTTCTCATGGGCAGCCTGGCCATGTGCCCCTAGTTGGATGCGCAATGAGAAGACCGACCCTCGCAACATGACCGTGCTCTTCCCCTTGCAGGTGTCCAGGGGCAGCAGGGCGCAGCAGGGTATGGCCCCAGTGAGCAGCAGATGCCCTCCAGGCCCTACCAGGAGCAGGAGCAGTCCCAACAAACACGTGTCCCTTGAATTGAGCTCACAGGAGTCTCTTCTTTCCTGGAGAGCAGCAGAAGCACCTCCATCCTCTGCTGAATTCTCACCCCTGATTGCACAGCCAAAGTGGGCAGCAGCTCTGTTCATAGCTGCTGTGGAGAGCACCACAATGGCCCTCAAACAGGGAGGTCCCTGAGGATGGGGACCTGGCTTGCCTTAAGCCTCAGGCTTCCAGAGGCAGCATGGGCTGCCCGGCTTCCTGGAGTTCCCCTCACACCACAGCGGCTTCTGTGCACTTCAGTGCTGGGAGCAGTGCAGGTCCTTCAAGGCAGCAAGTCGCAGAGAGCAGTGAAGTTCGGTGTCCACCATGGGAGAGAGAAGAAGGAAGACCCAGCGCCTGTTCTGGCTGCACCGCGACAGGCAGTGACCCTTGGAATAGCAGATAAACGCCTCTGTGGGCATGACTCTCCTCCTTGTTGTGGTATGGGGTGCGTTCATCTCCTCCAGTATCCCTGCCTCTCCCTTTCAAGGGAGACCAGGACCATGGCATGGAGGTGACCTGGAAGCCCTGGGAGAGTGGCAGGATCACCACCCTGACCTGTGGGGCTTGCTAGGAGCTCATGTTCAACTTGGTGTCCAGCAGAAACCCTTGAGGGGTCCTTTTCTGCCAATCTGCTTTCCATCTGGGTGGCCCCCAGCATATACTGGTGCACGGCGTTGTTCCTCCCCAGGTGCAGGAATCTGTGCTTCTCCCTGTTGAACTCCGTGAGGTTCCTGTCAGCCCAAATGTTTATCATCTTTGCTTCACAATTCCCATACGAGTAATTCTATGTTTAAAATTAAGCTAAGTTCCCCAGGTGGAGTGTCCTTCGCTACTGACAAAAGCTGCTGGGGAGGCCTCTGTGAGGGGAGGCTGGGACAGCCCCAGCACGGATGTTGGACACCACTCCAGGGATGGGGACTGGCTGAGGTGGGGTGGGACTCCAGAGGGCCAGCAGGCAGTTCATGGGCTCTCGAAGGGGCAGTGCAAGCCAGGACCTGGGATTTGGCCCTTCCTAGGGAGAGGCCAGAGGCTCTCTATGGCCCTGCAGAGGGCCATGTCTCGGGACGGGGCGGGCTGGCCATGGCCCAGCTGTGCTGAGCTTGCTCCCACTGTGCTGAGCTTGCTCTGGCCGTGCTGGCCGTTATCCCTGTTTGGGTGGCTGTCACCTCGGAGGGTCAGCTCAGCTCGGGGAGGGTCACTTCCCCCATGGTCCCGGCATCACAATCATCGTTGCCTAGCTGCCTGCTGCTGGCACCACAGCTGGTGACAGGGTGATGCCCGCGTGTCACGCCCGCATCACAAACACGGACGGAACACGTACGTGAAGCTGAGCGAGACCAGGCGGCACTTTGCCTGTGAGCTGCCGGCTGAAGAGAGAGGCTCTTGCGCTGGCGAGGAAGAGCAAGCAGACTGCGAGCTGGGTCCTCCCGCTCCTCCGCAAGCTCTCCTTGGCTCTCTCTCGGGCACGTTACAGGCATGTCTGTCATGCCTTGGGAAATGAGCTGGCTCTCCAGCCCAGGGGNCCTTGTTGTGGTATGGGGTGCGTTCATCTCCTCCAGTATCCCTGCCTCTCCCTTTCAAGGGAGACCAGGACCATGGCATGGAGGTGACCTGGAAGCCCTGGGAGAGTGGCAGGATCACCACCCTGACCTGTGGGGCTTGCTAGGAGCTCATGTTCAACTTGGTGTCCAGCAGAAACCCTTGAGGGGTCCTTTTCTGCCAATCTGCTTTCCATCTGGGTGGCCCCCAGCATATACTGGTGCACGGCGTTGTTCCTCCCCAGGTGCAGGAATCTGTGCTTCTCCCTGTTGAACTCCGTGAGGTTCCTGTCAGCCCAAATGTTTATCATCTTTGCTTCACAATTCCCATACGAGTAATTCTATGTTTAAAATTAAGCTAAGTTCCCCAGGTGGAGTGTCCTTCGCTACTGACAAAAGCTGCTGGGGAGGCCTCTGTGAGGGGAGGCTGGGACAGCCCCAGCACGGATGTTGGACACCACTCCAGGGATGGGGACTGGCTGAGGTGGGGTGGGACTCCAGAGGGCCAGCAGGCAGTTCATGGGCTCTCGAAGGGGCAGTGCAAGCCAGGACCTGGGATTTGGCCCTTCCTAGGGAGAGGCCAGAGGCTCTCTATGGCCCTGCAGAGGGCCATGTCTCGGGACGGGGCGGGCTGGCCATGGCCCAGCTGTGCTGAGCTTGCTCCCACTGTGCTGAGCTTGCTCTGGCCGTGCTGGCCGTTATCCCTGTTTGGGTGGCTGTCACCTCGGAGGGTCAGCTCAGCTCGGGGAGGGTCACTTCCCCCATGGTCCCGGCATCACAATCATCGTTGCCTAGCTGCCTGCTGCTGGCACCACAGCTGGTGACAGGGTGATGCCCGCGTGTCACGCCCGCATCACAAACACGGACGGAACACGTACGTGAAGCTGAGCGAGACCAGGCGGCACTTTGCCTGTGAGCTGCCGGCTGAAGAGAGAGGCTCTTGCGCTGGCGAGGAAGAGCAAGCAGACTGCGAGCTGGGTCCTCCCGCTCCTCCGCAAGCTCTCCTTGGCTCTCTCTCGGGCACGTTACAGGCATGTCTGTCATGCCTTGGGAAATGAGCTGGCTCTCCAGCCCAGGGG
>VZSC01002439.1:178212-199812 GCA_013398225.1 Steatornis caripensis
TAAAAAAGAAAGTGCTTCTCCAAAAAATGCTAGGGTAGATGGATGACTTTGGGACAGAATGTGAAGCTAACACATCAAGTGCAGGATCAGTGCAACATGGATGTTGGACACCACTCCAGGGATGGGGACTGGCTGAGGTGGGGTGGGACTCCAGAGGGCCAGCAGGCAGTTCATGGGCTCTCGAAGGGGCAGTGCAAGCCAGGACCTGGGATTTGGCCCTTCCTAGGGAGAGGCCAGAGGCTCTCTATGGCCCTGCAGAGGGCCATGTCTCGGGACGGGGCGGGCTGGCCATGGCCCAGCTGTGCTGAGCTTGCTCCCACTGTGCTGAGCTTGCTCTGGCCGTGCTGGCCGTTATCCCTGTTTGGGTGGCTGTCACCTCGGAGGGTCAGCTCAGCTCGGGGAGGGTCACTTCCCCCATGGTCCCGGCATCACAATCATCGTTGCCTAGCTGCCTGCTGCTGGCACCACAGCTGGTGACAGGGTGATGCCCGCGTGTCACGCCCGCATCACAAACACGGACGGAACACGTACGTGAAGCTGAGCGAGACCAGGCGGCACTTTGCCTGTGAGCTGCCGGCTGAAGAGAGAGGCTCTTGCGCTGGCGAGGAAGAGCAAGCAGACTGCGAGCTGGGTCCTCCCGCTCCTCCGCAAGCTCTCCTTGGCTCTCTCTCGGGCACGTTACAGGCATGTCTGTCATGCCTTGGGAAATGAGCTGGCTCTCCAGCCCAGGGGCCTTCGTTGTCTTCTGTGCTTTTCTGGGGTCGCTGCTGGGGCTGTTTTTCTGCTGCCCCGTGGTGACCCTGGCCGATGCCCAGGTAGGAGTCAGTGCTGGTTGGTGCTGAGCCAAGTCCTGGCCAGCAGGGTGGGGGGGTCAGCAGGGGCCCGGGAGCAGCCCCAGGGGCGGGCTGGAGGAGCCCTGCCTGGCATGGGAGGCTGTTTCCTAGTGGGGGCCCCGGCCAACCTGGGCCAGGAGGCTCAGGGCGGGCCCAGGTCTGGCCCTGGTGGGCTGGGTTTTTTTGATGGTGCCGCTGAGGCGGCAAAGAACGTTCCCCGCTCACCCGCTGCTTTCCTTGCCTGTGTAGGAAGGGAGGCCAGAGAAGCGCCGACGTGGAAGCAACAAGGGGAATGCCAGAGGTGAGCAGGCCCTGGGCAAGGGCAGGTACCCTGCAAAGAGAGCCACTGGCCCGACTTGCGCACCATGCCCTCTGGGCATGCCCCGGCTGCTTAATCTGTCTCATCTGCCTGCAGCCTTTGTCCTCCTGGAGCCTTTACAGCCCTTGAACACCCAGTAAGTGCGTCCATCCCTGCTGGAGAACAGTCCCCTCTGGTATCCCCTTGTTGTAGTGTAGGCCCCACTTCCCCCTACTTACAAGCCGCATTGCAATGTCAGATCATCCATCACCATATAAGAACAAAGAGCTGGGATAATTGGGTAGTCTCTGACCCTGCCTGTTGGTACCGTGAGCCAAGATATGAAGTAATACGGTACCTCTCTATCCCGGGATGAGCACAACAAGTTGGGACAATTAGGCACTCCCTAACTGCACCTGGAACTCCTCGTGCAAATACAGTGAGTTGATTAGGCGCTCCCTGACCATCTCTGGATCTCCTGTTACCCAGGAAATGTACCTAAATCTCCTCCTGCATGGGTCGCAGCCCACATCTGAGAGATGCCAAGACTAATTATCTGACAAGAATTGCGGCCACAAAATGATAACATTGATGAAAATCAATCATCTTGCGATTCTATAAATAATGGTCCTAAAGCGAGACCCTTTGAGCTCTCCGGGACCACAGCAGGCTGTGACCGTGTATCTCCCTCTGAGCTGGGACGCCTCTCAGAGCAGTTTTCGCAAGGTTCCGCGAGGTAATTGGATCCTTCACTGACAGACGCCGGCGAAGGAAAAAGTGAGTAAGTCACTGCGTTTAGATTTTTGCGAAGGATTTTCACAGGTTGAAATAGTGGGTAGCTAACTATTACTTGACTCTATGTGATTTTCAAAGGATATTGGGTACTGAATTTAACATCTTAAACAAAGGTTAACCTCTATATCTNTCCCTTCACACGGGAAGTAATAGAGTGAATCTTGCCATCGAATTCTATAAAGTCGCGTTTTTTACAAACTTATATTCAAAATTACCTTTCCCTCATATCTTTGACGGTGATTCTTTGAGCTACCGTTAAACCTTAACCACTCTCCCCCACAACACCCCTCCATCCAGGGAAGTCCCTCTAACGCTGCCCTCTGCTCCTCCGCAGCTGCCCCGTACACCTGGAGATGGATGACGTGTATGAAAAAGTCCACCAGTTCAAAAGGGCCCTTGAGGACCTGACAAGATACCTGGACATGTGAGGCCACTGTTGAGGGAATGGGGGATATGCCTCGGGGCAAAGGTTGGGGAAGGGCATGGGGAAATCAATGATGCCCTTGCGGAGGGATTGATCTCCGAGGCATGGAACTAACAGTGCCCCCCCCCACCACCTGTTCCCAGGCAAGAGGGAGATGCTCTGCACGGAAGGCAGGGAGGGCGCCTCAGGCACACGCTGGGTGGGACCCCAAGCAATGCCACAGCATGTCAGTGATGCAGCCTGCCATCTCCTTCGGGCTGGAGGGACAACCTCAGAGCACTTGGAGCACTGGGCTCAGGCTTCCCCTCCTCCTCTGCACACAGGCTCAGCTGGGAGATGCTTGAGGGCAGCGATGACTTCTGGACTTCCATAACCGCCAGTGAAGTAGGGTCGTCTTCAAGTTTCTCTCTGTCCCCTGCAAGACAATACCCCCATGCATCCATCATGTCTACTGAAGCCTGGTTCTCTGCAAATGTATCTCTGTCCACTGCAAGAGAAAAACCCCACGCTTCCATCATGACAATCAAAGCCTGCTCCTCTGCAGATGTGTCTATGTCTCCCTCAAGAGAAGACCACCATCCTTCCATCATGACTATGGAAGCCAGCTCCTCTGCAGAGGAGTCTCTGTCCCTTTCAAGGGACAATTCCCTGACTTTCATCATGGCGAGCGACGTTAGCTCCTCTTCACGGGTATTTCTAGCCCCTCTTGCTGATGGACCAGGTATGGCTCATAGCTCCAGCACCCAGGCTGGCCTGGGGCATCCCAGGAACAACCTGGAGGAGCAGACTGGCCCAGCAGCTCACCCATCCTACGAGGAAGAGGCGGCAAACTGCCTTGAGGCCAGTAGTGTGCAGCAGCAAGATCTCAAGATCCAGCTGGGTGCTCCCATTGCAACTCCAGAGATGCCAGAGGTTCAATCCAGGGGAATGGAGATGCCTCTCCACCACAGCAAGGGCCAGGAGAACTTGGAGGACCTCATCCCAGAATCCAGACTGGAGCAGGAACTGGGCCTGCCAGTCAGTGCAGAAGAGGCTCTGCAGAATGTTCCAGCCTCAGCTCCTCCAACACCCCAGCGACCAAACCAGCGTGATGTGATGATTGTTCCCATGGTGCGGGACCTGCCCTTCCTGGATGAGGCAGTGAAAATGGAGCTAGAGCATCACATTGCTAAAATGAAGATACAGAGGCACTATGGGCTCCAGATGAGGATGCTGGAATGTGAGCAGAGCTTCGAACAACTCATTTTGTGATAAAAACCCTCTTAGACTTTCCCTCCACAGAAGCACCCTGGGCTGTGCTACCGCTTCTCCTTCCAGCACTGTACCACGAATGCTCGGGCCATGAAGTCAGCAAGACAGCACCATGGACTACACGAAGGGTCCGCAGAGTTTCCACACACATCCCTGCTAGGGATGCCGGGTCCAGGCCACTCCGGGTCAGCAGCGTGGGGGAAGAAAAGGAAGCGTGGGGGGGACAGCCAGCAGCAGCACAGCAGGCAAGGAGACCCTGCCAGGCACCAACGCAAATGAGCAGGGCCTGGGATACAAGGGGGTGTGCAGAGTCCTTCCCCTTCCGGCCAGGCAGAGCGGACAGTACCGCAAAGCGATAAATGTTTCCTGTTTAAGAATGACCTGAGTTTGTTAATTTCCTTAGCTCATATAGCTAATCTAAACAAGAATAAAAAATACAAGTCCAGTCTTGGGGCCCCAGCAGCCTGTCTATGACTTGAGTCCTTCTTGCTCTGCACTATGAAGGGTTTGGAGGTGGCTTACACTGTTGGTGCTTGTGTCTGCCAACAAGAAGGGAAAGAGGAGGCAGCTTTCCAAGAGAAGTTACGTATCAGGACAGAAAAAATTTTACCATCCCTGCTTGCTCAAGGGGAAAGCAAAGGCTATGGGCAGAAATTGTGAGCTGGTTTTATAGGTTCCTGCCCCTCAGATCTGCAGGACAACTGTGCACATAATGCCTTCCTCAGTTCTGCCAGAAAGTTTCAGGTTTAAAAACATACATATTGAGAACCTTTAGGCTGACAGGCATCATTGGGCAGGACCAGGCTAAGGAGCATCTGCTTGTGAAATAACACCCTCAGATTTGAGGAGGTAGGAGCCCAAAACTTCTCACCCAAGCTGTGTCCACAGGAAGCAGAAATGGACTTGGGGCAGTAACCTCAAAAGTCACTCCAGACACGTCATTACAAGGGTCAGCCATGCCTGCCTGAGGCTGTGGTGCCACCTGAAAGGCACCCCAAGCTGAGTACAAACTGTTTTGTGATGTCGAGCATTATACAGGTTATACTGCCTGGAGGTGGTACCTAGGAGTCCCTTCAGGAGCTAGGGTTTGTGTTGCAGCATGGTGAGGCAGCTAGTCTGCTCTTAGTTCCAGAAAGCGTTTGTGGGCTCTGCACCATGTTGGTTGTGCAGGTACACTCAATTAGTACTAAACCCTCAAAGAACCTACGTGGAAGTGACAGCGGCTGAGACTGCACAACAGCACATCCATCCCTCTCTGCACCATCCCTCCCTCACAAACTAACCCACATCACTGCTGCCTTAGCTGGCCCTTCTGGGAGCTCCTGATTTGTATCCTTTGTCCCAGGCGTTCACTTTCCACAGAAGCAGTTGCTCCCACTAAGCCTAACACATGCAATGGCTCTTAGGTTCACTGAGCTGCTAAACACCCTTACCGCTCTGTCCAGCCCTGGCGCTTCCCAGCAGGCTGGCAGGTCACAGTCGGTGACATTAGCATGATGGCCCCACTCCACAGGGAAAAGGCCGCAGAGGCTGCCCATGCAGAATGATCCTACAGGCCAGAAGCCACGGGTGCATTTTCACCTCAGCATAGGAAATCCTTCCGGGACACTGCCAGAAGCGTTACAAAAGAACCACTTGCTCATTTGCCTGGATAGCAGCTCTCAGAAGAGTGGAGCGAGGGCTGGCAAGGACAGCTTTTCTGCTCAAGGGTCAGTTTCATTGCAGGGGAGGCGCTTGTTCCAGTCAGGCCTGAAGGCAAACCATGGAGAAATATCTTATTACAAGGGCTGGGTTGAGGGAACAGGCAGCTGCACTGCTATTGCAGAGCACTTGCACAGTTAAGGACTAAGTTGTTAGCATTTAAGCTGCCAACACCTCTGGCTCTCTAGCATTAGAACTTTCTCTAACAAGGAGTGGAACATCTTGTGTCAGTCACCAATACCTGTGTTTACATCTTCAGAGGAAGGATCTGTCACCACTTGAGGGAACTGCAGAACAAGTACATCTGATGTTGCTGACAAGCAGATGATCACAAGGTATGATTAGAAGGCCATTTCTTAAAGCCAGATCTCCGCACATGCTTTTAACTGCATGGCGTTCAGTGTGTTTCAAGATTTAGTTAAAATCCTTGTATGTGATCTAACAGCAGTGCTCAATAAAATAGCCAGAGCACCTGAAATGGTACATAGAAGCAGGATTAAAGATCTGACAGTCCCATAAGAGAGAACAAACTTGGTTTTCTGCTAGAGGGACTGAACTGGGAAATTGGAGTATGAAGCCAGGGCGTGGGCGTTACACCTCCCTTCAGCTCACTGAGCAAAGTAAGCTGCTCTGAAGCTCAATTCTGCTCAAAAAAAGAGAAGTCTACCCTGCCCCCATCCCTGCCCTCTCAGTGCCATCTACTTAAGCCTCTGAAAGCATTGTAGAGAAGGTCTCTTGCATTGCATTTATACAGTACACTAGTAGCTGAGGTGGGCTTCATCTGACCAAATGTATCCGCTTAGTCATCCAGTAATCCATTCACGGAATGTTTAAGATTGTTTACCTCATCCTAAAGGAGTCACCTAAACTGGGTCACATAAATTGCTCCCTGAAACACCTGTCTCACTCCATTGGCAAAGAAGGAAACCCCAGGGTGGTATCTCAAATCAGGGGAAAGGGATCACATTCATTTTCTAGCTTTTGTAGTTCTGAGAGTGTAAAAGTAGCAGAGGTTCACATTTCACAGACACTTGTATGGTCATGAGGAGTAAGCTGCAACCCAATAGATAAATGCCTGTTGAGACAAAGAAAACTTTTCCACCACTTAATTTAGCAAAATAATCCACCCTGATGGCAAGGAGGCACAAACCTGCATTTCCTCTTCTGATAAAGAGGAGAGAAAAAGCAGAGGAGGAGGAGCCATCTGCTTGCTGCAAGACCCAAAGAGTCCATGCCAAGTGGGATGAACAAGATGACTTTCAGCATTCAACCACCCCGTGGCATGGATAAAAGGAAGTCCTGATCAAGCTCTGTCATGCTGATCTGAGACATTTCATGTCACAGTGTGGCAAATACAAGAGGTTCTCCTACAGCCCTGAAAACCTGGCTGTGGTTGCTTACAAAAGATGCGACTTTTCTCACAAAATTCTGCTCTGCCCCCTAAGAATGTCACCGCACCAGAATAACACAGCCTGCTTCTAGAAGAATGACATGACTGAAATACAAATGGTTCTCACTAAGGCAAGACAGAAATATCCCTGGGCTGGCACACAAGGAACATGATGCTAAATGGAGACAGGATGATGACGGACAAGATGAATGGCGTCATCGTGTTCTGGCACCACTCTCATGCATGCTTGTTGTTCACTAAAAGGCACTACAGAGGGATGGAACAAAAGCACCATTTCCCGGTGATTTAATCTCACTGTTGAATGAACAAGGGCATCTTTCAAATCTTCGGGCTTTTAACTATTTGCAAAAATATCAGAAGAGCAGCCTAGCAATTGTGAGAAGAGTGGTGGCTTCAAAGGATATTAGGAACAAGCAGGGAGTCTCGCAGGAATGCAAAAAAGGGACTTGCAGAGTCTAAAACACTGCACACCAACATGGGCCAGACCTTGTAAACGAAAAGGGACAAAAGGGAAAGAAAGAGCGTGGAGCAACATCCGAGGATAATATAGGCAAAGCCTGAAAGCAAAAATAGTACTTTATCATGTATTAACCAGGATGCCATGTTTCATTGTGTGAACAAGGCAAGGTGGCTCACTGGGAATAAGCACACAGGACTGGAAAGGACAGCGTCTCAGGGGAAAAGTCAAGAAGTCTGATGCACTTGAACCAGGGTCTAAATGACCTCTATGCCAAATATTATAGGTATGCATATTGTATGGGAAACTAGTCTGGTAGCAAGTTTGTCTGGACAAACCTATACCAGAAGAATGGCTTTCTGAGTGGCATTCAGAGCTTGGCTTTCTGAGCCTAGGAAACCAAAGGCTAAAAAAAGTCTTTTAGCTGCTTTCTATAAATACACCAGGGAGGAAGGGGGAAGCAAATCAAGGAAAGGAAAAGATCCATTTAACCCAAAGCAGAGTGTTGTCAAGAGAGCAAATAGGTACAGACTGTCCACAAACATACTTAGGCTGAAAATTAGAAAGCTTCTTGCCTCTAAAATGATCAGGATACCTTCCAAAGGCAAAAAATAACATTTCTTTGAAAACAGACTTTCAAGCTGAGTTCTCTCAAAAGCTTATAAAAGAGATTTCTGTGATAGCAGGGGAGTTGACTAGTAAGCTGAAAGGTCTCTTGTTTCTAAGAACAGCTGTCTAGATCCAGAATAGTTATGAGGTGGTTTAAAAATATTTCTTTTGCGTGCTTAACTAGAAATCATTCATCAGGCAATTATGCAAATCGCCAGTGGTCCCTCCATTGACTTCAGTGAAGTCAAGCCTTGTTTGTGAATCTCCAACGCACCTATCACTACTTCAGCTCCCTGAGAGCAAAGGAAATGGGGAGCAGAGCCCTGTAGAGCTGACATAAAAATCGACAAATGCTTTTCTTCCCCTAGACCATATGAGACTAGATAGAAAAAAGATCTGCCCTTCGTATGCTCTACTGTGGAGCAGCAGAGCTGTTCTGAGAGTCCCACTGGCACCTTGGTTCTTCCGAAATCAGTGCCTGCGCAGTTACTCCAGTGCAGCTGTGTTGCTTCAGGCTTACACTGCACCTTATTCTGCAGTAACCTCGCTCCGTGCAGAAGTCTACTGGAGTTGGCCAGTGCTATGTGCTAGTCAGGTGCCCCTGACTACTGTCTGAATATCCATGCTGCATCGAGATACACAGCACAAAAGCAGGGAGGGACACATAACATATGCAAATGTTAGAAGCTGCAAATGACTTTCAAACAAAACCACTAATGGTTAATTTGTCAAGTGACCGCAGAAGACAAAGGGCCAAATTCACCTTGCATTTCCCATGAAGCCCAAACTGTTTCCAAGGCAGCAGCTTTGGAGGGGGATATAGGTGAGCGTTTGATACATGCACTAGTTTGGGCAGTAAGAGTCATTAACAGCTTTTGGAAAAAACAGTCGATTGAGCTTGCTCCCTGTTCCTTTCCAGCCATTTTCACTGCCTGATTTGCTGGGACTTTTTCTTATGATAGAACATTTCATGTGGCTCATTCTGTGTTGAGATATTTTAGCACATTGTTCAAGACACAGCACTTTGCATTTGAAATAAATGCTGTGGTCTGCTTTTCCGGATTTGGTTTTAAGATGTGGCTGATGGCTGACTAGGGTGCCAAGCTGACCTGCACTTCCTCAGAGCATTCACATTTCTTAGATCTGTATAGGATGAGACATAGTGGCATGTAGTTTGTACCTCCAACCATGGACAGATACCCTATTCTTTAGTAGAAATCCAGAAATAGCTTTTCTTTACATGGGAATTTCCCCCAATTCTAAACACCATTGAAGCAGTGCCAGCATCAGGGCCTACTGTAGGTAGCAGAAACTGCAAAAAGCACTGGAGCAGTTTCTCCTGCCATGCAAGACACCACTCTCCTCATCTACAGCAGCAGCCTGTCCTCAGAGAGCTTCTACGCCTTTTGCTGAACACAGTCCCTGAGCTGGGATAAATCTTCAGCATGAAAGTCTAAAGCAAGAAACCTACCACAAACAGAGCTACTTTGGGGATCTTGCCAAAGGGAAGCAACAGGCAGAGCAGTCAGAACACCACTTCTGAGGGGAAAAAAAACATTCCAGATTGGAAGATATTCCAGATCAGTTAAGGGTGTTCCGAGTGCGGCCCTTACCTGAGTCCGGACTCATTTCTGTCTAAACAAGCTGGACTGAGCTCTCTGAACCTGCACACTGCTGAAGCCCCAGTAACAAGAGGCCTGGATTTTCTGTAATCTCAAGCAATTCACCCACTGTCTACCCTAGGCCAGAGCAGTTTTGCTGAAATAAGTGGAGCAGCTAGAGCAGATTGATGCTTTGTGGTTGTGAAGGAGCTGCCAAGGGAAGGTGAGGATCACCAACAGCTTTTAGTCTTGGCCATTTATTTATGGGATCCTGTGCTGGTTTTGGCTGAGGTGATAGAGTTGATTTTCTCCATAGTAGCTCGTATGGGGCTATATTTTGCATCTGTGCTGAAAACAGTGTTGGTAATGCGGGGATGTTTTCGTTACTGCTGAGCAGCGCTGACACAGAGCCAAGGCCTTTTCTGCTCCTCACACTGCCCCACCAGAGAGGGTGCTGGGGGTGCACAAGGAGTTGGGAGAGGACACAGCCGGGACAGCTGACCCCAACTGACCTAAGGGATATCCCACACCGTATGGTGTCATTCTCAGCATGTAAAGCTAGGGGAAGAAGAAGGAAGGGGGGGACGATTGCAGTAACGGCATTTGTCTTCCCAACTCACCGTTACGCGTGATGGAGCCCTGCTTTCCTGGAGATGGCTGAACACCTGCCTGCCCAAGGGAAGTGGTGAATGAATGCCTTGTTTTGCTTTGCTTGCGGGCATGGCTTTTGCTTTACCTATTAAACTGCCTTTATCTCAACCCATGATTTTTCTCACTTCTACCCTTCCAATTCTCTCCCCTCTCTTCCTGGGGTTACCCCATGGCAGAGCACTAGGTGGTGGGTGTTTGTTTTGGACCTGTGTTCTGGCTAGGGTGAGGACATAGGCGAGGGTGAGGGTTAGGTGGTAGAGCAGGTACAGAGCCCCAGTGTTGGAGGGGCTGTGAAGAGGCTTTCCAGGATCTGAAGTAGAGAATTCCTGGTCTCAAATCCACAAGGTCTCTTTCTTCCCTGCTTTTAAAGATGGATGCTACATCTGTCCTTTCCCAAGCTGCAAAGGTTGTCTGTGTGCTCTGGAAGCTCTATACAGTAAACCCTAGTAGTTTAGAAATTCACTTTGCTGGCCCTTAGGTATCCTAGCGCGCATTTCATCAGCCCCTTCCTCATCTGAATCCATCTAACCTGCCCAGATTTAAAGCCTTAAATATGATATCTTATATCCCTTTCAAAAGCAGAAAGCTTTCAGTTCTTACGCAGAGCACCACTGACTTTAGGCTAGTTACCCACAAATCTGTATCTCTTATTACCATCAAGTAAGGATGATAGAGAACTATTTCAGAATCAAATCAGCATTTGAAAGAGCCTGAAGATCCTGAGCAGAAAGGATAAATTATCACCCTAAGTAAGAATTTTCACTTTCATAATTTTTAACAGACTTCACTGAATCAGATGCTCAAAATCTGTCCTATCTTTTACTGGAAACTGCTATTTATTTTCCTGTAATTTCCTGATTTATTGTTACTGTTTATTTGCATTTAGCACACCAGTCCAAAGGCTGATTATTGTGGGAAGCACACGCAAGACATACACACCCCCCCATTCAAATTGAGTACTTTGGGTTTTGTTTAGAAATGCTGCGCAGCAGATTTCTGCCATTTCAGGTAGTATCATAAACGTCGCTGTGTTCAGAGCCTGTGAGAACTTGTTGTAACACTTAATTCACTGCTAGAAGGTGCTCAGAACAGAGCAGATGAGCCTGGTATGAAAATCAACCTACAGCAGAATCAGCAGTATAACTCTGCCATAAGAAATTGCAACTTGCTTAGAGGTTCACAGAGAATAAGTCACTTACTCATCTTTGAATTAACATTTAAGTCAGTCTGCCTGCTTTCACGTGGCAGAAATTAATAAAAACAAAGGTAACTCCCAGATGTTTTGTAATGTAAGATGCTTTCCATAACGCCAGGACAAAAGTATAACTTGTGTGCAGTCATGCTGAAGACCCTTGGCCATGGCTCAGTATCCCATCACATTACGCCATGCACAAACAAAGCAAAACCACTGTCCTCCTGCAGCTCACCGATGCTCGCTTACACCTCTCCTGTGTTCTTCTGCTTCCCCTTGGGAAATCTCACTGTGGCAGTGTACCAGGAAAGGAGCCATGGGACAAGGCTTGGCTGCAATATGGGCTGAGCTTCACGAGGGACTTGACTGAGACACTGGCCAGAGTGCGCTCCAGGAGGAAGGATGTCCTGTCCCGGAGGGTCTCGTTGCTCCGGGACCAGACAAGGACCCAGGTTTCACAAGATGGACAAGGCTGCTATATCTCATAGAAAAAGCATCACCTGCCTATTATTTTTCTTTCAGAGTCCTTTTTAATACCAAATTTATTCAACCAGGGGTGATGATTAAAGCTGAAGTTAACAATCTACTTAAAAATAGAAAGTTACTACATTGAGGCAAATGGATGAGCTGTCAGCTTTAAGATGGAAAGGTGTTTCTCCAGACTGTGGGGATTGTGACTCTGAGAACTGCAGGATCTAGACATCTCTTGCAAAATTGTTTTTCAACAAGCACTGACTTGCAAATTAGCAGAACTGCAAGTCCTGCTTGGAGTACACAAGCAGCGGCAAGCACTTGAGTTACAAATGTACGTGCAAAAATGTTTAGCAAAATGGCAGTTCCCTGCCGTAAAATGGTGGCCAGAACAAAACCTAAGTGTGGCTCTTGCATAAGTGCTTCTCCACCAAGTCATTATAACCAGTTCACTGCACTCACAACAGGAAACAGTCACAGAAACCGCCTTGGAGGCCCCAGCAAGAGTCCCACTCCACCTGCCACTAGAGGACTACGCAGTGTGACCCTTGACAGCCATAAATGATGCTCCAGGCTTAGGCCGCTGCTCTGCCCATGAAGTTCTCCACACCGAGCACGTTCAGTTGCTCTCAGTTCAGGCTCAATTTCCATTTATCATCAATAAGTTTCACCTGATCCAAGGCACAGACGTTAGAGGCAGTTTTGTTCTCAGCTGCCCAGTCTCCTGCCATTAGCACAACAGCAGAGCTAACAGACAGTAATTTTTTTCCATTGTCCACTAGTCTGATTCATGAAGGGTTTCCAAAAGCTTACATGCAAAGGCAACAAATACTCTTTCTGAGCTTTTGCAAGGTAACTTATTGGCTTGTGAGTTCAGGTCATTTAAAAAAAAAAAAGTCACTCCTTTTTTGGGAAAGTCTCATCCTTTTCCCTGGTCCTTCCATGCACTTACTAAGTTTTGCCATCTGCAAATTGGCTTGGCTGAGGACAAGAAAATGCCAGCCAGGCTTTTCCAGAGGGTGCCATGTGCACTGTGAGAGGTATTTCAGACTCACACGGGGAAATCTCTGCATGGCAAGCCCTGTGCCAATCAGCTGGTGCTATTGCTTCTGTGACAGCTGAACAGAAAAATCTGGGAGCCCTCATCTGTACCGTAGACGAAGTATACTTCTACAAAAATGTTTGGTTTTCATTTATAGAACAGGATATGTCATGTAACCATCCTCAAAGGTTTTTTACGATCAGCTGGTATACCAAACTTAGAAGACATTTAAAATGTGTATGTGGCACTCTGCTTTAGATCCAGTACTACTCCACATTTCTGTGAACAGTTTGGACGATGACCAAGTTGGTATACTTTAAAAACTTGCTGGCAACAAGAACATCTCAGTAGGTAAGTTCAAAGATCAAAAAGCTTGGAAAAAAATCAGAAATGAACCAAACTGCAAGATTTAATTCAGTACATACACATGCAAAATAGTGAAGTTGAGAAGGATGAACAACAGGCACAGAAGCAAATGAGGAACATGCAGGTTGGCAGGAGTGCAGCAAAAAAGGGTCTGGAGTTATAATGGAACGGGAAATAAAGACGTGTCAACAACATGAGGCTCTCTGTGAGACAGGAGATAATTATTCTGTTCTGGCCCGTGCTGGAAAAGCCTCAGCCGGACCACTGTGGCTCAATTAGAGAGAACATAGATAAACTGGAGAGACTAAAGCACGGCAGCCAGAACGATGAAAGGATTCAAAACTATGACCTACAGGCAAAGGATAAAATAACGAGCTATTGACTAATAAAGGGGAAGCTTAAGGGGTTAAAAATTGGAGATTTCCATTATGTAAAAAGGGCAATATTGAGTTATTCCCCAGGTGAAGTGGGAGAAAGATAAAACAAAATTATCTTTGCAGCAAGAGAAATGTGGGTAGGTTATCGCGCACCTGTACGGGCATAGACTCCTTGACATAAACGGGAGATTTCAGACAGACTAGATGTGTTTAAGCCCATGTCAGTATTAATTATGCTTAATGCCATTCACAGGGAGTTGTACTGCTGGGGCTATGCCTGCCTAGATTCATATCTGAGCCTACACTGAGCGCAGCACCCTGAGCAGACGGCGTTAGTATCAGACAGCCAAGAGGGACTGGGAGTGAAAAGCTGCAGTGATCTGCACTGGATGTGTGTGTGTTCCTCTGCTCTGCTAAAAGCAAAGCTCACGTGTGGCCTTACCTAAATCCTGTATCTGTCAGTATGGGAAAGAGAACACGTGCCATGCGGGAGCTGTCTTGGTGACTCACAGGAAGGTTTCTTGCCTGTGCTTGTGGGGAGGGAGAGTATTTTGTTGTGGGATAAGCGAGTGAAAAAACGAAGGGGAAGTTCTTTAAATGAAGCTTGCTGCACCATGTAGGCAAACCTCGGTTTTATAGTGCAAGTAACCATTTGAAACAAGGCCACAACTGTTCATAGTAACACTGGTATTTTTCTACAGCAAACAGCTACTTCCAGCAGTATCTGACTGCTCTGGCACAGCCAAAGCAGGACACAGAGCAGTATTTATTGAATTTCTATGCTAATAACCCCTAAGAGCTTGAAATCTGCCAGGGTAAGAGCTTACTAATACTTGCAACATGCCCCTACTATTGCTGAAGGGAGTCAAATGGTTTGTCAAATCCACCCTAAAAAGCAGCAGAGGTAACTTCCATCTTCTTGCTGAAGCTGCATCCAGCCGTGCTGCACCCCGATGTCAGAGTTGTCTCTGTCCTGCATTGCCCTGTCCCATGCAACAGCAAAACACTCAGACCAAAACCTTTCAAACAAGTCGAGTGATCAGCTTCTGCAAAGCAGTTATTTCTAGTGCAGTAGATCTCCGTGAGCTGTTGGCATAAGAAAGGTTTGGCTGTGTGAAAAGGGATAAAGAAACAGGTCCTTGAACACTTTGTCTGAAACAACCTGGGAATGTTCCTCTATGTTCTGAGCAACCTGGCACTCAATCATCTGAAGTAGCTGCTCTGACAGGAATTTAAGTCCCAGTAATTAGGTCTTTCACATAAAAATCCAAAGCACAGCCTTTCAGTTTTAAATAGTTCCCTCCTGTATTCACCCTGCTGCCTGGGCTTTGTGCTGCTCTGCCTTGTGTCTGTGGAGGCTGTGTCATTATCCACCCACAGCAGCAGCAGAACGTTTCCTTGGGTCTGAACCTGACTTTTGCTTTACTTCAGTTTCTGACACCTCACTCCCACTTCTGCCCTCGGGAACAGCTCCCAGAGAGGGTGAGTCACTTCAGAGAGTTGTGAAGACCAAAACAAGAAGCTCGTTCTGGCTCCAGCACCTTCCTAAAACGGTTTGCGCAGTCTCAGGGCATCCGCAGGTGCAGCCCCTGGAGCACTGCAGCCAGCAGAAAGGCCTTTTCCTATCTCTGACTGGGGAGCCCAAAGGCTTTACAGAAGCTCTTGAGCATTTTCCTCTATTTCCCCAGCACGCACACACAAACACAGACTGCATTCGCTCTTCCGTGCCCTCTCCAAGCTAAGGTGCGACTGCAAACAGGAAGACAAGCCTGTGGGGACAGCAGCAGGTAAAGCAGCAGCTGATGGCTGTGGAGCTGCCAGTGCCTTCTGCTCTGGCTTTCGCAGAGCTCCTTCCCTCCCCCGTAGTCGAGCCGGCTCGGGTGGTTTCATCCTCTGTCTCTGTCCTAGCGGTCTCCTCACTGCCATGCTCCGCATTGCTTTTCTGGCAGCATCTCAGTCACAGAGAACTCACAAGACACGAGTACCTGGGAAGGTGGCGATGGTGCTGCCACCACCTCTGAGCCCTGGCATGGTGAGAGGATAGTGGGGAGGTCTCTGGGTGGCAGCTGCCAGCTGGGAACTTGCTGTGGACAGAGGAGGCAGAGAGCTGGCAGCTGATAGATAGCTCCACAAATAGAAGTAAGCTGATTTGAGTGACTTTTTGAAGATTGGAGAGAGTTAGTGATAAGGTCTAAACACAATCTGCCATTTGAATGAGAGCTCATGTTCAAAGCAGGAGACTTTTGGACAACTTCAACGGCAGATAATCACGACTCTCATCCTTGACGCACAAGTTGTGGATGTGTCTGCCTGAGCTTCAGGGTGCTTCAAAGAGGAGTGAGAATGTAAATGCCCTAAACACACATGAAAATGAGGATTATTCACAGAAAAGTGACATAAGACTAACCTAATTGGCTTACTGTGCCTGCAAGATTATTTGTCTAGTGATGGATAATTGTCAGAATATTTAGAATTATGGTTTGGAAAAGCATAAGCGATCTGGACCTCAGTCTGAAGCTTCTGAACCCTCTCTTTGCAAATGAAGGCTGGCAGCCTCACACAACTGGGCTTTCCTGTTGGGTCCCCCGGCACTACTGCGTATGTTCCTGGCTGCACATGCCATGAGTGAAACCTCTCTTGTGTGAACGTAGCAGCCGTGCTTGCAGTCCTAGCCAGGAAAGCAAACAAAACTGAAATGTAAGTGGTATCATCTGACCACTTCTAAACTTCAAAAGTATTTAAGGTTAAGCTGTGATGTTGGGATATAGACATGCATTAAAAAATAGCAGCAGTTGGAAGGACAGAGCAAAAAAGCTTCCTGAGGTTGCTTTTTTTTTTCCCCAGACTGGATTTCCTGTCCCCAAGGACACCCAGCATCAGGAGAAAGGCACAATTGTGTGCCTCAGGAGGAAGAAGTTCAAAGATGGTCCCTGATGATGGCTTAACAGACAGGTGCTGTGGGTATGACTGAATGCCAGGACTCCTTTCGCAACTCAGCCTGGCACTGGACATGCTCCAAGGAGTCCGTGGCACATATGATGCCTGTCATCGAGCCTCTGACATACACACATTTCCTCACAGGCGCTTCCCCAAGCATCCCCTGTGCAACATGGACCTGCCCATTACTTACTGTTACACATAACTGAGTCAGAGGGCCTGAAAAAAGCACAGTGAAATTAGGCACATGCATTCAAATTGCCATGTCAAGCTATAACATGACATAGATATTGAAGTTATTATAGAAGGTTCATTTTTTTAACCCACCTACTTGCTTTTTTTCTGTGCAAACTCACAATTCAGACATTCTTTGCCCAATGAAGCATTATGCAACTTGTTAAATAAGGCAGGCAGAGACTTTGTAATCCTAAATTCTGCCTGAGAGGCTGTCGTATGGCACAGGGCTCCCCTGGGCTCCTAAGGGTAAGCAACTACTTTTGACCACGTAAGGAGCAAACACTGCCCATCTTCCACAGCGAAGCTCTCTTTTACAGCATTCCCATGGCAACAGGGGGACTAATCTAATATACTTGCAGCCATCTGACCCACAGAAGCAGGAAAGTCAATTTTATTTGAACTCAAACTTTTCTGTATGGGTGCAAAGTCACTAAGGGATGTGTTTTGCCAATGTACGAGACTGGTAATTTCTGTTTGCAGAGAGATCGTGCGGTTTGCTGAGTCTGTCCTGAGTGAAAGGCAACTGATCTCAGGAATGAGAGCACATGCGACTCTTTAGGGCCAGTCCTTCCTTGGCACATCCACTCAGAGTCTCCTGAGAGCTCAGCTGGGGTGCTCATGGCACTAATTCGTTGGCAACAGCTCAATCACCAAACCAGGCAGCACACAACGACCTGTGGCTGGCTGTAACTTGTGTTGGGAAGGTAGATGCCCTCCTTCATCACTGCACCAAGCAGTCCTCATCCTCAGGACGAGCACTTGGCAAACCTCTCATCATGTGTTACCTGCACTTACAGACTGGGCTTACATAAGCACAAATAAATCAGCGTAAATTCAGCAGCTCACATTGCTGTGTAAGGCATCTGTTGGTCCACTTGAGTGGCATATTGACCACAAGCTACAGCAGAAAAGTGCTTTGGTTGAGAGGAGACGGCTTCAGCAGGTCCAGATGGCAGAGGGTCAGTGGTCTAGGACAGCCAGCACTTCTCTAAAGCCTGCAGGGAACCTAGAGATGGGGACAACCCCACGTAACTGTGACCATGTGACAATGCTGCCTTTTCCCAGAAAGATGGACTTATCTGCCTGCTGAGTCCACCACAACAACAGCCAAATTCATCCCGTACAGGCGTACATACAGCTGGCATCGACCTTAGTGACCGTGTGGCCGCACAAAGATGGAGATTCAGCCCTGAATGCAAAAACCTAGATGTTGCCTTGAAAACAAAGCCGTAATTTCCCCAGTTCCTGTGAGCTTTGCCACGGCTGACAGCACTGTCTTGTGAGAGGGGACCTTCCTCTCATTTTTAGGACTAAGATACTCAGCTCTGTCCCATTGCCTCAAATGAGTGCTGCTCCTTGAAGGATCATGGAGGGGTGAGCCCGGAGACCTGGATAGTTTCACCTCCAGCCTGGAAACTACAAGGATGAGATTGGATTGCAGTGACAGCTCACCAGGCAACAAAAGCACTGAAAATCAGCTCTGTGGGTTTTCAGGAGTGGGTATGAAGGAAAGGACATGTTTTAGGGTTGTTGTCAAGAGGGTGAAAAGCTGCTTTCATGTCATCTTAATGCTGGAGAAGCATGACCAGGTTTTGTCATTGCTCTCAGCACAGCACAAAGTCTGCCGCCCTGCCCAGGTGAGAGATGGTTATTCATTCACCAAACTTCAAATGCTAGAGGAAGGTCATTTAGCACCTGAGCACATGCACGTAAATCATCAGCTGTGTCAAGGAGTCTGAAGAGTATTAAAAGGCACTCTGCCTCCTCACACAGCCTCCTTGGTGCACCAGCAAAGGCACCACCAGCTTTTCATAAAGGAAGTAAAGCAAGCAATGACTGACATAGGCAAAGAGCTAATTCTTGCCTACCATCTTCAGTCCTCGGGCTCCAACTCACAACACAGCTGCCTCCTTCAGCCTGTGAAAGTGGAGAGAAAAGAAAACCAAAGAATTATCCCAGTTTCAATGGTTCATTTCTTCAAGCCATACTTTGGGGGTAAGCAGACCAAAGGTAAACAGCATGGAAAATGCAAGGTATGCCTCTGGGACAAGGTCTCCAGTATGTGTGTCGTTATGACTGCCCACTCTTGGCTCTTTTGATGTGTAACTGCTAAGGATACTCCTGCTGTGTCTTCTGCATAGCAGAAAATACGGATGGTCTGGAGAGATGAAGGTCATAGCTGAGTAGCAGATATCTCTGCCACTTAAAGGCTTGGTAGATGTGAGTGGGAATGGCAGGATTAGGGAGAGCTACAGCATTACAACACTTTCCCTCATCCAACACAGAACTTGTTGGTTGGAGGAGCATTACAGCTCCCTTTGCCTGCTGGGAAAGGCACCTCTGCTAAAACAGATCATTTTTGCAAAGGCCAACTGCGTTGGTGCTGTTCCTGTGTGGGACAGCCTTGAAACAAAAAGCAAAGCCAGCACCAAGAGAAAATTATTCTATCCCTATACACAATCCCAAAGGCCAACTGCTGAAAGCGGGGAATCCCTAAAAAGCCTTCTGCAGGTTTGAAATAAGGCATTCAAGAGATGGAGGGCAGGGGATGTTTCCATGCATCGAGTTCTCCCTGTTACATGAGCAAAAGGTGAACGACAAACATCCATTCACGGCACAACTGCCTCCCAGGCACTCCTCTCTGACTAGAAAGTTAGCCCTTCTGGGGCTTTGACTTGCCAGTGGCTGAGAAGAAGATAATACAGAAGCACAATAGGATGTCCCTGCCTTCCAGCTGGCTTACAGCAGCCCAGGGCTATTGCAGGAGAGAAGAGGGCTTTGTGGATCAAATCAAACCCTGCCCCTTTTTACTCAAGGTGACAAACGATCCCTCTGCCGAGTGATGGAAAGTCCCCAGATGGCCAGCTCTTGGGCTTCTTGAGAAAATCTTGCCTATAGGAGCTCATTTTCCCCCACAATTAAACTTATCTCCTTTGTAGTTTAGATGTCATTTCCTGTAAAAATTTCAGAAAACTGAAGAGCAGGAGAGATTAAAATAAAATGAATCCCTCAGGCCAGGAAGGCAGCCATTAATTAATTTGCAACCACGGTCTTGTGACTGCAACTTTCTCAGCACAGCCACTCAGATCTGAGGAAGGTCCTGTAGACGGAAGAGCAAGAAGTGTTCTAATATGAGTGTAAGGCTCTGGTCTCTCCAGCTGCACCCTGGCAAACTCCAGCTCTTCCAGCTGGTAAACATGGCACTCGTCCCCACAGGCAGAGGTTATAAAACAGAGCAGCAAAGCATACCCTTTCTGAGGATAGACAAGGCTTTCTACACCTTTTTTTTCCTCTGTTATGATCATTCCAACGTAACAGAGCTTCTGTTTTTATGATATATTGTTCCTGGATATCCATCAAGCAACTGGACATTGAAGCAGCATTGCCCCATCACAGAGTGTGTTTAACAGGGGCATGGCAACACGTGAGAGCAATGGCAAGTCCCCGCTGAGACTGCAAGGGAGTCACTTCAGTAAGCAAAGATGACATGGATTATATAGGAATCAGGCTGTAAGGACAGGGCTGATGATAGAGAATCAGGGGAGCGCTGCAGAGGCTGAGCTCTGCTGGACGGTCGTGGAGCAGAGACGTCACTGCCACACCAGTCCCTGCAGACCACGGCCACCTGGCGAAGGGCACGAGCCAAGCTGGCCAGGGGACACCTTCCTCTTCTGCGCTCGAGCTGCAGTTACAGGTGGTCTGGGCTCACCATCAGGCTCTGCAACTGTTGGAGGCTCGCCGCAATATTCACAGCCAGACACCACAGTCATGTTTCCATGGCTTTCATGTTTGACATTAAGTATATATCTAAATATCTCAGCTGAAGAGAGGTTTTTCTTCCTGTCTGGCTGGCTATGTACATTAGAAAAGAAAAGCTTAACTAGGCCTTTACAGATCTTCATTTTTCTGTTACACTTGCCATATCACAAGTTTCATCACTAAACTGAAAACCAAGGCATTTCTTGTGGCATCGAAGCTGCAAATTGGAATGTCAAGTAAAATGAAGACTTATAGGGTTGTAATTCCCCAGGAGAAAAGAGAGGCCGCTTCTATAAAACACTTCTGTCAGCTCCTTGGAAATCTTTCCAGCAGGTTCAGCCTCTGAAGGAGGAATTTACAAGCTGGTGAAGATTAAAAGCCAGAATTGTGAAAATGGCTAGCCGCCCTTGCTCAAAGGGCTATTTTGGTCCAAGTTGATAATAGCACAGTTAATGGAAAGGCAGTAAGTATTCAATACATAATTTCATCCACTGTCACAGATGCAGGGTGAAAATCTACCACAGTCCTGGATATTTGTTCTGATCGCAAGTCGTGGATCTGCCACTTTGCATCAGCACCTAAACCCACTCAGATTCCCTCCCGACGAATGTTCGGGGCCCAGCACACCTCTAGTTAAATGCACAAAAAACGGGGTGAAATACAAAATGAATGGCCAGATTCTGCCTTCCTTATATTCAGGTCAGGTTTTGGCACCGAACAAAGCAGGCAGAATCTGGCCTTGTGTCCCAAAGATATTGTAAGCTGGGGCAGAAGAGGCTGTGCTGGCTCTGNACACCTCTAGTTAAATGCACAAAAAACGGGGTGAAATACAAAATGAATGGCCAGATTCTGCCTTCCTTATATTCAGGTCAGGTTTTGGCACCGAACAAAGCAGGCAGAATCTGGCCTTGTGTCCCAAAGATATTGTAAGCTGGGGCAGAAGAGGCTGTGCTGGCTCTGCCCACTGCTAGTTTCCTTCTCGTGCAACTCCAGTCATGCAGTATTCCCCAAATAGAAGTTCATACCTTTTCACCTTCAGAGCTGGCCTATTTCTGCTCGCTGGTATTCAGAAATAAGTCTCCCTCCTCCCAGGAAGGAGCCGCACTATAAATATCTCCATGCAAGTTTCCTGAGTCCTATAGTTTCTCGCAGAAGAGTGCGGCTCCTTGTCCAGCAGCGACAAGCCTG
>VZSC01002444.1:19981-37582 GCA_013398225.1 Steatornis caripensis
CCCCCTCCGCCTTTTCCTCCTCTTCCTCCTCCTCCTCCTCCTCCGCCCCACCGGGACGGAGCCCGGCCGCGCCTCCTCGGTGCCCGGGGGGGCCCTGGCCCCACCGCGGGCCGCTCCCCGGGGCCCCACCCGGAGCGGGGAAGGGGTGGGGGGGTTGCGGTACCGGCGCCCTCCCGTCGGCTTTGCGGAGCCCCAGGCCGGGCCTTTGTCGGTTCCCTCCGCCTTTTTTCTTTTTAATAACAGGAGCGGCGGGGCTGGCGTGGTCGGCGCAGCCCTCGCGGCGGCTGGGAAGGACGAAACGACACCGGGAAGGTGTTGGGGGGAAAATTCGGGGCTCGCCCCCATCCTTCTCCCGCCGCCGGAGCTGAGCGAGCCGGGGCGGGAAGGCAGCGCCCTCCTGGCCCGGTGTCGATGGCGTCGGAGGGGATCGGTGACGGAGCCGAAGCCCGATTCCTCCTTTCCGGAGTCCGGAAGCGACGGATGGCGGGCTGTTTCTCGCCAAACTTTAGCCTTAAGGCTTAAAATTTGGGAGTCGATTTGTGTTTTCTGGCCCTCGCGTCGTCTTGGCGGAAACAGATTTGTTCCCTCCTGGTTGTAAAGCTGGGGGTGGTTTCGTCTCCTCTCCGAAGCCTGTCGTTCCTCCTGGCGCCGGTTTATCGCTCCCTGCGCGGCTCTGGTGCCCTTCCCGGCACCCTGGTACGTAGCTTTCCTCCTCCGCTCTTCCGCTCAAGCCTTCGGTGGCCACCGATAGCTTCCCGGGAGAACGCTGGTTCGTTTCATCTGTCTCGTGTGCCGTGGCTCCTGGAGGAGTGAGCCTCCTGCCCGCCTCGCTGCTCTGCTTATCTCAAAGCCGGAATCCCGCGGGGCGGAGAGCTCCCCTCCTCGGCTCCCCGCGTGCCCTCCCGAGCGCGTTTTGCGGAGCTCTTGTTCAGCTCCGTTCAGCCCCGCCAGCTCCTAAATCTTTAGACCGTTTGTTACCACAGACTCCTACATTTTTTTCCCCCTTATTTTTAATTCACTCGAGAGCGCCGCGCGGAGTTCCACCCTGCGTCGCCGCGAGAGCTCGCAGCAGCGTTTGTTTCCTCGGCTAATTGAGGAGAAGCCCGCCGGTCGGGGGGGCTGTATTTACACAGCCGCTTTCCTTGTCTGCCCCCCCGGGAAGGGGGCTTTGCCGTTCATACAGCGCTTGGGGAGAATTTGGGCTCTGTGAAGGGGCTCAGCGCTGATGGGTGGCGGGTCTGAGCCCACGGCGGTTTTCTGGTGCATCTGAGCGCTGCCGGCCGTGGCTATGCCTGTACAAAGATCTCGTTTCAGTTGAACGAGGCAGATTATTATTTCAAGACATTATTTGGGTGCCAGAAACAACCCAAATCTGTGGTCATGGCAGCGGGTGCTCGGCATTGGGTGAGGCCTCCTGGCTTCCGAGTCCCTGCCTGAGGGGGCCCAGAGCATTCTGAGGACTGCACCTCCCGTGCTGTGTTAGTTAACGATGCCGCAATTCACACGGATCTGTTCGTGGGGTAGATAAATCATTTCGCAACGTGCTTAGGAGGAGTTCCTGGTGAGCCAGAGTGGAGAATCGGGGGTGGGTGGGGGGTGCAGTGGGATGAAGAGGGTAGAGTTCGCCCGTACCCCGTGCAGGGACAGGAGGCTGAAGGTGGCAAGAGGTCTGCGGGCTGCGCTCTGGCTGCCCACGCTTGGTACAAACTGCTCCATCGAGATGGGGTCCTTGAACTATTTGGGACTTTTCATTTATTTTGCAATTCCCCGACCAGCCGTAGGGATGGGATCTCTCCGCCCGTGGGAAATCTTGGGGTTTGTTTTGCTCCGCTGCGGTTTCTTTGGGCTCTCGCCTGCGTTCTCGGGGTTGTTTTTAGTACAAATCGCAGGTTCCCTGATGGGGTTTTAGCCTTTGTGTTCTGACGAGGCATCTCTCTGCGCTGCTCCCCGGCTGCGGCCGTCGCAGTCTCCCGTCGCTGTCTCCCGTCGCTGTGCAGACAGTTCCTCTTTGGCTCCTTTTGTCGGGCTGCACAGGCGAGGGCGTGTGGAGCACCTGTACTGGAAAACACGGGGGATCCCTTTGCGTTTCAGAGGGGAATCTCCTCCTGTCTCTTGTCCAGAGAAATGCCTTCAGAAATCCCTTTCCGGCTCTGGACTGACTCTGTTGTGCGTACAAGGGTGTTTTAAGCGCGAGCTGTGAGCTAGCTCAGAATCCCAGAACCCCAGCACGGTGGGGGCTGGCAGGGCCCTCTGGAGCCCCCCCAGTCCAACCCCCACCCCGCTAAAGCAGGTGCCCCCAGCGCAGGGGGCGCAGGAACGCGTCCAGGCGGGGTTGAATCTCTCCGCAGAAGGAGACTCCACAGCCTCTCTGGGCAGCCTGGGCCAGGGCTCGGGCACCCTCACGCCAAACAAGTTCTTCCTCACGCTCAGGGGGAACTGCCCGGGCTCCAGTTTGTGCCCGGTGCCCCTCGTCCTGGCGCTGGGCACCACCGAAAAGAGCCTGGCCCGGTCCTCTGGACAGCGCCCTTTAGATATCAATCAGCACTGATGAGATCCCCTGCCAGCCTTCTCCTCTCCAGGCTGAACAGCCCCAGGGCTCTCAGCCTCTCCTCACAGCACACATGCTCCACTCCCCCCATCACCCTCGTTGCCCTCCGCTGGGCTCTCCCCAGTCGTTCCCTGTCTCTCCTGAACTGGGGAGCCCAGCACTGGGGAGCTCGACTCCAGGGTAACAGCACTTCTGCTTCTTGCTTTTTATTTGTGCTTATTTGGCTTGATCCTACCCGGGGTTTATTTGCCGGATCTAAGGATTAATTCTGGTTCTTTTCCAGACCTTTGGGTGCTCTGGGGCACAGCCTGATGTTGTTCCATGTGCTTAGCTTGTTTAAATGACTCTTTACTGAGTTTATTTCAACTCTCAGACGCAAGGCGGAGGAAGGCGAGCGCTTTTGATAACATTAACGTTGTAACAGGTGATGAATTTAACTTGCCTGAGGTCGGGGGGCTGTCCAGCCCCGTTATTCTCGTTGAGAGAAGGTAACGACCGCTCCAAGTTGCGGGGAGCCGCAGCGACAGTTAACGAGGCAGCCTGGAGTCAGCCAGTGCTGCGCCTGCGTGGTCTTGACCCCGTGGTAAGTAGGAACGCAGAGGCGCCATGGGGTATGAGCGCGCCCCGGCTGTGATAAAACTGCCTCACAGTTTTACTGGTGGGTACGGGGGTGATGTTGTGCTGCTTCTTAGCAACTTCTCCCTGTGGGTACGAGGTTGTCTGATCCCTGTGCCTAAAAGGAAGCTTGTGATAAAAGTCTCATGGGTAATCAAGGGTGTAAAGGTGCAGGTAGCTGATGGCTGAGGTCTCATTTAACCTAAGCTTTTTCGTAAAGAAGCTAACAGAAGCTTCGGCTGCTTCTTCAGGATACGGGGCAGGGGAATTGCGCATAACAAGCAGCGCTAGCTCCGTGCCCATCGCCGGCACTGCGTGCGTGGCGTAGTGCTGCAGGGTATGTGTGCCTGTGGCAAAGCGGAGTTTAAAAGCAGGAGGCTCCTCTTGCACGCACTGCGAGGTACGGCGAGAGGATTTGGGGCACGCCAGTGGGAAGTTTGCTCATCGACGGCGACGGGGCGTTTGCTGGAGCGAGTGTCTGGGAGGTACGTTGGAAAGTAAAGGTCTTTCTGCTGCTTCTTTGTGTGCGGAGAGACTAAACTTGGATGTTTAAGTAGCTGTGTCCCTCCGTACTCGTGAAGGCAAACCTAAATTGCAGCCTTAGCTGCAGCAGGAGCTGCCCGGCTTGCTTTCAGGCTGAAAGGTCGCTCCTGAAATTAACGCTTTTCCTCCTAATACAGCTCATTAGCCATTGCAGCAGGCACCATTGACGATGCAAGTACTCCTATTATACCTTTATTTTATACATTTATGTACAAAGAGTTGATAAACGTGTTCTTAGAGCTCTGTGTCCTCCCTCGCCTTGTGGAGGAGGGAGCTGAGGCCGCAGCGGGTGAGCATCCTGCCCGTAGCTGCAGCAAGTGGCCGGGGCAGAAGCCTGCTCGTGGGATGCACGCGTTGGGCTGTGGCTTTTAGGGGAAGATTGAAAATCAGAACTCCTTTGCCATCTTTCTGCACCCTTCACCCCTTCTTCTCTCTCTTTAACAACGTGTTCCTGGGGTGTGATGTGTGAGACATTGGCTTTATTGAAGGTACGACCTCGGCGACGAGCTCCGAGCGAGGATTTTGTGTCCAGTGGTTGACATAAAAATGTATGTAAAAGCAGAGAGCGTGGTGGGCTTTGGTGCCCGGCTTCTCTGGGTCGGTCAGTAGGGAAAAGAACCGATTTTCCGCTTCAGCTGTTTGCTGACTGTCAGCAGTGATGAGCAGAAGGCCTGGGGTGTCAGCTACTGATCCTCAAAGCAGTGGCCGCGCAGACCGAGTGCTCGCTTATCCTTACTGTTTTGCAAAGAAGGCCTCCTTGTATCTCAAGCTGGATCTTGGATTTGATAACCTGAAGGTCCTTTCTTTGGACTCCGTTTGCAGACCGTCTCTGTGCAAATGACACCCATCGTTTCTTAAATACTCGTTAGCAGCCAGGACAGTGCTTGATGAGCAGTTTGTGCCTGTTTGGTGTTTGAGTGGCTCGGCCTCGGTTGGCTCCGTACCCTTTGCTTCTTGCGTGGGCTGTCAGGATTGGGTTGCCGCTATTTTTTGCGTTTCTGGAGTCGCGATGTTGTCTTGAGGTCTTGCTGTTTGCCAGGGTGGTCACCACACACCAGAGCCGTCCTGGGGACAAGAAGCTAAAGCTTAAACATTAGTTTGCTAATTAGTTAGCTCAGAGTTGTCGGTAAGGTCTGTCAGTGATCGGCTTGGGTGGTTCCAGTTTGTCCATCTGCTCCCCCTGCAGCATCATTTCTTGCCGTTTAACTGCTAATTATTTCAGAGGGACGAGGCACGCCGTAACGGCATATTTTGAAGAGCAGTTGTGAGCTTGCCTGTGTCTTGTGCAGCGCTGACGAGGTCGGCCGTAGGGAAAAGTTTACCTAAACCACAGAATTTGAGGATTGTTCAACCAGCGAACCTATGCTGTGTGTTTGGAGTTGCGTAAAGGCAATTCCAGACTAGCTGGAGCTTCTTTGATGCAGAAGAGCCGTACCGAACGTAGGGACGTGTTTCAGATGCGCTCAGCTTTCTGATCCCCATTTCTTAAGTGTTTCTTCCTCAGCTTGTCTTTGGAGCGGAGCGCCAAGTGTGGAATGTGCGGTGCAGATAAGCAGCTGCGAGCCGGTGCGTTGGGGTTTTTTTCGGTGTGGATTGAAGCGTAGATTGGGTTTGTGATTTAACGTTGATTCATAAAGTGCTTTCTAGGAGGTGGAAATTGTACGTGGCTTGTAGCCAGGCGGGGTTCATGGAAGTGACTGGTTCCGATACAGATTTCCTTTGATCTGTCCCTAAAATTAATTTATTGATAATACCGTGTAGAAGTATAACACCTAATTAAATTAAAACAATGAAAACCAAACAACAAACAACTTTCACCAACTGAAGCGTGCTGAAAATAGTTTGGGAATCCTTTCCCAGACCATTTGAAGGGCAAGATGATCTTGGTGTGTGTGTGGAGAGGGGCCCACGAAGTGCAGGAGAAACAAATCGTCTCTGCGAGGAGAACCCGGGAGGCGAACGAAGGCAGGCGCTCACTGGCTTCCCTCTTGTTTACAGCCACTGTTTAAAGCTTTTCTGTTTTCGGATGATGACAAGAGAAGTCAACGTAAAATCCCCCGCATCGCCTGCAGCCAAGCGGTTGAGGGAGCCTTTGGGTGCCGGTCAGCCGCAGCGGGAGCCAGCTGGTACGCAGCATCTGACACGGCCAACTCTTACCATCCCCTCCGGAGTTCCTCAAAGGTGTAAAAGCAGACGTTAGGGATTCGTTTTAACATCTTGGACGCCTAAATGTGTTTGGTGTTGTCGCGTCACTCCTCCTTTGTTACGCGCCTGTCGCTTTGAGGCTGGCATGGGTTGGGGTTGTCCAGCTGACAGGGATCCTTCATCCCGAACCAAAGGGCTGCCTGCCAAAATTCCCTGGTGGCCCCGGCAGTCCTGCACCGCTTCGCCCCACTCCGTGCTCTCTCCTGCTGCCATGTGGCATGGGCACGGTGCAGGGGATGCGTTTGAGCTGCTCACAGGCCGCGTGGCTCAAGCGCATCAGGCTCGTCGCTCTTCTAAACGCCGGACTAACTTTCCCTCTTCCCTACTTGAAATAACGTCACAGGATCATGGGAAGAGGCACCTTTGAGGGTCTCCAGTCCACCCTGTTGCTCAGAGCAGGCTTCGAGGTTAGATCTGGTCCCATGGCAACGATGGTGTGGCCATCGCTCTAACCATCCTGCTCAACAAGGCTTTAGCCTGACCCAGAATTTGTGATTCCGGTTACCCGCCAGCCGGTGTAAATGACAAATCCCCGTATTCACAAGGACCCTTGTCACTGGTTACCTCAGTAACCAGGTACCCAAGGACGGGGTTACTGGCCATGATCTGATGGGGTTTTTTGCCTATTGGGGCGCTCAGCCAGTTGTATTGGGCATGCACGCGTGAGTGGCTGCTGTGGAGGGACGTCTGGAGGCCTCTCTTGGCACATCTGAAGGAAGCACAGATTTAAAGGAGTCGTTTCGGAGGCAAGCTGCTTGTTTAGAGAGGATTGCTCACAGCGTAGCCGCCCTCACCAGAGCTGGAGATGGCCACCCTTGCCTCCTGCGGGCTGCTGAGCTCTTGATGGGTTTTTGAGAGGTGATGGCATCTTGACAGAGCTTTGGAGGAGGATCTGTGTGCTGGCACACGGAGAGGAGATCTTGATGACCCTCTGAAGAAGGGTCTCTGTTCATTGTGGTCATTGAAATGCTGGAGACAGCAGGGTGGGCTTTGGCCCAAGTCCTCTACTGATGCTAGTCCTGGGTTTTTGAAGCATTAAACACTACGTGTCAGGAAGTTTGCCTATACCTGGCCAAGTGCAATGGGTAGAAAAGGCTGTGGAAGACAGAATGATGTGTCTTCTGGGCACGGTGGATCGGGAGAGCAAGCTGTTCCTTGCTGTTTAACAAGGCTTTCAACACGGTGTCCTACAGTGTTTCTGTAACCAACCTGGAGAGGCTTTTCCAGTCACTGGGCCTAAGCGGTAGTGGTCATCGACCTGCAGTCCAGCTGGTGGCCGGTTCCGAGTGGCAATTGTTGTGCGGATGCTGCTGACCATCTTCGTTAATCACTTGGATGCCGGGACAGATGTGCCCTCAGCAAGTTCACGGATGATCCCAAGTTGGAGGAGCGATCGATACGCTGAAGACTGGGCTGCTTCTCCAAGGGACCTCGCTTGGTGGAGGAACTGGCTCACGGGGACCTCGGGCAGTTCAGCAAGGGCCAGTTCAGAGGCCTTTCCCCAGGATGCAGAAACGCTGTGCAGCAGGTCAGCCTGGGACGGCCGGCTGGAAAGCAACATTGTGGTTTGGAGTTTCAGAGACCAAGTCGCCCCTGGGCTGCATTAGGATGGATAAACCCTGGAACAAAGACTGCGGTTGAGGAGGTCTGCATCCGTGGAGTCGTTCGCAACTGCCCTGAACAAGCTTGACTTAAGTTACTTCTGCTTTGAGCAGAGGGTTTGACCAGAGACCTCCGGGTCTGCTGCTTCAAACCTTGGTTATTCTGAGTTTTAGGTTCTTCTGCTGTCTCACCANGCATCCGTGGAGTCGTTCACAACTGCCCTGAACAAGCTTGACTTAAGTTACTTCTGCTTTGAGCAGAGGGTTTGACCAGAGACCTCCGGGTCTGCTGCTTCAAACCTTGGTTATTCTGAGTTTTAGGTTCTTCTGCTGTCTCACCATAGTGTTCCTCACTACAATGTAAATCTTCCATGGTAAAGATTGCCTATGGTAGCAGTTGAATCCTTTCAAGGAAGGGGCATGAGATTGTAATTTGGGAAAAAAAATGCAAGTTAAACGTGTTCAGAGGAAATGCTGCCTGTGTGGCAAGGTTTTACCGAAAGGCCCACCACGTACATTCCTTTTGAGCTGGAAGCTCTTGATTCTCACAGCACCTCCAACTCATAATTCATCTTTGTGCTGTTTTGGTGTCTGTCTCTTAGCCTGGCGTTGAACAGCCCCATTTCTTCCTTCAGTTTGGCGTTTGGAAAAGGCGTGAAATTTCAGAGATCTTTGCTGGACTCCGTCACCAGTCGTGGCCTCGTGGTGAAACCACATCTCCAGCACGCAAGCTGCCATCTGTTTTCTCAATAGCCAACATAAGTCCGGCTGGCAGGCTGGAAGATGCCTACCTTTACTGGACCTCTTAAATCATCTTCAAAATCTTGTCAAGCAGAGGTCTTGGCTTTCAATGCACTCTCTTTGCCAAAAGCTTGCTTGAGCTGGGTGCAGTGATGTCCATTAGAACAAAAGCCTGTACGAGACCCTGAGGAGAGGCTGCACAATAGCTGAGAGCGTTTGCCAACTTGGCTTGGGAATTATGACCTTGGGCATGTCATACTTTGGAGGTACCACTTGACCGAAGAATGGAAACAGACAGCGCTTTGTCGGGAGGCCGGAGTGTAAGAGGAAAACTTTGTGGCTGCCTTTCAAGCGTGAAGCCTCCCTTTTTTTCACAGCTTTATGGCTCAAGCCAGCCTTTGTCTGAAAAGGATCCATAAAATTAAAGGATCCATAAAATTTAAGGCTCTGTTAAGAGCTCCTCTGGCTGGTGCTTCAGCTTCTGTATAGCTGGAAGATCTGTTCTGCGAGTAACTTTTCCGCTGGCTAGGATTGAATGGACTAGATGTTCCTTTTTCCCAAGTTGGCTCCTCCAGAAGGAGTTATTTGTCATGGAAGGTTTCTGGCTGGAACGAGTGAAGTCGAGCTGTTGTGTGCTCTCTCCAACATTGGCACCCAGTGTGGTGGAGCACTGAATCCCTCCCTCTTACTCGTGGTCTCGTCTGTCTTCAGGCTCAGGGTGGTCAAAGCCAAGTGCAGATTTTCAGGGATGCTTCCTGCCACGACCCATCAAATGACGGCAGCTCTCGAGATGTCCGGGCAATTCTTCGTCTCTTTGTCCAGCTCTCATCCTTCAAAATACATGGTGCCCATTTCACTGCCCTCTTTCCATCTCCACTGTCTCCAGGATCTCATCAGCTGAGCTGACATTGCTTCTGGCAGTCGGTGGGCCCGGAGGAGTAGGTGGTGGCAATGGGCCACGTCCCTCAGGAGCTGTAACATCAGCTGCTGTAAACTCGTTCCCTTATGGGTGGTCGCTTTGTAGCACTGGGGCCGGAAGGCGATGCGATGCCAGCAAGCGGTCCTTCTGCGTGGGCTGGAGAAAGACTGAGGTATCCACAGGGAAAGTGACGGTCCCTTTTCTACTGGAAATTTCTGGGGTGGAAATGCTGCGGTTTGGGAACCAGGCCCACGGGGAGGTTTCTGCGCCAAGGCTGGTAGACATGTCCTCCTAGCTAAAATTCTTCTGGTTCTCAGGCAGCGCATCTTTTTTGGAGCAGAAGAGGCAACGTTACTTAGCTCTGAGAGCCGCTTACGGTTTCCAGCCTCCCATTTGAGGTCCTTTTTGAATTTCCTTCTAGCTGNCAATAGCTGAGAGCGTTTGCCAACTTGGCTTGGGAATTATGACCTTGGGCATGTCATACTTTGGAGGTACCACTTGACCGAAGAATGGAAACAGACAGCGCTTTGTCGGGAGGCCGGAGTGTAAGAGGAAAACTTTGTGGCTGCCTTTCAAGCGTGAAGCCTCCCTTTTTTTCACAGCTTTATGGCTCAAGCCAGCCTTTGTCTGAAAAGGATCCATAAAATTAAAGGATCCATAAAATTTAAGGCTCTGTTAAGAGCTCCTCTGGCTGGTGCTTCAGCTTCTGTATAGCTGGAAGATCTGTTCTGCGAGTAACTTTTCCGCTGGCTAGGATTGAATGGACTAGATGTTCCTTTTTCCCAAGTTGGCTCCTCCAGAAGGAGTTATTTGTCATGGAAGGTTTCTGGCTGGAACGAGTGAAGTCGAGCTGTTGTGTGCTCTCTCCAACATTGGCACCCAGTGTGGTGGAGCACTGAATCCCTCCCTCTTACTCGTGGTCTCGTCTGTCTTCAGGCTCAGGGTGGTCAAAGCCAAGTGCAGATTTTCAGGGATGCTTCCTGCCACGACCCATCAAATGACGGCAGCTCTCGAGATGTCCGGGCAATTCTTCGTCTCTTTGTCCAGCTCTCATCCTTCAAAATACATGGTGCCCATTTCACTGCCCTCTTTCCATCTCCACTGTCTCCAGGATCTCATCAGCTGAGCTGACATTGCTTCTGGCAGTCGGTGGGCCCGGAGGAGTAGGTGGTGGCAATGGGCCACGTCCCTCAGGAGCTGTAACATCAGCTGCTGTAAACTCGTTCCCTTATGGGTGGTCGCTTTGTAGCACTGGGGCCGGAAGGCGATGCGATGCCAGCAAGCGGTCCTTCTGCGTGGGCTGGAGAAAGACTGAGGTATCCACAGGGAAAGTGACGGTCCCTTTTCTACTGGAAATTTCTGGGGTGGAAATGCTGCGGTTTGGGAACCAGGCCCACGGGGAGGTTTCTGCGCCAAGGCTGGTAGACATGTCCTCCTAGCTAAAATTCTTCTGGTTCTCAGGCAGCGCATCTTTTTTGGAGCAGAAGAGGCAACGTTACTTAGCTCTGAGAGCCGCTTACGGTTTCCAGCCTCCCATTTGAGGTCCTTTTTGAATTTCCTTCTAGCTGCAAACCACCCAGCACTTCCCTTCAGGACCGACGTGTCTCTCCAGCTCCGTTTCTACCAGGGCTGAGGCTCTCTGCATCGAGGTTCTTGCATCGAGGCTGCGTTTGCGTAAGAGCTGGGATGACGTCGTCATGAGTGTTGAGGAGCAGCCTTAACGTGGGGGCACGTGGCTGCTTTTGTGGATAACCTTCGTGCGGATGGGGGATGTCGACGTGGATGATGTGGGCATGGGGTACTCGTTCTGCTCAGTTGCGTTGGAAGAAGGTTTTTATTTATTTAAAATTTGCTGCTCTGATGCTTTGTCGATGAATCGTAATGCTTCTGTAGACGGCTCCTGCCCTCCAACTGATGATCTCTGCCCTCTGGATGCCACCGGCACAGTGAAACTCGCTAGGCATCGGTCCTGTTTGCTTGCAGAAAAATGATGGAACTGCAGAAAGTGTACAGTAAAATGATGAAAAATACATTGGATTTTTTTGCAAATGTTTTCAGTTATAATTTTCTAGGGTTCTAACGCTACAAGTCGTCTCTAAACGAATGCCTTCTCATCTACCTGTTTGTTGAAAGAAATACCCCTTTTTTGTGGGGAAGGTTTTTTTTCTGTGTGTGAAGAAGGTCCCTAGGCTCGCCTTGTTTACATCTTTGTCTCTTGTTGTTACAGCCACGTAAATACCCAACTCGTATTTCATCCCGGTATTAAATGTCAAGCCGCAAATGTCCTGTGCTTTAGTGTGGGGTTTNGAGTGTAAGAGGAAAACTTTGTGGCTGCCTTTCAAGCGTGAAGCCTCCCTTTTTTTCACAGCTTTATGGCTCAAGCCAGCCTTTGTCTGAAAAGGATCCATAAAATTAAAGGATCCATAAAATTTAAGGCTCTGTTAAGAGCTCCTCTGGCTGGTGCTTCAGCTTCTGTATAGCTGGAAGATCTGTTCTGCGAGTAACTTTTCCGCTGGCTAGGATTGAATGGACTAGATGTTCCTTTTTCCCAAGTTGGCTCCTCCAGAAGGAGTTATTTGTCATGGAAGGTTTCTGGCTGGAACGAGTGAAGTCGAGCTGTTGTGTGCTCTCTCCAACATTGGCACCCAGTGTGGTGGAGCACTGAATCCCTCCCTCTTACTCGTGGTCTCCTGCTTTGTACTAGCAGATTAAATTCTGGTGGACCTTGCTTGTTGCTGGTGGCCATCTAGTTCTAAACTGGTTTTGGAGCTTAGGTTGCAGCTAGGGCCCCCACAGCTGCTTAGAGCCATCTGTGCATCCTTTGGTTAGATGTGCGTAGCCAAACTCCAGGAATTTTCTTAAGTTCCACATCTCAAATCTTCTGGTGCCTCATGTTCTGCACTGAAGGGATGCAGCGAGCGTTTCTGCAGGATGCTCGTCTGTCTTCAGGCTCAGGGTGGTCAAAGCCAAGTGCAGATTTTCAGGGATGCTTCCTGCCACGACCCATCAAATGACGGCAGCTCTTGAGATGTCCGGGCAATTCTTCGTCTCTTTGTCCAGCTCTCATCCNGAAGGTCCCTAGGCTCGCCTTGTTTACATCTTTGTCTCTTGTTGTTACAGCCACGTAAATACCCAACTCGTATTTCATCCCGGTATTAAATGTCAAGCCGCAAATGTCCTGTGCTTTAGTGTGGGGTTTCGGTTCTTATCTGCCTCTGGAAGCTGGGAGCATCAAGGCAAAGCCCTTTGGGTGGTGGTCTTCAGAGCTCGACGTCAAGGGCTTGAGCTGTGTTCCTGGTTTATGCTCGTTCTTTTATTGCTCAATTTTTAACATCAAAAGTAAATTCTGAACCCCAGTGTGAATCCTATTTGTGGGAGCAAGACTGTGTGCGGATAGATCCTAGGTCACTGGAGGAAGCTGAACTTTAAGCCCGTGGACTCTTAGGTACGGATGGGAATGGCAGCTCGGGATTTGTTTATAACGTTGCAACAGCACTCGGCTCCTTCCTCCCTGGGAGCTTCATTATGTCTCTGCCAGAGCGCTTTTGCTTCTGACTCTAAACCAGCCTCAATTTTATGTGAAAGTCCTTTCATAAAGTCATGGCAACGATCTCTCTGATCTGTTTATGACACGATTGGTGTTAGCCCCCAAGTACAACGGTCTGCGGGCAAATGCCGTTGCTCTGGAAGGGCCTACGTGGTAGGACGTAGGAGATGCTGTGGAACAAAAAGGAAAAATAGTTTGGGTTGGAAAGTGAAGACGGTGTTAGTTTGAACCGATAGTTGATGAGGTCCTCGGGGGATGTCACGCTCTGTGTGGTTAGGGAACGGGACGTTGTCACCCAGGCTGGGTTTGTTCATCTTCATGGATCCCTCTGGAAATCCAGTTGGAGCCGAGTCTGTTCGTAGGTGAAAATGAGGAACGAGCCTTTATTTTCAAAACTTCCAAGACAGGCTGAATTGTACGCTTGCAGAAGAGCCTTTTCTGCCCCACAGTACTCTTGTGTTCTCAGTAGGAAGGCAGTTTTTATTTAAAAAACCCAAATCCCCAAGACTTGAGACTGTTTGCAAAAGATGCTCCTTGCACCGCCTGATGGTGATGCTACGTTGTCTTCCTTCGCATGAGTGCTCGTTGTCTGGAGGATGCGCTTAACTCGCCTTTTTGAGCGACCTGGTGGCCAACACTAGAATCTAGAACCATTCTCTTCTAACGTCTTGGAACATACTGTGTTGTCGCGTGCCTAGAAAAAATCAAGTTGATCTCCTCAAGTACTCAGCTGCTCTCTGAGCCTTGGCGAGATGCATTCTTCTTTGCAGTGAGGTATAGATTGGGTATTTGGTGGCTGCAGCCAAAGACTAAGAATTTATTTATTTCCCAACCTAACGGTTCTTTAAGGTCTTCCTTACCTGTTCTGCTGCCGCACACATCTATTCTTGCTAAACGCTACTTCGGGGTATTTTTTTCCCCCCCTATATATTGATTGGCAGTCCAGGTAATCATCGTTGGAGCTGTCTTGAGGGCGCGCGAGCTGACTTATTTCAGCTCTGGAGGGCTTGATGTAATTTCTGACCATGCTGCAGTAAATTTGGGCCACGCAAATAGCTCCTTTTAGTACCGTCAGTCATTAGTGATCATGAAACCATTAATAATTTTGCCGTCTTTGTTGAATCAACGACTTCCAGATGGTTACGTTATCGCTTGTTGGGGCAGAGTTGAGGCTCTTTGGCTTTGATTTTTTTTTTCCTTTTTTTTTAACGTGCTTCTTGGTTGGATCTCCTCACATGCTTACTGCTGAGTCCCCCCTTTCCACCACCGTGTCCGTAATTACTCAGTTGTAAGTGCTGTGGAAAATACGCGCCCATTCTTACAGCCGAGAGAGTTTTTCGTAAGAGTCGCAGAGGGTCTGGTGTGATTCTAGCTGTTGTAGTCATTTAGTTTCTTAAGAAGGGCTTTTTATTTATTACTAGCTTGGGAATTGCCTGGTGAGTATAAATAAATCCATGGGGACGTTTCTGTCAGAAATGCCTCCAAATTTTTCTTTCTGCCCGTTTTGAAGTTTTTACAGGCGAGTGACGCGCCAGGAATAACTGGAGTTGTTGGAGAAAGCTGATTTAACGGACTGTGGTCACAGAGGCAGCTGGAAAGGAAGGATCAAAGCCTGGTAACAGCAAAGGAACTTGTCTGAAAGGAGGCATCTCTGGAAAGAGAAGAAACTCTCCTTGACCGTCATGAGCGATGGCTTCAAAGCCTGATGAAGCGAGCCCAACAGGCCACGTGTCCATGGGTAGTCTCGTCTGTCCACCCCCCCCCCCAGCTCCTTGCTGTGGTAAAATTCAAAGGTAAAAGCGATTCACAGCATCAGTATCAGCATGAGGTTGGAGATGAGGATTAGCAGCCAACCTCACGGATGGCCGGCACGTGACGGGGACCGGCATTTACAGCGAGGTTACGGTCCCGCGCAGGAAACGTACCGTGTCCTGTTGGAAGCTGTTGAAGAGTGAAGCTCTCCTGCTCGCCTTGGGATGAGGCAGCGGATTGTGGCAGGGGTGCATTCTGCTGCCACTGAGGCTGAGGGTCAGGCAATCGCTGCGCTGCTTTTGGGGCTCTTTGCCTTGTATTTGGATGCAAGTGCTTGCTTGAATTTTGCTGTTGTTGCTCAACTCCTTTTGCTTGAGTTGAGCTAAAAAGAGAAGAGGAGAGGAGATGGGAGAAGACCGGAGCGCTGAGCCTCTCGGGCTGATCTGAGGGTCCCTGGCTTACGTTAGTCTTGTGTCTGGGTACTTTTGGATTTGCCAGTAAGCTCAGGTACAACGTCATGGGCTGAAATGTCCATAGAAATATCTTCCAGCGACATTTCAGGGAGTAGATTCGGGAGCTGGGCCCTCTGCTAATATTGACTATAAAGAAATCAGCATTTTTCTTTGCCATGTGCAAAAGAGACTTGTTTTCACTGGCGAAAAAGACTGGATCATCCTGACCTCAACCTGAACTCTTGAACAACCTGGCAAACTCTTCATGGCTTCGTCTCTTCCCCACTGCCGCAGACCCCTGGGCACATGCCCAGCCGCTGCCCNAGGAGCTGGGCCCTCTGTTAATATTGACTATAAAGAAATCAGCATTTTTGTTTGCCACGTGCAAAAGAGACTTGTTTTCACTGGCGAAAAAGACTGGATCATCCTGACCTCAACCTGAACTCTTGAACAACCTGACAAACTCTTCATGGCTTCGTCTCTTCCCCACTGCCGCAGACCCCTGGGCACATGCCCAGCCGCTGCCCCGGGACATCATTTCTCGAGCGTTGGCTGGCGATGCGTTGGGGCCCGGCGATGCGTTGGAGCCCGACGCTGTTTCTGCGCACCCACCTTTCCTGCAAGGGGTAGAGATGTTCTGAGACGTGATTATTTTTTCCTTCGAGATTCATTCGTTCGGCCTCCGAATGGCAGGACGTCGATGGGGCAGGGGCGAGGAATCGCAAGGAGGCTTCTCAAGCGCGCTGAAAGCCAAATTGGAATGCTGGCGTTGCTGTGCGGACAGGGACGGTGGGATGCTTGCGTGGGGAGGAACAGAAGGGCCAAATTCATTTTACATTTGGGAAAAATCCAGGCAGTAAAGTCAATGTAACGCAATTCTGTCCAGTGTAGAAGGTGCAAAAGAAACTGGAGGGCTGGCGGAGTATTAATTACAGAAGCCAATTGAAAAATTATTTCTTTTTGGCTCTGCGTTCCGTACCCGTTCTTGCCGATGCAGGATCGAATTCTCGATAACAGATGCGGCTCTTTGCTCTGAAGGTATTAAATGCAGCTGCAGACAAGGCTGGACTGCATTTAAAAAAAAAAAACAGGGCTATTTATCCATTGGAACCACTGGCCAAAGGTTGTGATTGAACCGCCTTTGTTAACAAGGCTGAAATGAGGGGTGGAAGGGTTGTTTTTTAAAAATACAGGTGTTTTATTTCACCCTGGATTTAATGCAGGGGAGTCCTGTGGCTTAAAGGGTGTCGGAGCTGAGGGCTGCAAAGCCGTTGCGTGATAGCGTGGCTCAACCTCGGGAACGCTGCTCTGAAGTGCTGCTTCCCCGTCTCTACTTGAATTCTGCGTTTCTTAACCATGCTGAACCGAAGAGCAGCAATCCTGCTCCGTTGCAGAGCCATCAGCTCATTTTTAACACTGCTTTGGGTTCACCAAGTGCAAAATTTTCCCCGTGTTTATGTTCAGTAAGATAAGACATTGGTCTGTCTTATTTTATCTTTCGGTGCCGAGGCTGGGACGAGGCGTAATGGTGCCCAGCTGCCCTTGTGCAGAGGGTGCTTCAGCTTTGAAAAATAAAAATATCCGAGACCGCGATGTGGGATTTATGCCAGCCCTGACGCACCGGCGCTGTCTGCCTGGGCTCTCCTTTGATTTCCAGAGGTGTTCACGCAGGTAGCCTGCGAAACCTCCTGGATCTCCTGAACCCCAACCTGATTTTCAACAAAAAAACCCTGATTTTTTTTTTCCTCCGGATGGAGCAAGGGGACGGGTTCTTTTTTCCCCCTCGGATTTCTGTTCATCGTGGCAGCTTCGAGTGCACGGAGAACGGTAACGCCCGCATCTAGCAGCGGCTGGTATGGGCCGCCGCAAGGATTTTTGCTGATACGGTGGGTTTTTTTAAAAGGCGAGCAGACAGAATGCTTTGTACTTTCTGATTTTACTATGTTTAATGTGCTTAATTTAGTTAATTGTTCCCTGCCCTGTGCTGTTGGACCTGGATAGACTTTATATATATGTGTGTGTGTGTGTGTGTGTGTATATATATATATAAAAAAATATATATATATAAAGTCCTGTGTGTGTGTGTATATATATATAAAAAAAAAATATATATAAAGTCCTCGTCTGTGGTGGTTGTGGGGTCCTACCTCCCAGGCCGCTAACACGAGGCCAGTTCGCTAAATCTTTTAGGGAGCTCCTCCTCTTTGGGGTGTGATGTTTGCCCATGTCTACTGTTGGTTAGAACTGTCTTTTGTCTCCCCCAAAGGAAAAAAAAAAAAGGAAATACCCGCCGTCCTCCAGTTCTGTGACCCGTTGGCTTTATTTTGTATCGCCGGTATCTTTTGGACTCTGATAGAACGGCTTTCGTAGTGACTCTAGTGCTAGAAAATACAGCCTGATGCTGACACTGGAAGGGAAAATTACGTTAAAAAAGGTAATGAATTCAGCCCTAGCTCAAACCAGGGCAGCGCTGGATGTGCTCAGCTGTTCTCTGGATCAAGAAGTGGCTGAATGGAAGAACCCAGCGGGTTGTGAGCGGCGCGGGCTGGTCGGGTGCTGTGACCAGCGGGGTTCCCAGGGTTGGTGCTGGGTCCAGCCCTGTCCAACACGTTCATCAGCGCCCTGGATGAAGGGACGGAGCGCACCCTCAGCAGTTTGTGACGATACAAAGCTGGGGG
>VZSC01002444.1:37811-66720 GCA_013398225.1 Steatornis caripensis
TGCTGGGGTTCTGGGATTCTTCTGAGCGCCCGTGGCTGGCGTGTAGCAGCTTTCGGGGTGCAGGTGAGGGAAGGGTCCGAGGCGCTCGACGTTAATCGCATGGTGGAGGCGGATTGTGCGAATCAAATCGTTCAAGCATGCACAGAAATCCAGATTCCAAGTGTTTTGGAACACTAAAATGTTAATTTTAGTTTTTTAAGAGAAAACTAAATTGTCTTACCAAAACTAAAAACGTGTTGCGGATGTTTCAGGAAAGGAAGAGTATTTTATTGGCCGTCTGAGTCCTTTGAAGATCTCATTCCTTAACAGGAGACCCCAAATCCAAGGGTTTCTTCCTTGTCGACGTGCTCCGGTGGTGTCCCACTGTCCCTCAGCAGGGTTTCGGTGACGCTCGGCGGCCCAGCCAAGCTTTCCTTCCCCGACTGGCTTCGTTTTCCCACCAAGCCCGGTGCAGTAGGTGCTTCAGCAGGTCCAAACGGTGCCTGGGGTGTAAGGGATTTGCCCCCCACCGTGCCTCTCAGCGAGGCGAGGGCGGCACGGAGTCTGCCGGGCAGTGCCCACGGCTCCTCCAGCTCACCCAGCGCTCTCATCGTAGCTTCTGGTCCTGCGCCAGGGGTGAAGCCTTCAGCCTCGTACCAGCCAGGCGGCCGTTTGTCACCTGGCCGAGGCTGGGCAGACGAAGATTTCCCTCGGTGCTGGCTCTCCTTCAAGCTCTTCGGCGCATCCGTAGTCTGCCGCAGCGTCACCGGTCCCAGTGTGTGCTCTTAGATGGGCCCAGCAGCTTCAATCGTGCAATGACACGCTGTTATTTTAATCTGGGACACCTTTATCCAGTCCTCCTTTTTCCGTTTGTCCCTTGCTGGGCTCCCTCCGGTTTTATTGCTGTGTAACAGGCACAGCAGTTATCCACCTTAGCCCGAAAAAAGCCACTTTTGTTGCTCTTTACTGCAAGGACAGGCATCAGATCTGCTCTCCCGGAGAGGCCGTGGTGCCTGAGGCCGTGAGCATCTCCGCCGATGTCAGGTGTGTGCTGGAAGCTGGTCTGCTCGGTCAGCTCATCGGGTGGGTGTCACCGCCCTGGCGCCTTCGTTATCCAGCCCGCGCCGCCTGAGCTGTGACGGGAACGCAGTGTGGACTCTGCTGGTGAAAATTACGGGGGTACTTTGATGGAGAGGGTGCGTTTTCGTCTGGGGGAATTTGGGCTTTGTCTTAAACCCCCTGGTTACCGACCCTGCTCCGCGTTCCCCTGCCTGCTCGCTGACGATGCCGTGCTTTGCCTCCAGGTCCACGCCTGGGAGATCTCCGACCAGTTGCTGCAGATCCGTCAGGATGTGGAGTCCTGCTACTTCGCGGCGCAGACCATGAAGATGAAGATACAGACTTCCTTCTACGAACTCCCCACGGACTCCCACGCTTCGTTACGGGACTCTTTGCTCTCCCACATCCAGAACTTGAAAGACCTGTCACCGGTCATCGTAACCCAGGTAGGCGCTGGGCGGAGGAGTGGAAGCAGCTGCTCTACAAACGCCTGCGCGTGAGAGAGGTCGGAGGCTGCTCTCAGCAGTAAAGCCTGGCCCTGTTCAGTCCTAACTTTGCTGTTGAGAGCAGACTGGCAGCCGGGTTTGCATCACAGCCCTGCCAGAGCCCTTCCTATGGTAACTGCGGGTCACACCGACGGCGGCCGGCTCCAGCTTTTGTCACTTCTTTTTGTTGAAACAAAGCCCTTGGTCTCCCTTTGTTGCTTTTCCACTGGCACGGAGAACAGAGCAGGTCGATGCCTGCAGCCATCCCAGCCATGCCTCCCGGTACAGGATTGTTTGCCCTCCTCTGTTGTTTGATGCCTTTAGTTAAATCAATTACTTTATCCTCTTGTTTGCTGTTTGGAGGGGCCGAGAGGCAGAACAGCCGCTCCTGGGTTTTCCCTGTGCTCTGCAGCAGAGACAAAATGGAGATTTCTCCCGAGGTGCTGGCCTGTTCTAAGAAATTCCTTCGTTCTCCGTACAGCGTTCCCATTATCCGCTCATTTCTGCATCACGGGGTGTCTGACACCGCACAGACTGAGGCGAGGTTGCCTGTTCAGCCCCTAGATAGCCCGGCGGAGAGTATCACCCCATCGGGGGCAGTGGGCGTTGTGCAGTTAAGCACAGCGATCGCGCACGCAACGGGGATATTGCAAATTAATATCCTGCCCCTGCGGGCTCGGAGTCACCTGCCAGCCCAGGTCTGACGGTCGCAGCACCCTTTTCTCCTGTGCTGTTGGGCAGATTNCGTTGTGCAGTTAAGCACAGGGATCGTGCACGCAACGGGGATAGTGCAAATTAATATCCTGCCTCTGCGGGCTCGGAGTCACCTGCCAGCCCAGGTCTGACGGTCGCAGCACCCTTTTCTCCTGTGCTGTTGGGCAGATTTTGTCAGTCACCACACTGAGCTGTGCTTTTTTTTCTCTTCTCTTCCCCTTGCAGCTTGCTTTAGCAATAGCAGACCTTGCCCTGCAAATGGCTTCTTGGAAAGGCTGTGTACAAACACTGGTTGAAAAGTAAGTAATTGTTTATTTCGTTAAACTCTATAAATTGTTCCTTGAGTCGATGTTGAGCGGGTGGATCTGCGTGGTCCGAAAAGGCACGCGGCGGCAAACAGCCCGACGATACGGAAGTTTTTCTTCCTCGTTGAATAATTGGAAGTGTCTTGGATCGTGGCAGGGAGACGGGCTGGAGGGGGAGATGGGGCTGTCCGTGCCTCTGTGCAACAGAGAGGCTGTGCACGCTTCTGTGGACGCAGCTCTCGGACTCAGCTATTTTCCTCATCCCTGTTTTTGTTACGCTGTGATCCCTCGTCCCCTCCCAGCTTTAGCCGTAGCACAGGATCGAACAGCGGGGTCGAGTCATTTGCTGCCGCTGTTGGCCGTCCCGAGGCGCTCGCTCGGCCGGTGCCGTAATGCCCGGGTTCTGCGTGACAGCGTTTTCCCTGCCCTGCGTTTGCCAGCGTGGGATGCCACGTGCTGCGACCGCGCTGAGGTGGTCCCGTGCTATTTCTGTAGCAGGAGGGAACTTGATTTGTCCGGGCAGCGGTGCTTGGACTTGCTATGTTCATGGGCTGGGAAAGCTTTTGTCGTTTTTCTGTTGAAAAGTCTCGAGTGAAACCACTGACGGAGGCTCTTCTCGGCAGTGCTCTGCCCTTGCAGCTGGACACCGGAGTGTGTTAGCAGCGACACTTTGCTGAGTCTCTTTGAAACGCCGCTCCATCTCTCGCTGCCGGTATTTAGGTTTTCTGCGTGCGCTTGGCTGTTGCCTGCCTTCACGCGCTCTCCTTCCTCCCTGTTGTTTCAGGTACAGCAATGACGTAACATCACTGCCCTTTCTGCTGGAAATCCTCACGGTGCTGCCGGAAGAGGTTCACAGCCGATCCTTGCGCATCGGAGCCAACCGCCGTACTGAAATCATCGAAGATCTGGCGTACTACTCCAGCACGGTCATCTCTCTGCTGGTAAGGAGACCGAGCAGCGACCGAGCCCTGGTCAACTGCTAAAGAAGTTCATGCGGCTTCTTCTCGCCCTCTGCATCACTGATCCAGGTTATTCCAGGTTGGATGCGATCCAAAAGCCGGTCTGTGTGAAACAAGCTGATTTTACGTATTTTGGTTCCAAGCAGGTCAAAGTCACGGTCGGGTTCCTGTTGTCGGCACTGGATTGAAAGTGGAGCGAGGTCAGCTCTGGATTAGAGATGATCTCTAGACCACTTAGAGCCTGTGATTTCTCTCTCTTCTCATGCCCCTTTCAAACGTACCTGCCTAATTTCTGACTGCCGCGGGATGAGCTGACGTTACGTGTTGAGCCGCAGGTCACACTGAGTATCAGCCGAACAGGGAGACTGAGCTGAATCTCCTGTTTCTTCAAAGGTTGGGGAGCCTTTACGCTCTCTAACGATGAGATCGCTGTGGGCCCCAAAACGGGGCGAGTTTGGGGAGCAGAGAATGAGCGCAGAGGTGAATTGCTTCAGGGACTGGAAAGAAATGCTCCTTGCTGGCTCCTTCCTTTCCAGAGAGGCTTCTCATGTTATTCAGTGTTGTTTGAGCTCAGTAGATGAGTAGCCAGCCTGATCCGTGACTCGGGCTTCAAACAGAGTGTGTGCCGTAGCCTCTCGAGCTTCCCCTTAACATCCGCTGTGTCATGCTCCTTATCTAAAGAAGGAAAGATAACGTACCCTCGGCAGCGCCTCTCGAGTCTGTAAGTCCGCCGAGCAGCTGGTTAATGTCACTGTGCTGCAGATGGAGCCGGGGTTTGGTGTGTTTAATTGCAGCGGCTCTGCTCTGCAGCCGCGTCTTTCCGTGCTCGGCTGCCCTGCGCTCCGGGATCCGTGGTCTCCCCGTCTCTCTTCCAGCCGCCTCCCTCCTGCCCTGCTGGCCAGTGTTCCTTCGTTAACGGAGTTGTAGCTCTTGAAGACAGAAGGAACCATAGCCTTCAGGGTCCTTAATACTTTATCCACGTGAAACGCCGCGTGTTTCGCAGTGCTTTTTTGTGCCACTTCTCCAAATCACAGAATCACGCTCTCCCTTTGCTGTTAGGCTGTCGTTTAGATTTCCTTCTCCTCCACAAGCTAAACTGTAGGGCTTTTACGTGTGCCCCTGTTCTCTTCTCCTCACTTAATACCTCTTCACGTCTTTTCGAGCTCTAGCGTGCGGCATCTTTGCGCATCCCCAGTGCCGTGCTGCATGGAAGTGGGTGAAGGGCTCTGGGCTTGCTCTCGGGAACCAGGGAGAAGGGGAATGCCCTCCCTGGGATGTGATTCTCTGCTCAGAGAGGCTTCGCTTCTTGCAGTGCATCGCTTCATTTTCCTCCAGACTCGTGCGTCCTGCCATTTTGTTTATCCCCTCCTGGCTCTCCGATGTTACCTGCAGTCCCTCCCTGATACCCGTTCCCTCTCTGAATCCCCTTCTCTGATGGGACCCAACACAAAGTCAACCCCCACTGATTTTTCTTTGTTTCCTTTGGAGAAAAGTGTGGCGGTAGAGGTAAGGAGGGCTCCGTCGAAGTTTGCAACCGGCCTCAAACCTTTGCAGAAGGTCCCCGTTCTGTTTCCATGCTGCTTTTTGTGGGTCTGCAGTTAAGAAGGCCACAGAGAGCGTCTGGAGTAGAGATACGAGCATGGCAGATCGTTCTGGTGGAGGTTTCGTGTTTGTGCAATGCCTGGCTTTGCTTCTTCCCACGGAGGCCCGGGAAGGAGCTTTCGTTTTGTGGAGTTACTCCGGTAACAACGAAGGCAGGGGGATCGTGACAATCAAGGACTGTAGAATCACAGTGTCATTTTGGTTGGAAAAGATATTGAAGATCACCAGCGCTGCCAAGCCCACCACTAAACCACATCCCCGAGCACCATGTCTACATGTCCTTTAAACCGCTCCCAGGACGGTGACTCCACCATGGCCGTGGGCAGCCAGAGCTGGGCTGTGTCCTCTGCTCAGCAGCAGCTCAAGTCTTGCTTGAGAAGACTCTCTTCCCCCTTCAAGCTGTATTTGTCACGGCAGAGGTCCGTGCCGTTACCACCGCAGCCGTTAGGGGAGCCCAATTCCGCTTTTTCCGTAAGCTTAATTGTCTTTGAACGAGTCCTTGCTCACTTCTGAAACTCTTTTCACCTTCCTCGAATCCCCGCGCCGTGCCGTCCCTCTGAGCCGTCTCCAGCCCTCAGCTCTCTTCCTGGGGCGTCTCGGAGAAGTCTGGCTGTCACATCGGTGAGACAGGCAACATCACCTCACTCCGGCTGCTCGCGGCTTTACCGGAGACGATGCGTGGTGCCAGTGTTGGATGGCGAATTGTCGTAGCCCCGTTGTAAGACTTTACGCTCAGACTTCCTCTGCATCTGCGTGGAGCTTTTGTGGTAAATCCCAGTGCGGGCATTTCAACTGCCTGAAATTAAATTTCTGAAATTAAACTTCAACCACCTAAGCAAAACTAAATTTTCTGCGCAGGATTTAAATGCTCAATTCACTTTCTCGAGTTGCAAAGTGGGGTTTTAAGAAATTGTGCAGGGACCGCGATGAAGGTCAACATTCCGCTTTTCAGGCTTGAAACGTCAAGCGAGGATCTCTGGAAGCTCTCGTGTGCGGGATTGCTGGGCCAGTTTAGGCTCTCTTCTGCGGAGAAGGGAGTCTGGGGTCCTTCTCCAGGTCCTGCCTGTCCACTTACTCTTCCTTTCCCTCAGCCTGGCAAGGTCAGGGCTTCCCTCGGTGTTGGGTTTTGGTGAGGGCTGCTATTAGGTTGCAGAAGCGTTGGCCGTCACTGCCAGACCCACGTCGTGTCTCGGGCACTGCGATGGTGTCTTCGGGCTGTCCTCGGGTTGGTCTTTGGGGAAGGTCTGACCCTCAGGACCGATCTTCAGTGGTGGTTTTGTGGCGAGGAATATAAAATTGAGATTAGGGTGAGTTTAGGGATTTATCCTGTACGGAACTTGTCCGTGTCCCTGCTCCACCAGCCTGCGACGGGGTCCTGCAGACGTACGATGGGCCAGGAGTGAATGAAAACGCTCAGAAATGCTTTTCTTTCCGCTTCTGTAACAGCAGCTGAAGTTGGCTGAGAGGTTTTTAGCTCTGCCCCTATATCTCACCGAGTCCAGAGCCATTTCACTCGGGGACGGGGATTTTGGAAGCAATCCGCTTTCCTGAATGCGCTTTACGTGGACTTTGAGGGGATGCTCAGAGTCCACCTGCTCTCGAGAGGGTGTCTGCAGAACTGATGACAAAACCAGCGTGGGGACCTGGTCGCCGTAGGGTAGAGGCAGAAGTCCTCTCTGCTGGGGTGGGCCTCCTCAGGCGTCTTCTGGTCAGAGAGGTGCTTCCACGTACGGACAACGCTGTTGCTTCATGGCTGAAAGTTGTGTGTGCCTCTTGGAGGGATCGCTGGGACTGCCCCAGGCCCCCTTTGCCTCGCTGAGGTTCGTGGTGGGCGTTCTCGATGCTGTTGTAGAGACTCCGGGATGGCTTTCCAAAAATTTATTTATGATTTCGCTTGTGAAATGGCATGTTGGTGTTGGGGTCCTAAGCCGTTCTTCCTTGTCCTGCCATAGATGACGTGCGTGGAGAAAGCAGGCAACGATGAGAAGATGCTCATCAAAATCTTCCGGTGCTTGGGGAGCTGGTTCAACCTGGGTGTCCTGGACAGCACCTTCATGGCAAACAGCAAGTTACTGTCACTCCTCTTCGAGGTGCTGGTGAGTATCTCTCTTGGGAAAATGAGGTGGTGGTGGGCCTTGGGTACCAGGATGGTGTCGCTTTTTAAATCCAAGAATGTGGCTTTACACTATGCGGCCGCGGAAGGTGAGTTTCGTCCCTCCCGTCTTGAGCAGGAACCCTCTGGTCCTTGCTTTGATCAGCTCCTTAGAGCGGGCTGTCCCTCTCTGCTAGCCGGCGGGGAAGAGCAAGCTCTCTGTGCACGGTCACGGCTCTGTGCCGCCTGGAACGATGATCTTGCTTTTGTATGGGTTGTCCGCCTTGGAGGATGATCGGAGAGCAGCAGCATGGAGCGGGAGTCATCTTCTGGCGGCTGCTGCAAGTTCCCATGTGTCTTCCCTGCCTCCTGTTAGCCCTGGGAAGCTTTGAAGACGGTGCATGGGTGACACCTGATGCTGGCTGATCCCTCAGGGGAGAAGGCAGAACTACGCTTGAGGGTTTCCTCTGCCTGCGTGCTTGGTCCTTAGCTCAGGATTTGTGATGTGGGGACAAGACCGATGGACGGGGCGTTCAGAGGTGAACAAAAAAAAAACACGTGCGTGGTTTTTTGGCCATTTGCGTGGAGGAAAGAGACTCTGCAGCTCCTTCAGGATTATTCTTTCCTGCCCGTCTTCTGTTTTGACCCAGAGAATACGTGCTCAGAGGTGAGCACCATTCCTGGGCAGACGTGAAAAGACTCCTAAATCTCTCCTGAGCCAAATGCTCTTGCCTCCTTTTACCGAAGCCCCTCTCAGCCACGTGGCTCAGCCATTCCCTGCGAGGTAAGGGCGATAGCTGCGTGGTGCCCGTGATGCACCTCCTCCTGCACTGCTCAGGAATCGCGGCTGTTTCCGGCGATGGGGCAGAGACAGAGGCGTTGGGTCATGGGAACCTTCCTGCCCCGTTGCCACGAATGAGCCTTTTCATGGACTCGTTGCTACGCTTGCTGGCAGGACAGCCCNTCTCCTCCTGCACCGCTCAGGAATCGCGGCTGTTTCCGGCGACGGGGCAGAGACAGAGGCGTTGGGTCATGGGAACCTTCCTGCCCCGTTGCCACGAATGAGCCTTTTCATGGACTCGTTGCTACGCTTGCTGGCAGGACAGCCCATCAAGAAAAAAAGCGCAAAGACTATTTAGCGTTCTGTTTATATCTGCTCATCAATATTTATATCTAATCATCAATCTTGGACCCTGTGTTAAGTGGAGATCTTGTCTAGCTCAAGCAGGAGCCAGGTCCCGTTTCTCTGTGACGGTCGCAAACCACTCGGAGCAGAGCAGAAGTTTTGACATCCGAGAAGCGACCGCTTGTGGCCGTTACCGTGGGATGTCGCCGCTGCCAAAGCAGGTGCCGGGCGTGCTTTTGAGCGTAGCTAGACTTTAAAAGAGAGAGAGTTTTGGTCTGAAACACACTGTTGCTCGGTCCTTGCTGCGAGTCCAGTTCTTTTCGTGAGGCACTGAGCAAAATACATTCGTTCGGCGCGCTGTTGAAGTAAGCTTGCCGCCCTCGTGGGTTTAAGTATTTATTAGCTTCGGCTTTAAAAGCTACCTGTTGTTGAAGAAGCTGCGTTTGCTTAGTACTAAAATCAATGTATTTTTTTCTGGTTTTGTTTTGTTTTCTTTCCAGATTTTCAATCAAATAGTATTTAATTCCTTTTCTGACGCTTTCACCTTGGAGAATTAACTACAGAAGGTGTTTGGGTGGGGGTTTATTTGTCCTGTCTGAACACGGGGGAGCTGAAGGGGCCAGCGAAAGAGGGAGGTTAGGAGAATCCCGCGTCGCTGCGACAGGGACGGCCGTGAACCGAACAAACAGGAAGGAGGAATTCCTGGAGGACAGAGGTTTCTGCTGCGGCGCTGCCCGGCCCTGAGACCCGGCGCAGGAATTGTCTGTTCCTGCTCCCGTAGTTAAACAGGATCCCTCATTTGTGTCTGTTCCACGGTGCCGATTTAATTAACGACGAACGCAGGTGAGAAGGAACAGACGGCGTTCATGCAGGGACGCGGCTCCCGAGCGCTGCCGCAGCAGAAACCCAGCTCCTCCAGGACAGGGCGTTCGCCTCAGCGGCCTTTTAATTGTGCAAACGGCATGAAATCCGGCATTTTTTTTTCCCTCCCCCGCTTCCACCTTCACATGGGGCCGTGAAATGTTCTCCACATGCCTTGAGGTCTCGTGTGAAAGGATGCACAGGCACGGAGTTGCTGCGCCTTTGTTTCCGCTCTTTGCTGTTTGCTCTCTCCTCCTCCTCCTTAGTATGCCGGTCTTGTCTCCCTCCTTAATTACTCAGGGCTCCTCGGGAGCCATTAAAGCGCCTGTTAAATCAACCTTGCGCAGTCGCTAGGCACGTCTGCCAGGCGGGACCTGAAATCCACTTGTTCACCCCCAGACCATCACGATGATAAATATTTCACGCTGGTGAGAATCCCCCTCTCCTCCTTCACCGAGGAGTCTGATCCTTACGGGTCCCGTCTCAACTTGAGGGACTCGATGGCCCAGCCGGGGTGATGAGCAGCACAATGTTCCCTTTCCTTGCGGACCGCTGTGGATTTTGGTTGGCATTTTCCCTCCTGCGGTTGCCTCTCCCAAGGAAGACTCGGTGGGGTCCTGTTGGGGAGGGTCAGTTTTCACCTCAGGTGTCCGGGGAGTGGTAGGCAACGACAGGCTTTGCAGGGCCGGGTTGTTGGGAGCTGTGGCCATGCGGAAGCTCTACAAAGCGTTTCAGGAACCACGAAAGACTGGTTTTTCCATTACCGTCTCATTTCGTGTATAATCACCGGGCTCTTCTCGTTTCTCGCAGCAACAAGACAAGACATCATCCAACCTCCACGAAGCCGCTTCGGACTGCGTGTGCTCAGCCCTCTACGCCATCGAGAACGTCGAGACAAACCTTCCCTTGGCCTTGCAGCTTTTCCAGGGCGTCCTCACTCTTGAGAGCGCCTATCACATGGCTGTAGCACGCGAGGACCTAGACAAGTAAGTCGACTTGCAGCCGTGGCCGTGCCCGGAAGGGAAGGAGAGGTACGGTAATTAACTGTCACGGTGTCTGTCCGCAGTTATTTTTGGCATCCGTGCGGCGCTCTGAAGTCTCCTATGCAAATAAGTATTTGTTGAACAAAGACAAGAGAGCAAATGACTTCCTCGCCCTTGGTGCACCCGTCTGCGCTCCAGGCGTGCGCGCTCAGCTCAGGCTTTGGCAGAGTTAGACCGTCACCAGGCTAACCACGGCTTGCTGGGGTGCTTGGTCTTCCTTGCAGTGGGCGAAGCACAAGGGAAGTAGCCTGAGACGCGGCTGATGCGTTGCCAGCCTTAAAATAGAGCGTAGGAGTGACCTTCTGCCTCCTGCCTACAAATGTCCCTACCTGGCTCGGCTGTTCCCCGTGGAAAGATGTGCTGGCTGGGTCATCAGCCCCTCGTTCTTGACTTCCAAGAAACTGTAGCCTTCGTACCTTGATCAAGGACGTTGAAACCGGTGCTTCATGTGCCGTGGCTCCTAGGAAACATTGCTGCTCTGACTGGAAACCCTCTGATCTCCAGCCTCAGTTGATTCTAGGCCTGTTCACGCCTGTTCTCTTTTGCCAACGTTGTCTTACCTTGAGCAGCTCCCCAGCCTGTTCCCGGGTGTGTTTGTAGGTAGGAAGCATCCAGCCTCGAGTTTACGTAAACAAGCCCAGCTCTTTCAGTCCTGAGAGACAGCTTGCTTTTCCCTGGGTGGTCTTTAGTCCTCCCGTTCTGAATTTAGCTTCCTTGAGCGCAAGGGCCTGAGGGGTACACGCTGCTCTGGGATGGATCTCGCGCCCGTGCGTTGGCATCGTGGCGTCCCTGTGTGCAGGCGGCACCTTGCTGGGGATCTCTTGCCTTTCCAGTCACCTCGCGGTGTCTCGGCCGTCGTGGGACTGATGAGTCCATCCACACGTTCTCAGAAGCGGGCCGCTTTTCCTCCTCAAATTCAGCCGGTTTTCGTTCTTCCTCCGCACAAATACCGCATTGCGGCTTTATCAGTGAACACCCTTAGCGCTAGCTCTTCCTTTTTTATGTGGCTGTCACTGACGAACCTAGACACGATCAGTTGTGAGCTTGATCTGCAACCTCCCTAGCACCAGCCTGGTGTTTCCTCTTCAGCGCAGCCTGCTAACCACCCTGCTCACCAGCCGGTCACCTCTCCCCTCAGCTGTGCTTTATCCGGTTTCACCAGCTTCTCTGACACCACCTTCTCCCGCTCTGCCCCGTTTCTCCTGTTTCAAGACCTTGCTGAGAAGAGGAAGGTGGGTCCAGTCTATTCTTGGTAAACCCCCATTGCCTTTAGCCCTTTTCCCTCCGACTTCCACGTATCTGCAGAATTACATAGGACCTTGCTCGTGCCGCCGAGGGCAGGTTAATCGGCCCGTATTTGCCAGACCCTCTGTCCTTGTTGCCAAAGACGAGCGCGTTTTGTGGCCACGCAAGGTGTTGCCGCTGACGGAAACCTCGAGCGTGGCAACGAAGCTGTAGGTCGGATGTCCGGCATCTGATTTTTGGCTCCTGGCATCACGGTTAGCCAGTCCCCGCTGCTTCCACCCTGGAGGGAAACGGATCCTCGTGTCTGAACGACCTCCTCCTGCCTTCGCCCCTCCGCTTCAGCCACAGTATTGCAAACTGATGCGTACTCACGCAGTTTTAGCTGTGCCACGGATCTTTCGTCGCGCCGGCATCTTGAGCGCGCAGCGGTTCTGCCGGCTGTTTATTACAACTGCAAAATCCGGTGCTCTTCTTCTTGTGACTGTCCTTGGCGTGGGGTCTGCTGCTGGTTTGGCTTCTGGCAATTCTCGCTTGATCGCTGCTCGTCTTGCCTTCCAGAATCCAGCTGTCTGCTTCGCAGTCCTCCTCCCTGACAGCCCCGCGGCTGCTTGGAGGCGCTTGGCTCGCTGCTGAGGCTTCGCAGATGACTGAGGCTCAACAACTCAACGAGCGTCTCTCCCTCTCCTCATTTCAGCTTGGGGTGCGGAGCCCTGATAGCGCAGTTGCCTTTGCCTTAAGGGAATTCCAAGCCTCTGCCACGTTAACATGAGATTTCCACAAGCGAAATGAGTCGTTACTCCGCCGAAGTTGGCCCTTTGGAAACGGAAAATTGTGGTAGCGTCTGTTCCCGCTGATCCTTCCGTTTAACACTAATAGAATTAGCCTTCAGTTGTCAGGCGCGTGAAAGTTTGCTGTAATACCCGCTCTGCTCGGTAAGATTGGCTCTGCAGCAGGGTCTCTTGGGTCTGTGACTTTCGGAAACACTTGGGAGCTTTCATCTTCAGGAATTGCTGGGGCACGGTGTAAATCGGTAGCGTCTGTTCTCCAGTCTCTTGTCGGAGAAGGCGGTCTCTCCTAAGCACTTCCAGGTATTGTATCGAGGTGCTTGGCGACGCCTCGCCGTGTTCGATCTGCTCCTGGGGCTACGCTGCGGAGCCGGCGGGATCTGGAAAGGGTTCTGAAACCTTTTGGGATTTTTAAAAAAAAAAAAAAAATCATCTCACAGAGGCGGCTCGCCTCTGTCTTTAAGCCAGGCTTTAGGGTGTGTTTGCAGCATGTCTCTGGGTGCGTGTTGCTTTAGGATTTCCTAAACCTCTCCAGAACACGAATGCTAAAACCAAAGCCCAGGACCAACGGCTTATCTCGGACCTCTCCCCCAAATCCCTGATGCGAGGTGGTTTTCTTGGTGAGGAGCAGTCCTTGGGTCGACGTTTGCTCCCTCACGCCGTGCCGTCGCTCCAGGATGTTCGCTCTTCCCTCTGCTTCTGCAATCTTAAAGCAGATTAAAGCTCCCGGTTCCGCTCAGCCGCTAAATCGTTTTTGGCTTAAGAGCAGCCGTGTTTTTGCGCGGCGCTGTCCCCTGCGCAGGCCGTGGGACATCCTGGGCTTGTTTTTAAAGCAGGTTTGTGTGTTCGTCTTCTGGAACGTGGCTCCTTCCGCGTGCTGCGCTGGACTCGAGCCGTTTCGTAGCCGGCGCCCGGCGCTTTGTTTCCCCCCGTGCTGTGGTTTTGGAGAAGTTTTCTCAGGTGCCGTGGGTGATAGGAAAATTCCGTGAGATTTGCGTATTGGAACCCACTGTTTTCACCTACTTCTGAACGAAGCCGAGTTCCCCTGTTGAAGTGTTTCCCTGTTGAAGTGTTTCCCTACTGCTGACGGAAAACTAAAGCAGAAGTCGGCATGTCTTGCTCCGAGATGAGGCTCCGGGGCGTGTTACCTGCACGGACCAAACCTCTCCTGTGCTGGGATATCTGGTCCGGTGTGGGAAGATCTTTCTGACTCCTGCCTTGTTTTGTTTTTTGTTTTTCCTTCTGCGCCAGGGTGCTCAATTATTGCCGTGTTTTCACCGAGCTGTGCGAGACGTTCCTAGATAAAATAGTTTGTACGCCAGGCCAGGGGCTGGGTGACCTGCGGACGCTGGAGCTGCTGCTGATATGTGCGGGTCACCCGCAGTACGAGGTGAGTGAGGTTTTACGCGTGTTCCTCTCCTCGCCGCTATCACCAAATCTCCCTCGTCCGGAGCAGAGAAAGCAAAAACCTTTCTCTTGTACGGACAACGTGGTCGGGAGGCTTCAGTTCCTGTGAGCTGCTGGCCTTGAAACGCCTGCGTTGTGTTCGCGGTGCAACAATTGGGTTTAGCTTCCCTCTCCCGGCGTCCTGGACGTGTGAGCCTGCGAGTACAGCTCTGGAAGCCTCCGTTAGTTTCTTTCCGGGTGTTCGACTCGAGTTCAGCTTTGCGGGGATCGCAGTGTAGCTCACGGTGACTTTGCCCTCCGAGTAAGTGAAATGCCATTTTCCATCAAAGGACCGTCGTCGCTTAAGTACGGAGCGTTGTATTTAAGGCGCGGGCTCTCCTTTCAGCCCCGCGTTTTACGCTTCCCAAACTGTTTGTTAAATCCCAGTGGCTGATCCCTGGCTGGCTGCTGTCCGCGGGCGGAGGTTCCGTCGCAGAGGGGTTGCCCTGCCGCATCGGACGCGGGGAGCGGCGAGGTGCCAGCTGGGATTTACTGGGCTGCGCTCCCTTCCTTCCCTCCGGGTTTAAGGCCCTGCTGCCGGAGGGATTTAACCCCCTGAAGTGATGGATGGGAGGCGGGTACGGAATGAGCCGGTGCGCTCGCCACGACTGGGTTTTCCAGAAGCTTTCAGAGCCCCGAAAGTACGTCAGACCCGAGAACCAGCGGGCGAGTTAGCTAAGAAACGACGGCTGCTGCAATGCAACCCTCCGGGGCTCGTTCGCCCTGGAAATTGCGGAGTAGCTGTGCTTCGTGAGGTCTCTGTGGTGCTCGCTTGGGCCTCGCTGACTATTTCAGTCCCATTTCCAGGTCTGTTAAGCTCAGTCTCCCTTGGGCATGACCTTGTCCTGTGCCAGCGACGCTTAGGAGGACTTGAAGCTCTGCAGCTACTCCTGAAAAAAATCTGCGCTGTTTTGTTTTTTTTTTTAATTTCCTGCAATAACTGCACTTAGAAAGCGGCTGTAGGCTTTGGAGCAACGTCCCCCTTCCAGCCTGAGCTGCTCTCTCGGAGATGTTTGCTCCTGTCTGGGGCTGCTGTCCCCCTCGCATCGTTAGCCCAAGCCTGGGTGCTCCCCACATCAGCCGTCGGGAGGCTTAGACCGTTAAATGGCCGGGCAGGGGCGCTGAGGATCATCTCTAGGTGGGCAAATTCTGCCGCCGATGTGCCGCTCTGGTGATGGCAGCGTACCCGCAAGCAGCAAAATGCCCCGTAGCGTGTTGGGGCAGGCTGGGAATTCAACATCTGCTGCTGCGCGAGCAAGGGCAGAGCGCGTGCACGGATCGGGCTCGGGGAGATGGGAATTTATCGCTGGCGGATTTGACTGACGTGAAACGAGGCGATGTCCGCGCTTTGAGGCAAGAGACGGTTCTTCTGCTTCTAATGTCAGTTTTGCAGAGAAGAGGCTTTACTTCTGAGGGCTGGTGATGGGTTTTCAGATTAACTCAGTGGGTTTCGAATCCCTTGCTAAGTGACAGGCAGCAGAGGAGGCCGGGGAAGCTGGGGGAGCCAGCCCGCCTCGCGTCACCACATGATGAAGCGGCACCGGTGGAAATCTGCGGCACCCCACCACGCTGCGGGCACCCCCAGAGAAGGTTTTTCTGTCGGGAGCACCAGCAGAGCGGAGAGAAAAAAAAAACCTATCGTGTTGGCAACAAGGTGCTGAATTTTCTTTTTTCTTTCGGAACAGGTGGTAGAAATTTCGTTCAACTTCTGGTACAGACTCGGGGAGCACCTGTACAAGACGGACGATGCGGTCATCCACAGCATCTTCAAAGCCTACATCCAGCGCCTTCTCCACGCCCTGGCCAGGCACTGCCAGCTGGACTCGGACCACGTAAGGCTGCGTTCGCTTCGTTTCCTCAGGAGGCAGAGGGGTCGTAGGACGCGTCCGTCCTCGCCGCCGCACGCTCGCGGCTCTGCGGGCCGTAGCTTTGCGCTCGCAGTGATTGTGGAGAGAGGCTCAAGAGCAATTAAAATTGCTGTACTAAACCTCTTTTCGTTAAGCCTGCCCCTTGTTCTAAAAGCTTTCTGGCATCTGGCTGCTGCGGGGTGACCCTCTCCCTGCTCCCTGCGGCGTGGTTCCCGTTTTGGGAGCTGCGGAGAGATGCGTCGTCCCCTGCTCGGGGGCGTTTTTGTCGGAATGAAGCCTGCACAGCTCGCTAGCCGCAGGGCTGTCATCTTCCTCCTTGAAGTCCGGGATGATTTATCTTTCTTCCCTCTCTGCCTGTGCTCTTCATCCCCTTGATTTCCATCCCTTTGTCGGAGTGGGAATACACAGCGTGCGTTCAGGCTGTTCGCGTTTTCTTTGTGCACGGTCCTTCAGACTCCCTTCGGCAGGTCGATCTGGGGAGAGGAGGACGGGAATGATGGATCTCTTCTCCTAAAACGGAATCGCTTGTCTTGCCCTAGCTGCGGGTGAATGGGAACCCGGATTTCTCTGAGCCTCTCTCACCCTTTTGCCCTCCCTCATCTCTGTTAGGAGGGTGTCCCGGAGGAGACGGATGACTTCGGGGAGTTCCGGATGCGGGTCTCGGACCTGGTGAAAGACCTGATCTTCCTGGTGGGATCGGTGGAGTGTTTTGCTCAGGTGGGTTTGCGGGAGCGTCGTGAGGCACGCTCGCGTCCGTCGCTGTGCCGGAGGTAGCCGAGCCCCGGTGGCCTTCGGGGCGGGGAGGAGGGCACGCACATCAGCTCCTCGTGCACAAGGAAGCAACCTCATGTCTCGAAATAAGTGGTGGGGACCGTTCTGGGCGAAGCAGGGGGTGTTGCGCAGAGGGATGCTAGCTGGGGAACGGTACTCTGGTCCCAAAATAGCAGCGTGAGCCGTGGAACACGGCGGGTCCCGCGCCTTCAGCCTGGTGGTTCAGGTGTCGGAGGAGGTGAGGAGCGGGTGGCGATCTGCAGGGTGGGATTCGTGACCCCATGCCCGCGGGCTGTGTTCGTAGCTTCTTTTGCAACTGATTTCTCTTTCTTGCAGCTTTACGCGACTCTGAAGGATGGGAATCCACCCTGGGAGGTGACGGAAGCCGTCCTCTTCATCATGGCCTCCATAGCCAAGAGCGTTGACCAGTGAGTGTTGACCATCCTGCTCGTGTCTGTAAAGGCTGCGGGGCCAGGCGTTGCCTCCGAGCGAGTTCTCAGAGACACCGAAAATATCCCAAGGATTACTCCTAGCAACGTGCTTTCCCAGGCTGAAACGTTTAAAAAGCCCACGCTTTATCTCAGACAGTACAGACCCTGTACGCTGAGGACCACAGCAGTGCGGTACCTCTTGCTGATGGAGCAGTCCTGTAGCCCAAGGACTGAGGTCTCCTTTTCCTGGCCAGGAATACGGCTCCGGAACGGAGCTGGGACTGCGTGAAGCAGTTGGACCTTCTCAGGTCTCCTCTGCCTGCCTGGGGACTTTCGTAGAATCACAGGATGGTCTGGGGTGGGAGAGAGCTGTAAAGGCCATCCAGTCCCACCCCCTGCCCTGAGCAGCGACATCTTCAACCGGATCAGGTTGTTCACAGCCCTGTCCAATCTGGCCTTGAACGTTTCCAGGGAGGGGGCATCGACCACCACTCCGGGCAACCTGTGCCGGTGTCCCACCACCCTCAGCGTAAACAATTTCTTCCTTAGATCTAGCTTGACTAGACTTTTTAGTGCTGCAGACTGGAGTTCAGCCCTGGTAAAATAAGATAAGCGTTCATTTCCCCTTCCTTTACCTCCTGGAAGCAAAGCATTTTTGCTCAGGCCAGTTATTTGGGGATCCTTCCGCCTCCAGTTAGCCTTGTCCCAGATATCTTTAGGGAACGTTAAATCACTTTCTGGAAGCGCCTTTCCTCCCCTGTTAGTTGTAGTGGAAGCATTGCCAGCAAATATCCGGGCTGGTGAGAGTGCAGCGAGACCTCCGGCGTGCTGAGCACCGCACCGATGCGGCGGAACAGCCCGGCTGGCCTTCACCGGGACACTGGGGGAGTCACCGCGTTCGCGACGCACTCGCTGGCTCCCGTTATCTATGTCAAGGCTGCACTTGCTCGTTTTTATCTCTGTTTTTTATTTCTGCTTTGTTTCCCAGAGCGCCAGCCTCTCGTGGCCTTGCACGGCTGGAGCACGGGGCAGTCGGCTCCCCGCCGGCGTGTCCCGCGAGCCTCGCGCTCGCCCCGTGCCTCCACCGAGCTCGGCCCCGCTCTCGCACGAGAGGGCGAGCGGTGCTGTGCGCCGGGCGAGCGAGCCGGAGCCCTGCCGCCGACGTGGGCTGCAGGGAGCTCGGGGCTCGCCCGGTAGCACCCTCCCACACCGGGAACAGGCTCCCCTGGCTTTGTGCCGTCTCCGGAGGATGAATTAGCTTTGCTCTTGTGCCATGAGCACTCTTCCTGGAGAAGTATTTGTTTTGTTCTGCTCCCTTTGGTAAAGCTGGAGGCTGTTGTGCATCTAGATCCCAGCTCCAACAGCCGCCAAGCCCCCCGCTAGCCCACGGGACTACCACAGCCACAGGGCTTGCCTGGCTGGTTCTGAGTAGCGACGGGACGCGACTGGGTTCAGTCAAACCAGCCGCTCTGCGGAAATGGTCCGGGAGCCGCCTTGGAGCTGAGCTGGCTGCTTTTTCCTCGCAGGGAGAACAACCCGACCCTGGTGGAGGTGCTGGAGGGGGTGGTTCGCCTCCCCGAGACGGTGCACACTGCCGTCCGCTACACCAGCATCGAGCTGGTGGGAGAGATGAGCGAGGTGGTGGACAGAAACCCCCAGTTCCTGGGTGAGTACCTCCTGCCACGCCGCCGCCCTGCCCCGCGGTGAGCCTGGTGCCTGGGAACCCCCCGTCCTCACCCCGGCTCTCTCCTCCGCAGATCCCGTGCTGGGTTATTTGATGAAAGGTCTGTGCGACAGGCGGCTGGCCTCAGCGGCGGCCAAGGCCATCCACAATATCTGCTCGGTATGCCGGGACCACATGGCTCAGCACTTTAACGGCCTCCTGGAGATAGCCCGTTCTCTCGACTCCTTCACGCTCTCTCCGGAGGCGGCCGTGGGACTCCTGAAGGGTGCGTATGGAAAAGCCGACGGTGTATTTATTTTTTTTTTTTCTTTTGGGTGGGGGGATCACTCACCGCAGATGCCGCAATCCTGTTTTCTGGTCTCGGTTTGCCCTGAGGCGCTCCGCGTGTCCCTGTGTTGAGAGCTCGCCTGGGGCAGGAGGTGGAGGGAGATCCTTTCCAAGTTTACACGCTGTCTCCACCGCTGCTCTGAACTTGGAAATCCGGGACAAAAACATCGGAAACACTCGCAGCCGAGCTAGCAACGGGTTACTGCTGCGTCCCAACACTCAGACGCCGGCTGCTGTACGCGCAGCGTGGAAAATCCCGAGTATTCTTCATTTTAGAGGCAGTTTGGGCGCAAAGAACGTCATTTTTCAACTCCAGCCTGCGCTCAGAGCCTTTGGCTGCTGGGCATCGCGTGCCCCTTCCACGACGGCTGGTTTCACGGACGCGTGGGACTCGCGTCCACGCCTCAAAAATTCCCTACGGCTTCGAGCGCTTCCGAAACCTTTGAAAACGGAGCAGCTGTGGAGCTTGTGCGCAGGGAGCCTTACTGCGGCTGTGCGGGCGGGCTGTGCGACTCAAGAGGCCAGACTCACGTTTCCTCCCTTGCTTGCGCCCACGTATCGATGCAGGCAGCATTACCGTGCCGCAACGTGTTTCCTCCTCCTCCTTTAAAACAACACAACAGATGCGTGAGCTGCCGAGAATTTTTTCCTCCCGGCGTTGTCCTCATCCCTGCCACCTCCCCAGCCCTGNTACCCTGCCGCAACGTGTTTCCTCCTCCTCCTTTAAAACAACACAACAGATGCGTGAGCTGCCGAGAATTTTTTCCTCCCGGCGTTGTCCTCATCCCTGCCACCTCCCCAGCCCTGTGGTCTGCCAGCTCCTCCGCCGTGCCGTGGCCGTGCTCCTCGCGCCGTTGAGCGGGATGCCGTGGCGTGGCGGTGGGGAGCGGCTCCCACGCTCGTCTTTGCGTCTCATTTTTGTGGGAGCCCTGAAAGGCCTTGGCTGTGGGTCGAAGGAAGCTTCTTCGGGCGTTGCGATGCTGTGGAGCAGCGGGGCAGGGACGCTGCAGGGACACGCTGGCGTGTCCAGATGTGCTCGTGCTGTCCGTCTGCCTTTAGCTCATCCCTGTACTCCCGCGTGCCGGCATCCCTTCCTCCTTCCCGCCCCGCGGAAACTATTTCGGTGTCTGGTTTAACCAAAGAGTCGGCTCCGAGCTGCAGAGAAACATTTTCCCGACTCAGGGAAGCAGTCCCTGCCTTTCGCCCGGAGCCGTGCCCGCTCCCTGCGCGCACGCAGGCGGGGCCGGTTTGGGAACCTCGCTCGTGGTGCGTTTTGCCGACCGCGCTGCTGCCTTCCTGCTCCTGAGCCTGTCTCCCCTTGCCTTTCAGGGACAGCCTTGGTCCTCGCCAGGCTCCCCTTGGAGAAGATAGCAGAATGCCTCAGCGAACTCTGTGCCGTACAAGTGATGGCGCTGAAGAAGGTATGTCCCGCTCGGAGCCGCCTTCGCGTGCTCCGTGTCCGTCACGGCTTTGGACGGGATACGTCGGAGGCCGTAAAGACTCCGTCTTTACCCGCTGGCTTGATCTGCTGCTGTAATTGTGTGTCCTCAAAGCCAGAGGTGTACGAGGAGTCCGGAACCGAGACTTGTCCCTAAATCTCTCCTGGCTGAGAATAACCTAGCTGGTCGAGCGTGGGATGGGTTAAATGGGAAGAAAACTGTCCCTAAAAATCAATTTGTGTGCCAGGAGCCAAAGAACCTTCCTTGAGCCTACCTCAAACGCAGCAGGCAGCTTTCACCCCGCAGCTCCGGGGTGGAGAACGTGGCAACCCTGACTTCCCAAAAGGTCACGTTCGGGCTGTCCCAAAAACGTGGTGGCCCTGGTGACCTTTCCGTGCAGAACTGGGATAACGGAGAGTAGGGATCTCGGAGGAGGGCAGCCTCGGGAAAGGGACGTGCACGTCCTGTGTCTCTTGAGGGTGACCTGTAGGGGCCCAGGGGTGGTTCTTGAGGGCTCCTCGCGGCCCTTGCCCCTCGGCGGGCTTCTCCTCCACCTCGGACCCTGCTCCCTTCTGCTTCGCAGACCCCCTTGAGTAGGCTCTGAAAGCGGAGGGAGACAAAAGGAGAAGCCGCTCTGAGCTTTCGGAGCAACCTCCATGCGTGTGGCCGAGGTCAGGAGCTGCGTGGGTCCTGGGCGAGGTTTCAGGAGACGTCTGCTCTGCTTCGGCCCGAAGGGGACGTGAAAGAGCTGCCGGTGGGGTCTGGTGTCCAGGCAGAGCTCACGCAGCCTTCTCTGGGAACAGGGCTGCCCACATCCTGAAATCCCCTCGTTTTCCCTTGTTTTCTAGCTGCTCTCTCAGGAGCCAAGCAATGGCCTCTCCTCAGACCCTACTGTGCCCCTGGATCGACTTGCTGTCATATTTCGGTGAGGAAGGAGGGATGGGGACAGCCCGGGCAGGGGGTTTGTGTGCTCCCGAGTCAAAGCTGCTCACCCAGAGACTTAAACCCAAATTAGTCACGGTTCGTTTGCCCCCGGCCCCGAGACGAACAGGCTGGAAGCTGCTTCCATGCCAACTTCAAGGCTCCGCAGCCGCTCTGAGCCAGTTTCTGGTCCCCTTCCCGAAGCCTCCGTGAGGCTCCAACCCCTGTTTCCTCAGCCTTAAACACAAAACCCCCGGCTGTTTAGAAAAAAGAAAAAAAATTTAAAAATACCCTTAACCCTTTGCTGCTTTTCAGACACACCAACCCCATTGTAGAAAATGGGCAGATCCATCCGTGCCAAAAAGTCATTCAGGAAGTAAGTGCCAGGTGGAGGGGGGAAGGAATTTCAGGGTCGGGCGATCGATGGGGACATCAGAGCAGGCAATTCGGTTGCTGTCCCCAGCTGCAGGGCAGATCCTGGGACCGGGGCAGCGTCGGGGAGCGGAGCTGCTGGTGCAGCACCTTCCCCCCAGCCTGGAAGTGGGGATCGGGGAGGGAGCGGATTTGGGTCTTCAGACCCCTGGAGAAAAGGGGACCTGGCTCTGGGAACGTCCCAGGCGCTTTCATTTCGCTGCCCTTGCAGCGTTTGCGGGAGACGTTAAGCCGCTCTGAGCTCTTCGCTCCTACGTAAAGCTAATTTACGTGTCCCGTAGCGCAGGTGCCTCTTGTTTTTGGGGACCCAAGTGCAAGGATTTGGGGGGGTTTTTTCGGGTAGGGTGCTACGCAGCGCTTCAGCTTTAACCCCTTCTGTCTGGCTGCTCTCAGATCTGGCCCGTGCTGTCGGAGACCCTGAACAAACACAGTGCCGATAACCGCATCGTGGAGCGGTGCTGCCGGTGCCTGCGCTTCGCTGTGCGCTGCGTGGGCAAAGGCTCTGCCGCCCTGCTTCAGCCGCTCGTCACCCAGGTACGGAGGCTCTGCCGCCATGAAACCCCGCTCTCAGTGCCGTTGCGGGGACGCTGCGATCCCGCTCTCGGAGCTGTCATCGGAAAAGGCTCGCTCGGTTGGCGTCAGCGGGCCGGCGCATCTCTGGGATGCTCCCGAGTGCAAGACCAGGCCTGAGCAAGTACCCCGGGGCGTCCCCTGCCCGCCGTGGGGCTGGGAGAAGGTCTAGGAGGCCGAGATGTTGTCTTGGCACGCAACAAGAGCGGCATTTTCTCGGAGAGGGTGGAACTGTCGGGCAGATCCGGTGGGCAGCGTCCCTGGCCGGGACGATGGGAGGTAATGAGCTGGGGGCTACAGCCCCGTGCTGTCAGGAAGCCAGGAACATGCCCGTGGGGCACAGCTCGTTTGGCGTCTCTGCAGTAGGTCCAGCACTTCGGGAAGCGTGGGGCTGGCCAAGAAAATCCCCGGCCGTGGCGGGGGAGCTGCCACGTTCCTGGCTGGATCCTGCAGCAGTTTCCGTGCCGGATGCGGTGCTGCCCACAGTGTCAGCGGTGCGCAAGCAACGTTGTCGGTGCGTGTCTCCCCGCAGATGGTGAACGTGTACCGGGCACACCAGCACTCCTGTTTCCTCTACCTGGGCAGCATCTTGGTGGACGAGTACGGCATGGAGGAGGGCTGCCGGCAGGGACTGCTCGACATGCTCCAGGTGGGGGCCTGGCAGCGGCGCGTTTGGTTCCCGCATATCCAGATCGCAGAGCTGTTTGGGCTGGAAAAGGCTTTTTAAGATCATCGAGTCCAACCAAATCCACCAAGCCAAGCCCGACACTAAGCCACAGCGCTCAGGGCCACATCTGCGTGGCTTTTAAACCCCTGCCGGGACGGTGACTCCACCGCTGCCCTGGGCAGCCCATTCCAGCACGTGACAGCCCTTTCAGTGGAGACGTTTTCCCCGATACCCAACCTAACCCTCCCCTGGCACTTCCTCTCACCCCATCGCTCGGTCCTTGGGGGAAGGGACCGGCCCCCCCTCGCTTTAACCCCCTCAGGCGGCTGCAGAGCGATGAGGGCTCCCCTCGCCCCCCTTTCCCCAGGCTGAACACCCCCAGCCGCCCCTCACAGCCCTCGTGCTCCAGACCCTTCCCCGGCTTTGTCGCCGCTCTTATTTCTGCGTGCCGGCGCAGTAATTCCCCCTCTGCGCTCACGGGGAAGGCTGTGCCTCAGGTGCCCAGAGGGTTTTTGCACGAAGTAGCGCAGTTTCCACGCAAACCTAGGCTGGTCCCAGTGCTCTCTGCTCTCGCCTAACTGGGTTGGCTGGGTGACCAAAACCAAGGAGAAGTTTTTTGGTTAAAGCACAACCGGTGAGTGGCTTCTCGCTGGTGGGAGCCGATCGTTGAGGACGGCATGGCTGCCTCGGGGCACATATCCCATCGGGAAGAGAGATCTGTACCCGCCCTTCCGGCTCTCACGAGGAGAAGCCGGGGTCTGATCCATTCTGGTGTGGTGCACGCTGGAAATCTCCCCGCAGCGAGGAGTGTGGTTCTACATGTAATCGTAGCTGATCGTAGCTAACAGATCCCCACGCACCTCCTCCTAGGCGCTGTGCATACCCACCTTCCAGCTCCTCGAGCAGCCCAACGGCCTTCAGAACCACCCGGACACCGTGGACGACCTCTTCCGACTCGCAGCCAGGTACCCACGCTCTCCCGTCACCTTCTCCCACTGCGTGGGGACACCCCGACGCCTCTCCCCTTGCGGAGGGGTCCCTACGCGCCCGCGGGGGCGTTCCCGTCTCCGTGGGCGAGCATCCTGCCTTCCCGCCGGCGCAGGGGTGCGGGCAAGCCCGGCAAGCGCCAGTAATGTCCGTGTGTCCTCCGCCTGGCCAGGTTTATCCAGCGCAGCCCCGTGACCTTGCTGCGCAGCCAGGTGATGATCCCCATCCTGCAGTGGGCCATCGCCGCCACCACCCTGGATCANCGCGGGGGCGTTTCCGTCTCCGTGGGCGAGCATCCTGCCTTCCCGCCGGCGCAGGGGTGCGGGCAAGCCCGGCAAGCGCCAGTAATGTCCGTGTGTCCTCCGCCTGGCCAGGTTTATCCAGCGCAGCCCCGTGACCTTGCTGCGCAGCCAGGTGATGATCCCCATCCTGCAGTGGGCCATCGCCGCCACCACCCTGGATCACCGGGACGCCAACTGCAGCGTCATGAAGTTCCTGCGCGATCTCATCCACACCGGGGTGGCCAACGACGTGAGTGACCCGTGGGGTCATTCCTCGGGGCGGGGGGCCTTCCTCCACGGGATTGGGGACGCCGTCCTCGTCGGCGTTCCTCGCCGCGGGCCCCTTCCGAGGGCTGTCCTGCTGCCGTAGCTGAGCCAGCTGCAGTTACGCCGCTGCAGGTGCTCCGGGAGTCGCTCCCAGAGCGAGGAGCGGTGCGTCCCCGTGCCCAGGCGCTGCTCACCCCTCCTCTCCTTCCTCCCGCAGCACGAGGAGGACTTCGAAGTGCGGAAGGAGCTCATCAGCCAGGTGATGAACCAGCTGGGCCAGCAGCTCGTCAACCAACTGCTGCACACGTGCTGCTTCTGCCTGCCACCGTACACCCTGCCCGACGTCGCCGAGGTGCTCTGGGAGATCATGCAGATCGACCGGCCGGTGAGAGCGACGGGCCGTACCCCGAAAGCGCGTGGCGAGGGGCTTGGGCTTCAGCCCTGAGCCGTGCCGGCATGCGCGAGGGCCTTGCGTTGGGGCCGCGCGGAGCCAAATCCCAAAGCGTCCCCCGAGCCGGGACGTGGGAGCTGGGTTTGGCTCCGCGTCCTGAGTTTTCTCCCTTCTCTCCCTGCCCACAGACGTTCTGTCGCTGGCTGGAGAACTCGCTGAAGGGTTTACCAAAGGAAACGACGGGAGGAGCCATCCAAGTCACACACAAACAGCTGACGGACTTCCACAAGCAGGTCACAAGGTGAGTGCGCCGGCAATGCCGGGAGCCAGGGCGGCACACGGCCGCAGCCCCGGCGTCTCCGTGGCGAGCTCACCTCTGGGACGCGGCCTTTGCACCCCGCTGTCCCGCGAGGCTCAGCCCCACCTGCTCCTCACCGCGCATTGTCCTCCAGCGGCCTCGAAGCGTCTCCGCTGGAGCCAGGCCATCACCCTCAGCCCCTGCCCCTCAGTCCGCTCGGATATCTCATCCGGCATGTTCCCGGTATGCCACGGGCTGCAAAAAGCCTCGCTTCGGAGGGCGCCCGCTGCCTTTTCCATCACTGAACAGGTTTTTCTGCCCTTGCCTGAGCCCTGCGGAGCCGCCATCCCTCCCCGCCGCCGTCCCACTGCCCGCCCGCCGTCTCGGCCCTCTGAGTCACCGGGAGCCGCGCTGGTCTGACGGCTGGGTCCTGCCCGGCCCTGCCGCTGCGGCCGTGCCCATCCCGGGACAAGAGCAGGATGGGCCTGATGAGCTGCGGCCAGTGCCCGCTGTCCCCTCTGCCCATGCTGCCACCAGCCGGGTCCCCGGGTGCTTTTGGCCCCAAACGCTCCCTCGCCCTCTGCCCGGCTCGGTTTTGGCGAGCAGCCGCCTCCGGAAAAATCCTGGAGCCCTGGTCTCCTGTGCGGCTCATCCTCAGAGGGGAGGCTGGCTCCTGGCATCTGGCTACCGCCGTAGCAGCCCGCGGGTCCCCACCGGGGCCGTTTTACCCCTCCGTCTCCTCCAACATCTCAGAGGCCGAGCTGCCGTGCTCGTGGCTCCGGGTGCCACGGCGTGCCGGCAGGATTGCCCGCTGCGCTGCCTGTGCTGGGCGGAGGAACCCTTCTCCCGCCCCGTTTCCCCAAACACCCCCGTTAACGTCCCCCCACTAATGTCCCCCCTTGCCTCACAGCGCCGAGGAATGTAAACAAGTCTGCTGGGCTCTGAGGGACTTCACCCGCTTGTTCCGATAGCTCCTGCTCCGGCACGGCGCCTGTATCCCAGGTAAGAGCCAGGCACCAGGACCACCGGCAGGGACCCTGCCCCACGGCGATGCCGGCGGGCCCACGGGGGTTGTCCCCCATTGTCCTGGGAGAAACAGGAGGTGGGAAGAAGGGCTGACCTCCCCCTCTCTCCCCTTCCCCAGGAATGTCTTTTAACGAGAAGACAGGAAACGAAGAAAACCAAGAATGTGTCCCACAATCAGCAACGTTCATCGCGGCCGAGGGCTTTCGCTCGCTCCAGCGTGTCCCGCGAGCCAGGAGAGCCGGCGCCGCCTGCTCTCGAGGATCGAGGATCCCGGCGGATTCGCTTCCCGAACATCGGCTACCGAAACAAGAAAACAAACCAATGGGGAGGGGAGGGGGAAAAGAAAAAAAGACAAAAAAAAAAAAAAACGGCAAAACCCAACGCAACCACCAAAACCGTCACCGAACACCGGAGGAAAACGGATTTGCCCGGCAGCGAAACAAGAGCGCGAAGTAGAAAACTTTCTGTGAAATGGAAAACAAAACAAAACAAACAAAACAAAAAACAATAATAATAAAAAAGAAAATTATTCCAGGAAAGAAAGACGAGGATTTAAAATAGATTTAGTAAAACCCAGCGGCTCGTCCCGGGCAGGAGCGGGGACGCCAGGGCTCTGCCCTCCCCGCGCCCGCCGCATCCTGCCTGGTGGCCACCTCCCGGAGAAGACGCAGGCGGGGACGGACTGTTTAAATATCTTAATTTTTTTCTTCTTTTTTTTTTAGTTTGTTGTTTTTTGGGGTTTTTTTTTTTTCTCCTTTTTGGTTTTATTTGGTTTCTTTTAGGGTCGGACCGCGCAGGGGAAGGAGAGGGCTCGAGCGAGTGCGGGGACGGGGCTGGGCGAGGGCCGGCGCGGGGCCCGCAGGCACGGCTGGAGCGCATGCTGTTCCCTCGGGGGCTGTGTAGCCATCTCGAGAACAATAAAAACAACAAAAAACCTGAAAAAAGAAAAAAAATAAATTAAAACCCCCAGTCCTGGCCTGGTTTTGTCTCTCAGGGCCAGGCCTGGCTTTGCTCTTCGGCTGTGTCCCAGCCCCTCCTGGGTGTCCCAGTCTCCAGGGGGGGTCCAGCTCCAGTGCGGCCCCGTTTTCTTGCCGTTTCGCCCCAAAACTGCGGCAGGGCCGCAGTGGGTGCTCGGGGAGGTGGGGTCCAGCTTCTCCTCCGCTCCAGCCCCATTAAAGCCCCCCTGGATGGGCAAGCATGGGCCTGGGACCCAGCAGGCGCCCCCGTCACCGGCAGCTCCAGGGGGACGGCGACAGCGGTGGGGATGGCGCTGGGTGGCCCCAGCTCCACCGGGGCAGGCGCCGGCATTGGCATCATCCCGAGGGGTTTGGTGGTGGCGGTGCCATGGGTGACCCCCGTGTCCTGCGCCGAGTCTGCCGTCACTGGGGCAGGGAGCCGGGCTGCAGCACCCAGGAGCCGGGCTCCGGCGGTGGTGGCGGCGCTGGTGGGAGCCGCTGCTGGTTCTGCCAGAGCTGGTGAAGCTCCTTGAACTGCTCCACCATCTTGTCCTTGAGGTCGGGGTGGGAGATCTGCAGGGGGATGCTGTCGGCCGACCAGGACAGCTCTCCCGAGAACATCTCCAGCAGCAGCCGCGCCGCCACCGGCACCACCTGCAAGACCCCAACACCGCGTCAGCCGGCGCGGGGCCACCCACCCGTGTCCCCCCACCCCGACAGCCCAGGGGCCCCCTGTCAGCCCTGGCGCTCACCTGCACCGTGATGAGCTTCTTCTCCTTGGGCTTCTGGTCCGGCCACTCCTCGCCGAAGCAGAGGAAGATCTCGAAGGGCGGGGGGGTGGTGGTCTGGCCCTTCTGGAACAGGATGAGGCCTGCGGGGCCGGGCGCCACGGTGAGGGGCGCGATGGGGCCTCGCGCCTGCCTGGCTACCACCAGCTCCCCATGGGCCTCCTGGTGTCCCCCCCACCCCAGCGTGGTCCCCCCAAGCCACAGGGTGCCCATGGGCCACCTGGTGTCCCTCTCACCACCCCACCTTGGTCCCTCACGCCACCAGGTCCCCGCGTGCCGCCCGGTGTCCCCCCCCGTGCCAGCTGACCCCTCCGTCCCATGCGGCGTCCCCAAAGGGCGCGGGTGACCGCCCCCCGACCCCGTTCTCCTCTCACCATTGAGAAACCCCTCCAGGCTGAAGAGCTTGGTCTTCTTCTCCCTCTCGATGGGGTTGGGGCCGGCGCGGTGGGCGGCGCAGGGCCCCGTCCAGAAGACCTTGCACTGGCAGAGGCGGATGGCGTAGATGTCCTGGCCCTGCAGCTCCAGGATGAGCCCGCGGTCCAGCACGTCCAGGAGCTGGTGGGTGTAGAAACGCTGCTTCTCGTTGGGGATGGTGTCGGTGGCGGGGAAGCGGACCTGCTCCAGCGTCAGCGGCCCGAAGAGCTCCACCTGCTCCTGCGTGGGCTCCAGGCTGCTGTGGAAGAGGCGGCAGCCGTGGGGGTTGCTGATGGTGAGGACGCAGACCTGACGGCCCCGGTACTGGAACTTGATCTCCAGGTCGGTCACTGCCGAAGGGACGCGGAGGTGAGCTGCCGGCTGGGGACTGTGCACGGGCACGCCGTCCGGCCACCCCACGGCCACGTCACACCCATGGGCACCCCACGGGCACCCCACAGACACCCCATGGNTTGCTGATGGTGAGGACGCAGACCTGACGGCCCCGGTACTGGAACTTGATCTCCAGGTCGGTCACTGCCGAAGGGACGCGGAGGTGAGCTGCCGGCTGGGGACTGTGCACGGGCACGCCGTCCGGCCACCCCACGGCCACGTCACACCCATGGGCACCCCACGGGCACCCCACAGACACCCCATGGACACCCCACATCCATGGACACCCCATGGACA
>VZSC01002445.1:5179-18096 GCA_013398225.1 Steatornis caripensis
GGGCCTTGGGGGGGGAGGGTCTGAGGGGCCTGTGAGGGGAGAGTGTGGGGCAGCGGGACAGCGAGGAGATAGTGTGGGGCCTATGGGCCTGAGGGGTCTGGTGGGGTGGTCCTGGTGGGGCCTCTGAAGGTAGAGAGTGAGGCCTGTAGGGCTAAGGGGAGTCTCGTGGGGCTGGGGGGCCTGTGAGGGGAGAGTGTGGGGTGGGGGGCATCCTGTGGGGCTGGCGGTCTGTAAGGGAGAGGGAGGGGAGGGGAGGCTAGAGCAGGTTTTGGGATCTGTGGGGAGCAGTGTGGGCTGTGGGAAGGCATGGGGCTGCGTTGGGGGGCTGGGCTGGGGGCCGGCAGCACAGCCCAGGGGCAGGAAGCCCCTGAGGCCAGGCTGCAGTGGCTTGGTTTGGGGTCGGGGTGTGGGGCTGGGCGTGGGGTCACGGGTGAGTTTGGGGTGAGGGCTGGGAGTGCGCTCAGGGGCGTGGGGTTCAGGGGGCTGACTGGGCTCAGGCCAGGGGTAACAAGATACCTGGTTGTGAAGCTCGGGGGGGCTCCCTGTTTGAACGCACGGCAGACCCCAGGGCGAGTGACCTTCTCTAAAGCGTAATTATTGCCGACAGTGAAGCAGATGTCCCCATCGATGTCGAGACGGTGACTCCCACGCCCGTGCCGCTCTATGACAACCAGAAAGCGCGCAGCGTGATGAACGAGTGCGAGCGCCACGTCATGTTCGCTCGCACGGATGCTGATGCCCCTCCGCCACCGGACGACTGGGAGGAACACGTCAACAGGTAGCACAGGGATAGCAGAGAAAAGAAATTCAGGCACTAAACAGCCACCCGTTGTGCGGTGTGGGGGTTTATTTAGTGTGACTCGATACGCAGTGACAGTCCTGAACTGAATAGTGTTTGAAGTAAATGAATTCTCGCATCCAAGTTCCTTGTCTGCCTGCTGTGAAAGCTGTCGAATTTAGTGGTAGGGGCTGGCGCAGCCGTTGAACCTCTCCCACACGCTTCGTGAGAAGCTCTGCCCTCTGCTCGGAGGAGGCTGGACAGTGAGCCGTTAGATTGCACATAGATCCTCGATTCAGCCACGTTCCAATGTCGAAAATGAAAAAGGAGGCAATGCATGCGTTCCACCCTGTTAGAAACCCTCCCTGTAACCGTGGTCAAGCCGGTTTGCAATCCTGGTGTTACAAGGAATGGGCTTTTGTTTTTCTGGACGGTTTGAGAAACGTGGCGATAACCTGTGCGCAGAGGAGCGACTGTTGTGGTCCTGTTGATTGCTTCTGCTGTTACTCTTGTCTTTCTGATGCTTGGGTGTTCGCCAACACGCCGTGGCGTCAGTTAAAAACTAGTGGTTTTTATTGAGCCATCCCACTAATTCAATCCTCGCTTTGTCCAGAGCCGTAAGTCGGTTCTTGAGGCTGTGGTGGCAGCAGGTGTGCGGCTGTGCTGCCCAGCGCCTTTGGGAGCGGGCAGCAGCTCGCAGCGCCTGGATGTCTGTGTGACAGTGACCTACCTTACCCCTCTGGTTTCCTCGGCAGGACGGGTTGGACGATGGCTCAGAACAAGCTATTTAATAAGATTCACAAGGCACTGCAGTCCGACAGGCTGGCTCGCTTGGCTAACGAAGGGGTAAGGTCTTTCACTCCCCATTTTGCTTTCCAGCAGAGTCACTGCCTGTGTGTTTTTGTCAGTCCTTCCTAGCAAAGCCTGACTGAGCGAAGACGAAAGTCTTGGCCTTCGGGTTGTGCAGTCTTAAGACACGGGCAGCTCTGGGCTTCTTTGAGGCGTGATTTTGTCCGCACTGAGAGGCTGCTGGTCTTTGGTTTGCTGCCAGGGGACTTCGGGCTGCTCAAGCCAATACTTTCCTGTGGCTTGGCATGTGTGTGGCACGCTTGATTTTTCCCATAACTGTATTTCTTTTTAATTTCCTGGCTTTTAGGCCTGCAACGAGCCAGTGCTGCGGAGGATAGCGGTGGACAAATGTGCTCGGAGGGTCCGGCAAGCTCTGGCTAGCGTGAACTGGGACACCAAACTGATCCAGTGGCTTCACACGACGTTGGTGGAAACCCTCAGTTTGCCAGTGCTGGCTGCTTACTTGGATGCTCTGCAAACGCTTAAAGGAAAGGTGATAAAAGCAGGGAAAGACTTTGCTGTCACTTGTAGTGTTCTCCCTTTGTAGAGCTCATTAAAGGAAGTTGGTGGAGTCTTTATCCTTTTTTTCTGGAGTGGCAGGGATGGCGTTTAAAAGGCTGTGTGTGTTTTCTCAGTCCTTTCTGGCCTCTGGTTTCAGATCCCCACCCTGATCGACAGGATGCTGCTCTCCTCTACCACGAAGACGGGGGCAGCAGGCGCTGAGGCTCTGTCTCTGCTGCTGAAGAGGCCTTGGGACCCAGCAGTGGGTGTCCTGTCGCATAATAAACCGGTGAGTACCTCTTGGGGCTTGCAGGGAGCGAGAGGCTGGTCTCACATCGGCTTTGTTCTTCTCATCCTTCTGCTGTCTTCTTCCTTCCACCTCTGTCTTGCTTCTTGGGCTCTTTTCCTCCTGTTTTAGACTTGCTCAATGAGGGAGACTCCTTCTGTTGGACACGTTCCCCCGGTGATATAGCTATATAGCTATCCTGAGATAGCTTTGGCTGGTGAAAACATGATCAATTAATGAACTGTGCAAGATCCCTCCTGCTTCATTGTGCGGGCCAGGCTGGGCAGCGAGGTCTCGGGCAGGGAAGTTGCTTTCCCTTACATGTCTCTCTGTTGAACTTTGTAGAGCAAATTGCCCGGTTCCCCCCTTATCCTGATTGCTTCCTCTGGACCCTCCAACTCCATGTTCCCCACTTCTCGACGGCACCGATTCTGGCAGTCACAGCTTTCTTGCTTGGGAAAGGTTTGTATGGTTGGCTTTGAAAGGAGGGAAGTTCAGACTGCAGCTGCTGAATTGTTTTTGTGAGCCTTCAGTGCACCAAAATACTTGGTTCTGCTGAAAGCAGAGGCTGGCGTCTGCCGCCTGCAGTGTGTAGGGGATGAGACACCGCACAGGGGATGAAGTTGCCCAGATCCGATGCGTTTAGGGTCTCTTGCTGACCAAAGTCATCTGTCTCCAGCAGTTTCGATGGCATTACTGTTATTAAGGATCGGTGAGTCTTCTGGTAGGAAGCGCTTGGAGGAGAGAGACTATAGGTCACTTTAGTCCTCTGCCCAGGTGCAGAGCTGCACCTCTTCATTAATGCGGCAGATATCGTGGGTGTACAGGAGCGAGGTGAATAGCAGAGGTTGTCTCTGTGGAGAATTCTCAGTTTCCTCTGTTTTAGGAACTAGAAGTGAACCCTGGGCAAAAGAGGGAGAGAAAGCATGAGGTCGTGCATAAACGGCTCCAGTCCGTGCGCACTGTTGTCGGTACCTGTTGTCCCCAGTAACGCCTTCGTTGTTTATCGATCTTTCCTTTCAAACCACAGGTGATTCCCATTGCCACCCACCTGTTGAACAACGGCAGTGGGGTGGGAGTGTTGCAGTGTCTCGAGCACATGATCGGGGCGGTGAGGGGCAAAGTGGCGGAGGTGAGTAAGAGCACTGAGCGTACTGGGGAGGCTGTGCTGCTCCCTTCAAACTGTTCACCTTGCCTGTAGGTACTGTGCCACCCCGGCGCATCGTCCGGTTGTCTGCCCCTCTTCTCCATCTGTGTCTTTTTTTTTTTCCCCATAGATTCACAGCCACTTTTCTCACAAGCCAATCATCCTGATCGGGTGGAACACAGGTGCCTTGGTGGCCTGTCACGTAAGTACCGGATTCCTGTGCGTCCTCTCAGAGCCCACTTGACGGCTTCAGTTCAGACTTAAGTTTGAATTACTGTTACGCTTAAGGTTCTGCCTGGATTGTTCTTGTCCCTTTTCTCTTCCCAAGGCCTGGCTTTGAGACAGACATCCTTTCTGGGAGTGGGAGCATAAGCAATTTGAGTCATTCGATGTTTTTCCCCCACTCTTTTAAGCAATAAAGCAAAGTCTAAATATGGAAGATATTTCGATGCCTGGCAAAGCAGCCTTTGCACCCTCGATGCGCTCGGCTGTTAGGATGCTGACTGTTGCTTTTGCTGCCCAGGTTTCGGTGATGGAGTACGTCACCGCGGTTGTGTGCCTTGGATTCCCGCTGCTCACCGTCGATGGCCCCAGAGGGGTAAGGACCATTTGAAGAACTGTACTTTTTTTTTAATCTCCCTAGATTGTTTCATAGAATCGGTCTTGGAAGTCCGGTGATAATTGGAAGATTTATTTGAGGAATGTCTGTGTGGTTTTTATTCGGAGGAGGTGTGCCCAGCAAGCGGGACTGTTGCATTCGTAGTAGGATTCTTGATGCGACAGTGGGCGTGAGAAGTCCTGCGTTTGCTTCTCTCTGCTGTGACGTGTTCTTGGAGCTGCTTCCCAGGGCCTTATGTGTGGGTCACTTGTTAACTGAGTCATTTGGCTCCAGAGAGGACAACTTGGGTTGACTTATATGGACCCCAAATTGCTCCTTTATTAGCTGACCGGCGTGTGACTGGGTTGGGAATGCTTAAGGTTGTGCTGATGGAATGGCCCATCCGCGTGTGGTGGGAAACCGTCTTGTTCCTGCGTAGAAGGCATTTGCTGGAGCACGTTGCAGCTCTCGAGCAGAGTTTTCTTCAGGACTCTATGGCTGTGTAAATCCCACTGGGGGCTCGCCCAGGATGCTTCACTGTTGGCGTTTCATCATCCTTGTCCTGGGTTTGTGTGGCAAAGGCTTGGAAGGAGGAACGCGCAGGGAAACAGAGTTTCTGAGGGGGAGGGTGTCGGTCTCAGCTGTTAATGAGTAACAGTGCCATGTACTCATTCAGCTTTGGAGTCAGATTTTCTCATGAGGTGCTTAAACGAGCAGCACAGTACATACTTCTCTTGGGATGCGGTTGGTACGTGCTGGGACTGCACGTGAAGCGCACTCTGCCCCTGTGGCATGTACCTTCCCTTTTTGGAAATCCTCATCTAACTCAGAAAGGTGTTTGGCTCCAAAGACTCCACATCCTGGATCAATCCTTCCAGATTACGGTTCCCTTTGCTCTTGCAGGATGTTGATGACCCCCTCCTGGAGATGAAGACCCCTGTCCTCTTTGTGATTGGTCAGAATTCCCTGCAGTGCAACATCGAAGCGATGGAAGATTTCCGGGAGAAAATACGAGCTGATAACAGCATGGTGGTGGTGGGGGGAGCAGATGACAATCTCAGGTAATGGTCTGTGAGGTGAACGCTCCTTTTACCAGGAGCACTGGGCAAGATCCGAGCGTGCTGCACAAAAACCCACCCAAATTTGGTACTGAAACTAGGTGGGAACTGAATAAAAATGCTCCATCAAGGTCAGCTTTGTTATTCAAAACCTGGTATGCTGGATAGAGGGCTGGTTTTCTGTGATAAATCTGCATTGTTTCTCCCAGTGGTAAGTTAAAGATCCAGGGTACAGCGTGGTATGACACTAGAGCAAGTATTTCCTTTTTCATGCCACCCCTGGATCTGGAATATGTAGCTTTTGGAGGCTGTGCACAGAACTGGGGTAAGGGGGCTGCAAGAGCGTTGCAGGAAGCGAGAAGCTCTTAAGGTTTCAGTAAACTTTGGAACTTGTTCTGCTGTCACGCTAGTGCGTGTTTGGAATAACTACACCAAAAACCTGAGCAAGTCACGTGTGAGAACAGGGTTGGCCTGACGCTAGAGCTGCACGCAGCAGCGCGGACGAGGTTTTGGAGCATCATGCAAGTCAGAAATCTAGTGTGGGAATAATCAGTAAAGGAGGGAAAGAAGGAAGCATAAAACTCTGATACTGGGTCGGAAGACAGAGCTCTGAAGGGAAAGAAACATCGTGTTTGCTTTGCAAAATGCTTTGGGATGCTGGGCCTTTTTCCTCGTCATCAAAATTTGTCTCAGCACTTCTGAGGGATGAATCTTGTCCTCCCAATAGACGGTGCTCTTGGGTTGAGAGCTGAGGGAGCTGGCTCTGTGCCTAACTGGGTAAGGGCACGAGCTTGCTGTCGCTTGACTCTTCTGTTAGGTGAAGAGTGATGTTGTGAGTGTGAAAGTGGAAAACCAAACGTGTTGACTTCTGTCCGTTTTGGTTTGTTTTTTTTTTTTTTGATAGGATAAGCAAAGCCAAAAAGAAGTCAGAAGGCCTGACCCAGAGTATGGTGGACAGGTGCATCCAGGTAACCACAGAAATCTTCCTTTTACGCTTCTTATCTATAAAAAAAGATCTGTGCTGAAATGTGTCAGTGACCACAAGTTATAACCTTACTGCCGGGATTGGTTGGATTGAAGGTAATTGATGAGAGAGACCATGAGGGGAGTGGAGCATCTGTGCTGTGAGGAGAGGCTGAGAGCCCTGGGGCTGTTCAGCCTGGGGAGGAGAAGGCTGGCAGGGGATCTCCTCAGTGCTCATCGCTATCCAAAGGGCGGGTGTCCAGGGGCTCTTTTCCAGTGGTGCCCAGCACCAGGACGAGGGGCACCGGGCACAAACTGGGGCACGGGCAGTTCCCCCTGAACGTGAGGGAGAACTTGCTTGCCGTGAGGGTGCCCGAGCCCTGGCCCAGGCTGCCCAGGGAGGCTGCGGAGTCTCCTTCTGCGGAGAGATTCAACCCCGCCTGGCCGCGTCCCTGTGCCCCCTGCGCTGGGGGCACCTGCTTTAGTGGGGGGGCTGAGGGATCCCCAGAGGGCCCTGCCAGCCCCTGCCATGCTGGGGTTCTGTGGTGTCCTGAGTGGGATTTTGAAGTGACTGTCTCCTTTCAGGAGGAGAGATGTGAGCTTCCTGGTAGGGCACCTTAAAGAGAAGCTTTCTGAAGTCTTCTGGTCGACCTGCCTGGGGAAGCAAGCAGTACTTTTGGGAGCATTGGAGAAACCATCGTGTTTCTCTCCCATGTGTCAGAAATCAGTGGAGTGTGAGTTGTATTGAGAAAGGCGAGGTCTGTCTGCAAGAATTTCATTTTGCAGAATATAAAACCTGGAGAGCCTTATCCATTTGTCCATTTGGGAATCTTTGGTTCTTCTTTTGTTTCAAGCTGTGAAGGTCAGTAGTTTAGAGACCTGCACACAGTCTATTTCTTTGATCCTTCCTAGGATGAGATCGCTGACTTCTTGACTGGAGTCCTCACCCGAGCAGAGAGCCACTCGGGCTCCGATCCCCGTGACCTGGATGCTGAGAAGAAGAAGAAGCCACGTGACTCGACCAGGAGGGATCTGTCCTTTGACTTGCCAGAAAGAACCAGCAGGCCTGCCTCACCGGCAGCCAAAGTGCCCGCCTCGCCCTCAGGCTCAGAGGTGGGGACTCGCTCTGGGATACTTTGAGTTGGGGAAGGCTGAGGTTGTGTGAGGAGATGCTTTTGTACCGCTGCAGTAGGTGGTGAGAGACGTGGTTGGGGTTGGAAGAGGGAGGTGAGAGGATACGGAGGGGTTGGAAGAGGGAGGTGAGAGGATACGGAGGGGCTGAGGGCTTGCGGTGGGGCAAACGACCCTTCAGAAATAGATCTGCTCCAGCAAAAGGATGCACATTCCTGCCTGTGTGCTGCTACGCTCAGGGTTACGACTGCCTCTTAGGGAAACGTGGGGGTAAGAGGTGTTCCTTCTCTTCGAGCAGGACTTATCCAGCGTCTCCAGCAGCCCCACTTCGAGCCCCAAGACTAAAATGGCTGCCGTGTCCTCCATGCAGAAGCCCAGCCAGATCAGCACCACGCAGCTGCTGAAGAGGCAGATGCAGAGGACGGACACTGTCCTGACGCACAAGCAGGCACAAGGTAATGCCCTGTAGCCTTGCCAGCCTCTTCCCTCTTAGCATCTAGATTTCTGGTCTTTATCTGTCCTGACTTGTTTAGGCTTTTGTCTTCTGAGTCCTGTCTTGAATTCCAAGCTCTTTGTGGCAGCTTTCCCTACAGCTCGGGCCCCCGTCGCTGTCATCTGAAGGCAGCAGCCTGTGGAGGGTTGAAATTAGGTTGGAAACGGTGTTTCCGCAGCTTGCGGAGCCTTGCCACTGTTCAAAGCGGGAAGGATTTTCACTTGCTCTGGCTGATTGAATCACCACGTAGCCATACTGTAGTTCTTTTTCAAGCGTGAGCCCCTGGCTGGTGTCTCATATCCTTGAAGGCTGCTTGGGAGGGAGACTAAAGGTGCTCAGGAGATCGTTGAGGCTGTTTGTATTGTGACTGAAGCAGTGGGGCTCGGGTAATTACAGAGTCATCTTGCATCAAATGGCAGTGGAAAACCTGCTCTGAATAAGAAACCGGCTTGAGCTGTGGGGTTTTTTTGTCCTGTTAGATGCTGATTAAAAACCTCACGGTGCAGCTTCAGTTTGATTGAGAATGCTGTGAACGTAGGTAGGGGTTTTGTTAACAATGATCCCTTCTGACAAATACCAGCGGCACCTGGGGAATAGTTCTCCATCCTCTCTTCGCTCATTATTTCTTTACTCAAGGCAGATCCGAACAGGCTCGTTGTTGTCTCCTGCAACAGCGTGACCCTCCACACTCTGTAAAGTCTTTCTCTAACTTGGGGGTAGGCTCCAGGGGGACGTTGCAGCTTGGATCTCCCTTAATTTCTCAGACCATGGACTAAATAAATAAATTCCTTTGTTGTTGTAGCTGCGGGAGAAAGTTCCTAGATAGTGGGAGGAGGGTCTGTGGAGTGGGGTGTGTTGTGGCTGCCTCATTTTGTCAGGAGCGCTGCTGTAGCGTGGCTTCTGGGCTATGTTTTGTGGCCGTAGCCATTGAGGGATGTGCTGGCTGATGTCTCCTAGCTGCTCTCAGCTTCTTGGTGCGACTGCTCGGTGCAGCTGGCCGTGCCTCTGGCAGCCAAGCCTGCTCTTGTTCCCTGGGCCCCGGACCCTTTCCTGATGGCTGTGGGGCTGGAGAGGGCTCGTGCTGTTGAGATGTACTCTCTGTGAAAGCAGGGTTGATGCCCCTTCTAGTGTCGGATGCGCTGTGTTGCCTTCCGGAGAGGAGGTCGTTGTCTCTGTTGTGCCCAGTGGCCGGATGAGTTGTGTCCGGAGCTCTCTGCCTGCTCCGAGGTCTCTGTCTGTGGGTCGCAGTGGTGTCCCTGGAGTTTCCTGTCCCCCTCCAGAGCCGGGCTGTGATACTGTAATTCTCTCTGATTCATTTCAGCTCAGTTTGCTGCTTTTCTGAAACAAAACATGCTGGTGAGGAAAGCTCTTCCTCCTGGCACCTCTTCATGTCTCTTTGGTGAGTATCTCCTCACTTCTCGCTCTCTCTGTCTCTCTCTCTGCCTCCCTCCTTCTCTCTGCTGCCTTCTTTCATCATCTTCCTCGTCCCTTGCATTGGTTTGGGGATGTGGCCTGACATGTCCCCTTGTCCCACTGCTTTTTGCTTTCTTGTTGCTGTAGTTGAAGCTAAAGCAAATGGCCCACTTGCTAGCTGAGAGCATTAACTTTTCCTGAGCTCTTCCCCTTTCCCCGCTCCGGTGGGTAAATACTGCTCTTCGAGCTGTATAGTCCGGCAGCCGGTTTGCTCCGATGGATTAAAACTTTGTAGACGATGCGGTGACTCTTTGTGATCGTGAATTGTACCCTTTCCCATGCTGCGGCTGGGAAGGGGATGTGGACACCAGCCTGAGAGACTGTGCGTGTTGGTGGAGCATCCCAGATGTGTGGAGCAGCAAAGGGGCTGTCAGTGGGAGCGGAAACAAGGGGACTGCCAAGTGACTTGGAAAGGGCCGAGACAGACACGCGGAGCAGTGTTTCTTGGCCAGAGAGAGTTAGGCAAGAGCAGGGAGACGTCAGGGAGAGGGAAGGCAGTGATGTGGTGGGAGAGGGATGCTGTCTGGACCAGGAGACGCACGGAGGTGAGCAGTCTCTAGTCCTGTTGTCTCTCACGTTGTGTGCTGGATCACGCAGAGAGGTGGACCTCAGTACACGCGGTGCTCTGAGGGTTAGGGATCGAGGGGCGAGATCCGCAGCATATCTAAAGATGCATTTTGCCATCTCAAATGGCAGTGACTGTGTGGATCTGGGATTAGGTGAGCACGAGACGTTGAAGTTCAAGGCTTTGGGAGGCTGCGGTGTCGTCACGTGAGCCATCAGTGTCAGTTGCCCATTCGGGCGACCCCAGGGTCCTGAGAGTGTTGACGTGGGTGAGAACTGCCTCTGCAACACCCTGGCTGTCGGTGCTTTTAACTGAACGAGGCAAGCGCTGGATGCAGAGAAGCTGGTGGTATTTTGGCATGCTGTGTAGAGACTCCTGAGAGACAGGCTCCCTGCTTGCCCTGAGCACACACGACAGAGAGTCCACACTGCACGTGTACAACCGTGGTAACAAACTCCTGGGGCAAGTATGGGCCCGAGCTGGTGGTTTTAAAGGCTTCTGTCTCCTTGAGCCGCCTTGTTTAAAGGTTTCTGTCTCCCTTGAGCGTTGTTTTGTGCTCTCACCTGTGCAATGACGTTCACCTGGGAGCACACATGGAGCCCCCTGCACTTATCTGGAGGCCCCCCACCCAGCGTCTGTGAGGAAGAGAAACTACAGTGGCTGTTACCCTGCTGGTGGGGAGATGCGGAGGGGCTGGCACCAGCCTAGGCTGTCTTTCGATAAGATTAAAAGCCGATTAAGATCTCTGGGCTCCTTACTGCATTGGCTCAGCTGCTTGAGCTGCGAGGTAGGAAGCTGGGGCGTGTATGTTGGGAGCGCTCGCTGTTGTTTTGGGAGCAACTGTTTGGGTGCTCCTCCCGAACGCGCAGCCAGCCCTTCGCAGCGAGGGTCTGCATGCCCCTGTGCAAGCAGGAACAGGCTCCGCACTCATGTGATGCGGACACAGAGGGATGTTGGGTCACTGCTGGCCAACGCTTTGAGGGTCACCTAAGGCCGCTGCCTGTGCATGTGCCGTTTCACTGTCCTGCTTGGCTGGTGGCACTTGGCGGGGGGGAGCTTTGGTGCCTGCAGTCTGTGCACGCCGGATGAGCTCTCTCTGGACAGTGATTTGGATGATGCATGCGTGCAGGTGGGTGGGAGGCATGGGAGCGTTGCACGAGTGTCACGAGCAGTGAGCCGTCGATAGCAGGGCAGCAAGCTTGGCACTTGTCTTGGGGACCGGAGTGGCCCCAAAACGCTTGGAGTCACCTGACATTTAGGGATTAGGCTGTGGTCTTGTCCTACACCCACAGGTCAGAGGTACATAGGTGGTACGCAGGGAGCATATAAATACATATGTATACAGACACGCGCATATCTGTATCTATATCAATTTTAAATATATCCATATGTAGATATACATAAATAAAAAGGTGTGTACATTGTGGCCTCTAGGCTGTTGAATATATGGCTTAGATTCCCAGAACCATCGTAAAGAGGGAGCCAGCTGGCTCAGCAGCGCTCTGCAGAAGCTCTAACTGGAGAGGGCTCTCTGTAGCTTTGAGCGAAGGCCTTTCGCCCTTGCCGCACATCACGGCAGCGCTCGGGTGTAGCCGCATTTCTGAGCACTGCGAGGCTGCAAACACTGCAGCACGAGGCAGGTTTGTGCCCTCGTTTCAACGCAGTCCACCAGCGTTTCAGGCTGGGGACGGACAGTCACACACCAGTGGTAGAAGACATGCGGAGAGCGGGTGGGCAGGACGTGGCAGCTTGTGACCATGTTTTGTTCCTGGGCTGCCCAGAGGCGCTTGTCCTGGGTCCTCTGTGTGCTGTCAAATAGCCCCGGCAAGCTTGTGCTCTAGGCAGGATGAAACGGATGCGACGGGTCAAGGACACGGCAGCAAAATGAGCCCTTGGTGCGGAAGAGCAATCTCAGCTCGTGTTTTTTCTCCCCTAGTACCAAGCAGCATAGTGGCTGCGGGGGTTTGGCTTTGCTGCAGCACTTTTCGTGCTCACAGCTGCTTCGCTTAGTGCCCCTGAGAAACCTGTACGCTTCAGTCCAGCTCCCGGAGGGCCGGTTAGGAGCGCTCGAAGGGACGTGCCGAATGACAGGCATGCAGATGCCTTTGCTGATGTGTCGGAGGAGCAGGCGGGCTGAGCTCTAATCCCGGCATTGGCAGCGTGCCTGCACCAGCTCTGCAAGTCCCTGCACCCTCGTCCCCTCACCTGGAAGTTAGGGGTGTTGGAGGGGCCTGATGCTGGGATTGATTGTGCCGCGCTTTGAAATGAAAATGTTTATGTGAAGATGTATCGCTGTAGACGTCTGCTTTAATTTGCTGCAGAGGCAAGACAGACTTCATATGCTGTCCTGCCTTAGCCTGTTAGTAGCTTAAGCTAAGTCGTGCCCCTAAGACAGCAGCTTAGGGCGCGTGGAAGTCAGCATAGAGGGTGAAAAGGAGAAGCGTGGGTTCCTGGTGCATGGGAGAAGGGCAAGGCTGGCATGGAGGGCGCTGTGGAAGTGTGCATGGCCATGCGTCCCTTCTCCGCACCTCGGTGCCCGCAGCGGAGCAGCACTGACCTCGAGGGATCAGCCATCGGGTTTCAAAAAGCTACTTCTGTGTCCCCTAGTTCCAGTCTCCTCAGAGCACTCGGAAGGGGCTGAGAAAGATGATGCACGTATGCAGCTGAAGAGGCATCAGACCCCCAGCCCGACCCAGTGCACCAAATCCTCCAAACGAGCCAAAATCAAGGTGACCATTGTCTCTCACGGAGATGCTGCTGGCGTGGGGAACGGAGCACCCCTCACCACCCAGGCAGAAAGTGAGTTGCGATTGCATAGCTGCTTTTTAACCAGAGAACAAGGTCGTGGTTGTGCCCAGACCCACTCTTCCGGGGCACGGCGTGGGGAGGGGAGGGGAGCTGTGATTTTTGTTATTTTTGGAGGAGTTAACTGCAGAAAACAGATGGAGGCTCAAGCTGTGAGTGACATGGGGATAGCTGGGGAAGCGTGGGGGCTGACAGCACGTAGGAGCTTGGCAGGAGCCTCTGTTTTCCACAGCAGTTGGGACTGCGCGCTCCAGGGAAATGCTTGAGCAT
>VZSC01002445.1:18285-37894 GCA_013398225.1 Steatornis caripensis
CCTTACTGCATTGGCTCAGCTGCTTGAGCTGCGAGGTAGGAAGCTGGGGCGTGTATGTTGGGAGCGCTCGCTGTTGTTTTGGGAGCAACTGTTTGGGTGCTCCTCCCGAACGCGCAGCCAGCCCTTCGCAGCGAGGGTCTGCATGCCCCTGTGCAAGCAGGAACAGGCTCCGCACTCATGTGATGCGGACACAGAGGGATGTTGGGTCACTGCTGGCCAACGCTTTGAGGGTCACCTAAGGCCGCTGCCTGTGCATGTGCCGTTTCACTGTCCTGCTTGGCTGGTGGCACTTGGCGGGGGGGAGCTTTGGTGCCTGCAGTCTGTGCACGCCGGATGAGCTCTCTCTGGACAGTGATTTGGATGATGCATGCGTGCAGGTGGGTGGGAGGCATGGGAGCGTTGCACGAGTGTCACGAGCAGTGAGCCGTCGATAGCAGGGCAGCAAGCTTGGCACTTGTCTTGGGGACCGGAGTGGCCCCAAAACGCTTGGAGTCACCTGACATTTAGGGATTAGGCTGTGGTCTTGTCCTACACCCACAGGTCAGAGGTACATAGGTGGTACGCAGGGAGCATATAAATACATATGTATACAGACACGCGCATATCTGTATCTATATCAATTTTAAATATATCCATATGTAGATATACATAAATAAAAAGGTGTGTACATTGTGGCCTCTAGGCTGTTGAATATATGGCTTAGATTCCCAGAACCATCGTAAAGAGGGAGCCAGCTGGCTCAGCAGCGCTCTGCAGAAGCTCTAACTGGAGAGGGCTCTCTGTAGCTTTGAGCGAAGGCCTTTCGCCCTTGCCGCACATCACGGCAGCGCTCGGGTGTAGCCGCATTTCTGAGCACTGCGAGGCTGCAAACACTGCAGCACGAGGCAGGTTTGTGCCCTCGTTTCAACGCAGTCCACCAGCGTTTCAGGCTGGGGACGGACAGTCACACACCAGTGGTAGAAGACATGCGGAGAGCGGGTGGGCAGGACGTGGCAGCTTGTGACCATGTTTTGTTCCTGGGCTGCCCAGAGGCGCTTGTCCTGGGTCCTCTGTGTGCTGTCAAATAGCCCCGGCAAGCTTGTGCTCTAGGCAGGATGAAACGGATGCGACGGGTCAAGGACACGGCAGCAAAATGAGCCCTTGGTGCGGAAGAGCAATCTCAGCTCGTGTTTTTTCTCCCCTAGTACCAAGCAGCATAGTGGCTGCGGGGGTTTGGCTTTGCTGCAGCACTTTTCGTGCTCACAGCTGCTTCGCTTAGTGCCCCTGAGAAACCTGTACGCTTCAGTCCAGCTCCCGGAGGGCCGGTTAGGAGCGCTCGAAGGGACGTGCCGAATGACAGGCATGCAGATGCCTTTGCTGATGTGTCGGAGGAGCAGGCGGGCTGAGCTCTAATCCCGGCATTGGCAGCGTGCCTGCACCAGCTCTGCAAGTCCCTGCACCCTCGTCCCCTCACCTGGAAGTTAGGGGTGTTGGAGGGGCCTGATGCTGGGATTGATTGTGCCGCGCTTTGAAATGAAAATGTTTATGTGAAGATGTATCGCTGTAGACGTCTGCTTTAATTTGCTGCAGAGGCAAGACAGACTTCATATGCTGTCCTGCCTTAGCCTGTTAGTAGCTTAAGCTAAGTCGTGCCCCTAAGACAGCAGCTTAGGGCGCGTGGAAGTCAGCATAGAGGGTGAAAAGGAGAAGCGTGGGTTCCTGGTGCATGGGAGAAGGGCAAGGCTGGCATGGAGGGCGCTGTGGAAGTGTGCATGGCCATGCGTCCCTTCTCCGCACCTCGGTGCCCGCAGCGGAGCAGCACTGACCTCGAGGGATCAGCCATCGGGTTTCAAAAAGCTACTTCTGTGTCCCCTAGTTCCAGTCTCCTCAGAGCACTCGGAAGGGGCTGAGAAAGATGATGCACGTATGCAGCTGAAGAGGCATCAGACCCCCAGCCCGACCCAGTGCACCAAATCCTCCAAACGAGCCAAAATCAAGGTGACCATTGTCTCTCACGGAGATGCTGCTGGCGTGGGGAACGGAGCACCCCTCACCACCCAGGCAGAAAGTGAGTTGCGATTGCATAGCTGCTTTTTAACCAGAGAACAAGGTCGTGGTTGTGCCCAGACCCACTCTTCCGGGGCACGGCGTGGGGAGGGGAGGGGAGCTGTGATTTTTGTTATTTTTGGAGGAGTTAACTGCAGAAAACAGATGGAGGCTCAAGCTGTGAGTGACATGGGGATAGCTGGGGAAGCGTGGGGGCTGACAGCACGTAGGAGCTTGGCAGGAGCCTCTGTTTTCCACAGCAGTTGGGACTGCGCGCTCCAGGGAAATGCTTGACCGCAGCCTTGTGAGCTGCGAGGCGAATTTCACACCTTCCTTCGAGGCATTAAGCTGCTGCTGGAAGCAGGATGCTGGTCCTGGCGGACCCCTTGCTCCAAGTAGGTCGTGCGCATCTCCAGTTCCGCTTGCCCGCTCCTGCGACTCCTCCACGAAGCTCTCACCTGGAACATGCTCCTGCTTTAGGGATGACGGCGGTGTTCCTCCCTCCAGAAGACCTTTGTGTGTTCAGACTTTGCGATTCAGCGGAGTGCCCCGCTCTGTTGATCCCCTTTGGGCCTGAAGTCTGGCCCAATACGCTCTTGATACATGCATAAATAAACTCCAGCTCCCCTCCTGCCTCTGCGGCCGGGAAAACCCACGGCAACACGCGTTGCAGAGGGCCCTGCAGTCCAAGAAGAGATGACGTGCTTTGTCGTCTTCCCCTTGAGCCGTTGCAAGGAGGCTGGAAGCTTTCGCTGCTGTCACCCTTGTACCTGAAGGACGTTGCCTTGTCGCTGCCCACGCTGGCGCATACGACTTCCTCACATCAGAGTGCAGAGCCCCAGATACGTAAAGCAGTCGCTCTTTATCAGCGTTGGCTCAATGCGGTGCGGGACTGAAAGGTCAGCGTCTCCATTCTGATAAGAAATCAGAGGTTTTTGAAGCTGAGAAAGAATTCTGCTCCTTTGGAAGCACCTCTCGGTTAATTTGACTGTTGTTTGGAACTGTGAAAAAGAACTAATAAATACACATCCTTTTTTAAGGTTACAGTTTATCTTCTGGCAGCTTTGAAAATCTCTAGTTTCCGGAATCTTTTTTTTTTTTTTTTAATTCCCAAACTTTACTTCTTTTCACAGAAAGGAAATGAATTGCAGAAGTAAACATGAGCCAAAACAAGAATTCCCTCTTACCGTGTGTGAGCAGGAGGAATGCACCAGACAAACGCAGTTGTATCCCAAAACGCTGCAATAAACAAATATTGTGACTCCTCGCATCCCTGTGTGTTTTGTGAAGTGTCTCTAAAGAATGCTTACAAAACCAACAGCTAGCGACCAGCCAGATCCAAACCAGCTGGCTGAGGCGGCAGTGCTGTGCCGTGATGGACTAGGAGGGGATTAGCGGAGATCACGTTTAGGAGAGAGGTTTGCGTTTGGTGGTGAGGGCCTGAGATTTCACTGCTTACAGATTTTGAAGCCAATTCCTTCAAGCCCATCTCTCGTAACACTTCCACAACTGCAGCTTTCTGGTTTTATTTGCAACCCTTCTCTGTTTAATCCTCCCGATCTCCTGTAGCGCGGTGGCTGGGGTGTGTCTGGCTGCGGCAGAGGTTTCCTCCAGAAGATGCTTTGTGAGCGGGACGAGCCCGCGGCCTGCAGCGCCGTGTCTGTGCGTAGTTGCGTGAGAGAGGGGGAATCCCTAAAGACTCCCGGAGGAGAGTGAGTGAGGCTTCTTCATTTTCTTTTGCAGTTGTTGCTGGAAAACCAGTCCCCATGGCTGTCGGCCAGTCTGTGTCAGGCGCAAAGGAGCTGTCAGGACTGCTCACCACCCCCAAGTGAGTGCGACTCGGTGTTTTTATCAGCTGTGGGTCTGTTTGACAGGCTGCTGATGGGAAGCACCACAACAGGGTGGTTCCTGCACGTGGGGCTTTCTGGTATCTTACTTATGACTGGAATTTTGTGAAGTGCAGGAGACTCTTAGGCTCCTGAAAACTGTTTGTCAACAGGCAGCCGAGTCCAAGAGTGGCAGAAATGGGCAGAAGCAGAAAGCGTTGTGGCTGCTGGGCTGTGTTTCTGTATGGTTTCCCAAATGCAGGTTTGCTCACCTCTGTCTTTTGAACGACTGTGATGTCTTTGCCAGGAGTTCAGCGTTGTCTGTAATCCTCCCCTTCGTTCCTTCTGACAGTCAAGTGTTTTTTTCCAAAGACAGGGGAAAGAAGCCTCGATATCGGTTCATGAAGTCGGTTAACTGGCCGTAGGATTTCTGTTGGGGAACGAATCTGACGCTGACATCTCACGTCACTGTTTTCCCTTTTAATTCAAACCACGCTTTGGAGGACCAGACTCTGACTGCTCCGGGAGGGGAGAGGAAGATGAGCTGTTCTCAAATAGAAAGTAGATTTTGAACGGGAAATGTGTTGCTGTGCAGTACATGGCTTTCGTGCAGGGTGACACAGCCCTTGCAGCACCTCGGTGGGCGCGTGCACGGTAACAAGCTCACTTCCGATTTGGAAATGCACGGATTTTGCCGTAGGTGCTCCTCGTTCTGGCTGCCGCAGTGGGCACAGGGAAGCTTCTCTTGCTTTGGCTTTTTGTAGCTCATCAACGCCTTGCCTTACGCTTCCGGGAGTCCTGCTGGGTTGTGTTAGGCCTGTGACAGCTCGCTGTCAAAGCCATCTTGCCTTGCCCTCCGCAGTTTATCCTTACCTGGAGTCTTCTGCTCGCTTTGTAGGCTGAGTTCGGCAGCAGAAACCTCCTGCACAAGCCCTGCTCCATCTGCCGTGATCCCGAGCAGCACGACACCCAGCGCCTTCCATGCCCTGCAGAGCAGGCTGGTGGCCAGCAGCACCCACTGCATGCAGGCCCAGCCGGCCAGTACCCTCCAAGGTACCTGCCTCTCTCCATGTCTCTCTTGTGAATTTAAAAGGTAAACCAGGTTCGAAACCATTCAGTGGATCCTCTTTCTTGCATTCCCTGGTTGCTTTGGGTTCGGCTGAGGCAGCCTTTGTGGTGCTTTGCTGTTGCAGAGCCTGCGGAGATCCAGTGGGATGCCATCAAGTGAGGCTGAAGGCGCCGTAGGTGACCTGTTAATTGTGTCATTTGTATGTAACGATGCCTTGAGATACCAAACCCAACCTCCTCTTGCCTCCTGGTTCACAGCTGACCTCGTTTGTAGCTGCAGCAATCAAATGTGTTGGACTGTGTGTGCAGAGCAGCTAGGAGGATCCCTGCTGCTTGGGACCACGAGGCAGGCTGCTTGGGACGCTGCTCTTTAAAGAACAGCTTTTGCAGACGCCTGCTGTGTGACAGATCTGAAATTTCACGGTGGTGAATTCTCCAAGCCTGATTTCTTTATCCATTACTTTTTTTAGGAGCAGCATCTGCCAGCAGCCTGCTGCAAGGGCTGAGCTTCAGCCTGCAGGACATCGGGACCAAGTCATCAGCCCTCCCTGCCAGCATGGCTGCTGCTGGGCCGCCCGTGCAGGTACGCAGCTGCAAACGTCAGAGATCCCTCTCTGGAGGGAAGCTGTGTGGAGGATAAAGCAGTAGGAGTCAGAGGGCACCTAGCTAGGACACGTTTGCTCCAGGACCAGAAAGATGAGGGATGCTGGGTGTCAGCTGTGGCTGAAATGGTGCATCCGAGCCGTGGCTGTGTGCCAAGGGCTGAGGGTTCCTGTAAGTGGCGTGAGGTCTAGGAAGTAGGGCTGTGGGAAGTTGTTTCTAGACGGCCACCTAGAAAAAGCTGAGAAGGAGCTGGAGAATGTACTGGGGGAGGATCAGCGATCTTTCTCCTTGTTCTTCTGGGAAAACGCACGCCTGCGACTTCTCGGGTGACTCTCCCCATCGCTTCGGTTTGAGGCCACCTCTTTCAGAACGGGTGGCTTCATTAGAAGCGGAGCCATGGTTTCCCCCAGTCATGCTTTCAAATTGAGGTGAGTGTGTGCAGCCTGGAAGGGACAAGTTTACTTGCATTTAGAGCCGCTTGTGGCCACCAGAACGAAGTGTGGAAGCTCTGACCTCTAAAAAACCTCTAGCTTCTGTGTTGGGGAGCGGTCACGTGATCCCGGCATCCCCTTACCTTCCAGGTACTCAGTGCTTCTGCTTCTCCTTCCAGACCTCAACTGTGAAGACGCCCGCGCCTATCCAGAACCTGAGCGCCATCACCACGGGCACTGGCACAATTGTCCGCACCATTCCGGTTGCCACCTCTTTGTCTTTGGGAGCCTCAGCGAGTGGGAAGCCCACGGCCATTCACCAGCTGCTGACAAACGGGGGACTGGCGAAGCTGGCCAGCAGCCTCCCTGGCTTGGCTCAGATCTCCAACCAGGCGGCAGGTGAGGGAGAAGGGGGACAGGTGTGCGATGCAGGCACCTGGAGCACCCGTCACCCCGAGACCAAAGCTGATTTTGCCTTTGAGCCGTAGCTGTGGCCAGCAGTTTCTGAGCGGCTGCCTCTAAATGGGAAGAGGCTTCTGGTGCAGCCCCCGGTTGGTGAATGTGGCCTCCGCAACCCACGTGTCTCAGGGACGTCTTGCTCGCGTGTTTTCTAGGCTTGAAGGCCCCAACGACCATTACTGTGACGCTGCGTGGGCAGCCCAGCCGCATGACCACGCTGAGCCAGGCTGCGATGGGGCCTGTCCAGCCCCAGCTTGAGGAACAGCCGATGCAGACGCAGGCACCTCAGGTAATTTTTGACATCATCTCTGTAGAGGAAGTGTCCGCTGCTGCTGCTCCTGAGCTTTTTCTGACTATTGCAGATACAGCTGTCCCAGAGAAAGTGTTCTTGGCCGCATGTCTTGGGTGTGACGAGCTTTGTTGTGAGGCCCCTTTCTGTGCGGCCTCAGCAAGGCAAGGCGGTGGTTGAGAGGACCCGTGTCATCTTTGTGTCTGTTAGTGGTAGGGTTGATTGTGCTTGATACCGCCGCTAGTGCTGCACCGAGGAGCTCTCCAGCTAGTCTTAGAAAGCTGACATCAGCATGGGAATTGTTACTGAAGCTCCAGGCTTTCTTGGCAGTAACAGGCTTTGGTGGGAGGAAGAAAGCTGCTTGTAGAGTGTCTATCCCCTGCCTGTTCTGGCAGGAGAGTGGGTTGGCCATGCTGTCTGGAGCCGTATGCCTCTTGAAAATGCTGCTTCTAAGATTGGGATGCCCTGACGTGAGGCTGGCCCCTGTGGGTGTTGGGGATACTGTACTACTTCCTCCTGCTCTTTTTCGCTGCCGTGCCGTTGAAACCCATTTGTGAAGCGCTGTGTGCTCCAAGGTTGTGTCTGTTCGATAGAGATCTCATTTTGGAGGCGGATTGCTGACAGTAGGGAAAGCTCTTGCTGTTTGGACTCTCAATGCGTGCCAGGTACTGTCTCAAGGATCCTGGCGGCCTTCCTGCCTCCTAGGTTAAGCGTTGGTGTGGTTGAGTTGAAAGCACAAGGTGCCACGTCGGAGAGGGTTTGGTTTTTGTTGTGAATGTAAGTGAGTGCTCTTGGGTACTGTAACGTGGACCTCTCAACCCCAAATCCTGGAGGTAGCAATAGGGGTGAATTTACTGCAGGCGTGTTCGTGGGCTCCGTCCTAAACCACCGTCAGTTTTGGGCTGGATCTGTAAACGTGAGGGCGGAAAGGTTGGCTCTGACTCCCTGCACAGGATGGTTGGTCAGCGGCGGCTTTGGTGTGCCATCAGCAAGGTTGACCCGAGCTCAGATGGCTTCCCCGTGGTCCCAGCTCTGGCGCTGTATGTCACTCGGGTCTCTCCTGTAGATGCTTTCCTGGATGTGGGAGAAAACAGGCAGCCCAGGCCTGCGATCTGCCTCACGGGACTGAAGGAGGCCTGGCAGGAAAAGCGTTGCTGGTTGCGTGAGTGTGGACGGAGGGGTATAGCTGGCTGGCCAACAGATGCTAACGGCAGTCGTTTGAGGCAGGCGTTTGCAGGGAGAAAGTAGTTCAGAGGACAAGTCCACAAGGTCCCAGAATGATAAATGCTGCAGCCTGGGCAATCAATCGGATGAGTGTGGAGCATCCAGTGGGAATCAAGTTCCAGTTCCCAACAGGGATTAACAAACTGGCACCGGAGGCCGAGGATGCCAAGATCGCTCCATATTGGCAGGGTTGGTTTGTTGGGGTTTTTTTCCCCTCTTGCACATGATTTTCCCGCTTTGGATAGCGCTAATGCAGATCCCTGGCAGGTGAGCTGGTGTGGGAGAGGCAGAGCAATCTTTGCTTTGTAGATGAAGCTCTGTAGTTTCGGTCCCTGTTGCTGGGCTGGCTCAAGTTGTGGGCAGCATCGGGGAGGCAGGCAGCGCGTTTCTACTCTTGCTGCTGTCTGCAGTGGTTTGAGGTCGCTTGAAGCCCTGAGATAAATTTAGGGAGGCGTCATCCGAAAGGTGAAGCCATTGGATGAAAGGTGGGTGAGCGCTAACAGAGGCAGCCATAAATCCTTAGTATGTCCTGCGCTGCTTTAGAGCCGGCATGGCATCCGCCGTTGCGGGTAGGTTCCACGCAGAGTCCTGGTTTAAAGCTCACATTCGGGACCATCCCCGTCCTTCCTCCCTTGACCTTTCTGTGTTTCTTTCAGTCACTACGCTCGCACGACAGAGCCTGCGCGTGTTGGCAGAGCTGAGCTTAGAGCCGGCTAAGGTAGAGCTTGGGAACACAGAGCTAGTGACACTCAGTGCAGATCCCAGTACAGCGGGCGGCTCGCTTTTGTAGGTGTGAAACTCTTTGTGTTGGAGGCAGTTTTTGTGCTCTCCAAAGGCCGTTTGATAAACGGTCAGAGCCGGCGTGCTTTCCTTTACATCCTTTGTCACCTTGGAGAGACCCTATCCATCCAGCAGAACAGTAACTGCAGTGTGAGGAGACTTGGTAAGTGTAAGATCGACTCCGAGGTTAGCGAGTTCTTGTGTGGGTTAATGTTTTAAGGCGCTGGCACTTGGAACTGGATATTGGATTGTGTGCTGTGACTGTTACCTACAGTGCTGAGCTTGTGCGTCCAAGGTAGCGCCGAATTGTGTGGCCGGCTGCGAGACTTGCTTCAAAAGCAAACTGAAAGCTGGCTTTTACAGGAAATGGAATGAGATGTGTGTTTTTGTAACTAATTATAGCCCTTGACATCAGCGCGTGTGTACGGTTAGCTCATAAGGATTACGTAATCTAGCAGAGCTTCCTGTAAAAGAGCACATTTACAAAAGGCTTTGGGGGATAACGCCGAGGGCTTAAACTCGTGTGGTTCCAGCGGTAGCCAAAGCGGTTGTGGATTGGGTTCCCTTCGAAATTCCAGCCGAGGGCTCCACTGTGCCTGTGAAGGAAGCGTGAAGCCCACTCGTCGGCTGTGTGCTGTGATTTTTAAACTCTGGGGGCTGGGGCGATGCCTGTAGCAGCTGAGATGCAGTTTGAGTGGGTGACTCTTTTCCTTCCCCTGCGGGCATTAAATGGGAGGCGGAAGACTGAGGAATCTCCCAGGGGAGTTTGGTGCGAGTGCTTTCTGTGAGTAGCGGAGTAAGAAGAAGAAGCAAGAGTGTTTGGGTGGCCTTAAAGTCAAAATAGAGGGACGCTTCAGCTTCTCTATTCGAGAAACTGCTCCGCGGTGGTTTGAACGTGGCTTTTTGCACGGGTTCCCCCCTGCAGCCTGGTTGTGTCCTCGTAGCAGCTCCACAAAGCGTGGAGTGATGCTGAGGCAGGATCGCGCTCTCGTTTTCTGCTTAGTGGCACGAAGATTTATGCTGCGATGACCGGAGCTGCAAGCTGAGGTGTCGTGGTTTGAGCTTTGGGCAAGGGTCTCCCTCAGATGGCACGAGGAGAGCTCTGACTTCAGCCCTTGCCACTGCCCAGAGCCGGCTGCTGCTGGTGGATGTGCCGTAAGCAGGCAGTAAACACCTTTCTTTTCCTGAAGTCTGACTCTCCCTGCTCCCGGGGGCAGAAATATTAATTATAGCTAGCGGAGCACCGTTAAATTGCTGCACGAGGCATGGAAAAGAAGGCTGTGCCGTGTGTGAGCAGCAGGTAGGGAGAGCTCAGACGTGAGTTTCAGCGGTGCCTGTTCAGTGGTGGAGGAGAGCGAGCAAGGTTGGCTCAGAGAAGTCTGTCCGGAGACGTGAGCGCCTGCTTTCGTAGCTGGAAAAGCTGCTTTGGAGCTTGAATTATGTCAGCTCAGGGCTGTGAGGGCTCGCAGGGAGAGCACAGGAGCGCATGCAGTCGGCTCTCTGCGGTATGAGGATGCAGATGCACCTGGACAGAGTTCAGGCGAGCGATGCGGACCCAGAAGCGTTCGAAGAACCCCTGGAATGGGGGAATTGCCAGGGGTCTCCATGAAGCTTGTCAGTTCTCTGCGGGTATGCTGCTGTCTGCCTCGGGACACAAATCCGAACTCCCCGACTGTCCCAGCACTGAACATCTAGTGGACACTGGTGCTGTGGGACCAGCTGGTTCTTGTCAGAGGGGCTTGTACGTCTTTGTCAAGCGAGAGGGAAGCTCTTCTGATGCAGAGGATGGTGTGTGCCGTTCCAGTTTCTGCTGGGCTTTCACTGGTGCCGCTGGTAATGGCGTGTCATTCCTGCAAGTGGATCTGCGCGATGTGGGAATCATTCTTGAGCTCCTGGCTGTTGCTTTACTATTCCTACAGAGGAAATGAGAGCACGACTGCTTTCCCTGACAGCCTGAAAATGGGGATAGAGCCACCCCGTTCCGCTCCAGAAAAAGGCAACGAGTTTGTGCCGGTCTCAGCCCAAGCACGGACAGTGGTGTCGGTGCCGCGAATGGCACAGTCGTGCTTTTGAAATACAGACCTCTGCGGGTTTTCTCTCAGCCTGCATTTTTCCTCAAGCTTGGTAATGACTGATTGGAGTGAGGGCAAGGCTAGAAGAAGCAGGGAGAGGACGTGCTCTGATTTTTTTTTTTTTTAGCTGAGGGCTCCCACAGGTCCTGAGGAATGGTTGCAGCCCCTGCGGCGGGGCACTTCCAGTAGCTCTCCGTTACTTTAACCCTTCCAGGCTCCAGACGGTGCTGTTGGGAACCTGGCTGCCCCAGCTACCAGCGCCGCCTCTCCTGGCAAGCTGCTGTCTCAGATGGATCTCAGCAAAGCCCAGGCTGGCGCAGAGATGGCTCCCGCCGACCCCGCGGCTCACCTGACCGCCGCCGCGGCAGCACCCGTAGGTGAGGCGCATGGCAGTCGTGGGGCGCGGGCAGCCGGCCTGGGGACCAGAGCGGAGGCCGGGTCAGAGCCATGCCGCCGAGTGACGTGTGCGGAGTCACGCCGGGGAACAGCTGCCAGAATGCTGCTAGGTTTTAAGCCTGTCGCTTTTTTTCTTTTTTTTCCTCCCTTGTCCCCCTCCCTTTAAGTTAGGTTCCCCCACGGTTTCTTTGCACAAGGAGTTTTGGTTCAATGCAGCCGTTTTTGAGCAGTAGACGAAGAGCAGGGTGTTAAGCTTGAGCCCCGATGCCGAAGGGGATTATCTGCAGTTTGTGTTTAGGGCCCTCGTCGCGCGCTTTTAGCACCAAGCACTCTCCCTGCTGCCTACGTTTATTCACCTCGCCTGGGGAGAGCAGACCCATCCGATTACAGCTAAATAAATATTGCAGAGCCACCACCCAGCCGGTAGCCTCAGACTTAAAAAGAGTAGAACCGACACAAAGCGGTGATGTGGCGCATCACGTCCTCCGAGGCTTCTGTGCCAAATTGCTCGCTGCCAGCTGAGCCAGTGTTCTCGTTTGCCCCGGTCCAGCCGATTTCCAGGCCAAAGTGGCAGGGTGAGCAGGTGGCCAGCTCTCGGGCCACAGCTGGCAGGTGAAGGTCAGCGGGGCCGTGCCAGTTTCCCAAAGGGCAGATGAGGCAGCTCTGGAACGTGTGTGTTTTACCACGCCAGTCGGCTTTCCTTGCAGGCGTCGAACCCGGCTCACCGCCCTCTGCAGACCCTCAGACTCTGCCGTTCTCCCTCAGGACTCAGCAGGGAGGTGCAGCAGCACTGGGCTTAAGTTGTCTTCTCTGTGTTTGGTCTTGTTCCTTCTGTTACTTGTCACACGTAGTGGGTGAACGTAGGTTTGTGGAGAACTTTACGTGCGTTCGCTGGAGGTTCAGGTTGGATTTGCATCCAGCGGGGAGGACCAGTTTGTAGGAGAGCTGCTGGAGCAGCAGGGCGGGCTGGGGTGTTAGCGCAGAAAACTTTCCAGACTCTTTTTGGTTTCGTGGAGCGGTCGTTGCCGACACCTAACAGCATTGCTGCGTTCTGTGCTGCTTCCCCAGCCTGCGTAGGGGTGGCTGGAGTCTCGTGTTCCCGCTGTCCTCCTGCCCTTCCCGATTCCCCTCAGGATGCTGGGGTCAGTGCTCCCACCCTGGTTGGACGGTCGGTCGTCAGCCTTCGCTCCGTGCCCTCTCCTCTCGTGGTGCTTCATTTCGGAGAGTTCCGCGCTGCGCTGGCGGTATTTGCGGCATGCTGCCACCGCTGATGGGCGCGAGGGACACCGCGGCGCGTCTCTGATGCAGTTTCATCAGCGAGGTGCGGTGCCGTGTGCCAGGTGACCCAGCGTGGCTGCGTGCGCTGCGTTCCGCTCCTCGGTGCGGGCTCCTCGGGGATGGAGCCAGTCGCAGCCTTGGGCGACCGCAGGTGCAAACCATGGGCTGCTCCAGGTCGGGGTGGTCTTTAACTGGCAGCGAGTCTCCAGGCTTTTTCCCCGTCTCTGGAGCACACCTAAACGCAGCGATTCGGTTTCAGTGAAGTCTCTCTCCCCTCTGTCGCTCTCTGGGCTCTGGCTCCTGTAAATGCAGCTGGGGAGCCGACCCGGATGGGGTCACTACCGTGATGCCGCCTCTGCCCCTGCCGTAGAGCACAGAGCGCTTCTTTTCGCGAAGCCTGAAGTCTTTCAGCCCCCTCCTGGGGTGGAGTGTGAGGAGGGTCTGAGCAGCCCCAGCGCTGCTGGTGGGACGGAGCTGGAGATGCCGGAGATGAGCAAGAGCTTGCCTCGAGCCGGGCTGCCGAGAGCAGCGTGAGCTCAGTGTGGTCCGTGGCAGCTCGGCAGGTGGGACCGGGTGAGGTGGAGCGTGTTTGGCTAAGGAAGAAGCACGACGTCCCGTCCCAATGGAAGGGCACTTTTTGAGGGAGAGGATCAGACACTGAAGGAAGAGAGAGGCTTCCTTGGGGGGTCTGAGCAGTTTAGGAGGGGAGCGGTGCTGACGGTGCCCGAGTTCGGCTGTTGCGCTTTCCTCGCCCAGGCTGTGGCAGCGCTGGGGTTTGTTTTGGGGTCCTGCTCTGAAGAGCGGACAAGGCCAGGTCTTTCTGTTCAGCCTGAGACCCTGCGACTCCGGGGCGGCTGCAGCCCAGGGTGGGCACCGCGTCCCCACGCCGCCGACCGTGCTCTCCCCTTCTCCGCAGTGACCACCACCAGCCCCATGAAGACGCTCTACGTCATGTCAGACGCCAAGCTGTCTGCGCTTACCAAATCTGTGATGGGTGAGGCTACCTCTGTGCCCCTCAAACTGCCGGGCATCCAGCCTTCCTCCTCCTCATGTGCCAGCTCTCCCACTGGCGCTGTGACCTTCGCCACCTCCCCCCTGACCAGTGCCCCCAGCCCTCCCAGCAGCCTGGTACACTCAAAGGTGGGACCTGTCCTGCAAACCGCTTCCAAGACCGTCATCCTGACCTCGACGCTGGCCACGGTGAAGGGCGATGGACCCCTGGGACACATCGGGGAGAAGGTCAGCTTGACCAAGAGCGCTGCGGCCCTTGGCCATGCTTTGGGGGCAGTGGAGACCCTGGGCAGGGTCCCGTCCATGGTGGATGACGGGAGCACCATCATCCACACCAGAGAGGCTCTGGCCAACAGACACTTGCTGCCCCAAGGTGTGCTGCCGGGAGGGGCCGGCACCACGCTCATAACTCTGGGCAGCAGCCTGGCCAGCTCCTCCATCATCGCCACGGCGGGGCCCACGCTCACCCAGAAGCCGTAGGGACCCCCGGGACCCCTTGGCTGTGACCGGGTGCTTCAGGAAGACGCAGCTCGGCTGTGGGGTGGGAGAGGAGCAGCCCCGTGGGCGGGGAGGGGCTGGTTCGGGCTGGGGCAAACTGGCGGGGGGGATGTTTTTCTGGTTTTGTTGCTGTTCAATAAAACTTTTTTTTGTTCTTTACTGACTTCATTGCGCATGTGCCTTCCAAAAGCAACTTTGGCTGCAGCCCAGCCCTCGACCGCTTTTACCGAGGGCTGATTTCTCTTGCCGTGATGGCGTGGAGAGACAAAACAGCCTTGTGTAGGCAGGGAAGGATTCGTGCTGTGGGTCCTGGGAGCAGGCTGGGCAGCAAGCAGGGCAGCTCCTGCCTCTACCGTCTGCCCGGACGTCCCTCCTCAGGGTAGAAGTTTCAGCTGATTCCTCCCACTACTGGGAGTATTTATACATCCTGGAAAAGGCTCCGCTTTGCTCCGGGCGGCTGGGCGGCTTGTGCTGGAAATGAGGGAAGCAGCGGAAAGGGTGACGCAAAGGTGCTGAGCCTCGAAATGGGTGCAGACGTAAGGAGGCGAGGCCGAGTTCGGCACTGTTGAGGATGGTTTGCCAAGGCTCAGGACAAGCGTTCCACCCCTGGGGCTGTCGCTGGGGCTTGGTTTCACAGGACAGACCTTGGTGGGTCTTTTTGTGGTTATTGGGATAATCCTGACGCGCTGGGCGCCTCCATCCCGTGCTGCGGCTCTGCTGCGCCCCGAGCCCTTGGCTCTTGCTTCCCCGGAGGGACGGGCAGCGTGATGCAACGTTTGCTGGCTGAGATGCTTTCGGGGAGCGGGATTCTCAGCGGATGGAGACCTATGGTGCTGGGACAGCCCTGTGCTCCCCACGAGGGCAGGCACGTTTCCGAAATCTCCGCTCACTTCCTCATCCTGCCGGCTCGTGAGAAGATCCTGTTTTGGGCTCAGCTCGGCCGGGACAGCACACGCCACGGCAGAAGCAGGGTGTTTGTTACAGGGAGCCCAAAACCAGCTGGAGACGCGGCCTTTTCCCCGTTGATGGCTGGATTTGCTCATCGTGAGAGGAGGGAGATGCCGTGAGTCCCTTCCCACCCCCCTCTTGGCTCTACACGCGCCGCTCCAGATGCCATCTGGCTTTTTGGGGACGGTCCCGCGTTGCCGTCGCAGCCTCCCGCATGCCAGGCTTCACGCTGCCACGATGGTGAGTAGCGGTTTTGAGGATGCTGAGCTTTGCCAGCACCCGAAACCCTTTCTTCCCTCTTCCCTGGATTTTTTTTGGGGGGGCGGGGAGGGGAAAGGCGAGGTTTTACTTTGGTGGTTCAGCCCAGGCAACGTTTCCCCGCAGGGAAGGTCGTGGGTGCGGGATGACCTTGAAGCCCCAGGCTGAGCTAAGCCCTGGCGCAGGGCGTTTGCCGATGGGACGCCCCTAAACGCGGCTCCTTCTCCCTGAGCTGACAGCAGCGGGGAAACGGCCGGGGTGAGCGTATGCTGTGCTCTAGCACCTGCGTGGTGACGGAAGCGCGTCTCGTGAGCCTGAGGGTCTGCTCTCGACCCGCAGTGTTTTTAAGCTGCTCAGCTTTTTCTCCGCTGCAGTAAGGCCAAGACACCCTTAGGGAAGCGGCGCCTCCCGTGCCCTAGCTCCCGGGTGCGGAGGCAGCTCTTGGTGCGAAGACTTTGAGCTCCTTGGCCACGTCCTCACTCCCAAAGCGCGGTTCACGCCGTGCGTTTCGGCAGCAAAGCACTTGGGGTACAGCTCTGCAGCACCTCGAACGCCCTTGCGATGTCCGCGCTGGAGGATCCGGGGGTGGTTGGCTCCGTGGTGCTGCTCTTCTGATGCCCCTGGAGGGACTGGTGCTGCCTGGGCCTAACTCTCCTGTTCCAATTTCCTTTCCAGCAGAAAGTGCTCCTCAAAAGCCGACCTCCTGCTGCTGCTCCACGTGAAGCCGTAACCCTGGTGCGGGACGAGCAAGTGCCACCGTCCCTGTGCCCTTTCCGCTTCGACGGCTCGTGGCGAGGCACCCAGGATGGCAGCGAGCAGATGCACTCGTGGGGAAGCAGCCGGCACGAGAAAAGCGAGTCCTTCAGCTCCAACGAAGCCTTTGGGTCGTCTGCAGCGGCTCGACAGGAGCTCTTGGAGGCCGAAAGCGCCTGGAGGTGCTGCTGGGCTGGTTCGCGCTTGGACGCGTGGCTGTTCCACAAAACAGCTGCGATTGCCCCAAAACTGACGCAGAAAAGCACCTCCCTCCGCGCGGGGCAGCCCCGGAGGTAGGCCTCAGCCCAGCCCCACAGCATCGCCGAGCACCCCTGGGGCTCCGCATTTGCGGTGAGGATCCCCCCCGAGCCCTGCCCCGATCCCAGGAATCAAGGACACCCCGACCACTGCCACGTCGGGACCAGCGCGCCAGTTTTATTTCGGGCACTGCCTCTGCCACCAGCTCAGCCACTGCGGCTGTCCGAGCTGCGGAGCAGCAGCGAGCGGAGCGGCCGGAGCGCTTTCCGGGCAGACAGCAGCTGCTTGCCGCAGTCCTAAACCCCTAAAAAACCCTCCGGAGCCCTGCACGGAGGCAACATTAAGAAAAAACTCAAATTGTGTGGTGTGAGCCAGCCGGGGGGCTCTGGGCCAGGGAGTCACCGAGCATCGCGGGCACAGCGGGACGGCACTGCCATCGCCCGGCTCGGCTTCCTCGCCGTGTTGTGCAAAACCACGCCGGGGCACGGTGTCCCTAGCAAAACACAAACCTCCACAACTCATTTTGCTGCCTTTTTTTTTATATATGCGTGTATATATATATAATATCTATATATATATATATAACCTTGTGATACTGGTAGTAAAGTCACCGGCGTACTGACGCCAGATACAAACTAAAAATGACACGGTCCAGATTGTCTCCTCTTAGTCCCCTTGCCGCGGGCTCTGAAGCGGTGGCGCGCCCCGGTACACGCCTCGCTGCCCGGCTCAGCCGCTGTGGCGTCCCAACCAGCTCCCTTCTCTGGGGGGAAGGAGGCCGATCCGCAGCGGGATGGAAGTGCTACAGCTTGGCGTGGCGGTGAAAGGCCGGCACGTGCGGGGAGGCATAGGTGGGTTGGCTGTGCCACGTCGCCGCCGGGTAGAGCCGGTGCCGCAGCGAGCTCTCGGAGGAGGCCGGGTAGTGCCCGGGGCCGGTCGCCAGCGGCCGGCACAAATCGGAAGGCTGCGTGGAGGTGGCTACCAAAGGGCTGGGGAAAGCGGGGACGACAAAGGGGTTGACGGAGAGGGACGGCGCTGCCGGCACGCCTTGGGTTTTGAGGTGCTCCAGCGGGCTGCCGAAGCTCGCTGGGAAATACAGCATCGCTCCCTTGTAAACGTCCGGGCCTTGTGGCAGCGGTGCGGCGTAGCCAGGGCTGGCCACCACCGCCTTGGGTTTGGCCAGCCCTTGCCGGCCCCTGGGCGAGCCAGCGCCCGTGTCCCGGCCGTCAGCCTCCTTCACGAAGGGAGAGACGGCCCGTAACTTCGCGCCGGGGCCGAAAGCCGCCTCATCCTCGCGGCTGCGCTTGACCCTGGGCGCGCTGGAGGCGAAGCCGGCTCCAGGGGGCACGCAGCAGGCTTTGACGGCGGCGCAGGCGGCCGCTCGCCGGCTCTCCCCGCTCCACGACTGCCCCGCTTTGCTCCGCAGGTCTTGGGGCTGCTCTGGCTCCTCGGGCTGTGACGGGAAGCCGGAAGGCGGCTCCAAAAAATCCTTCAAGCTGGAGAAATACCCCCAAAGGGGGTGGCAGCTCACGGGCTTCAGCACCTCGTGGCGGTAGGCGCGGAAGCAGCCGGTGAAGACGGTGGGTGCCGGGCTCCCCTCCTCGGCCCGCGGGCAGGGCTGGCTGTCCCTCGCACTGGGGATGGGTCCCACCTCGCTCCCGACGCTGGGAGCTGTATCCTGAGCTCCCGGTGGCTCCGGGCTCCTCTGCTCATCGAGGCGGGGGCCAGCGGCTGGCGGGGGGAGCTCGGGGCCGGGGCCAGCATCGCTCGCCGACCGCCGGCCCTCGGGGCAGTGGCGTTTGTAGCCGTGCAAGGACTCTGCCTTGCTCACCTGCGCCAGCAGCTTCTTCTTGGCCAGCGGAGACATGATGGGGTGGTTGCCTTTGCAGTAGAAGCTGGAGAAAAGGCGCTTGCAGGTTTCGGCCACCTCCCCCCTGACCAGTGCCCCCAGCCCTCCCAGCAGCCTGGTACACTCAAAGGTGGGACCTGTCCTGCAAACCGCTTCCAAGACCGTCATCCTGACCTCGACGCTGGCCACGGTGAAGGGCGATGGACCCCTGGGACACNNCTCGGGGTCGGGACCGCCGGGCTGGAGCACCCCTCCGCCGCCCGGCCCCGCTCCGGGGTGTCCCTTGCGTCCTCCGTGCCGGCTGTCGCCTCCGACTTCACCTTGTCCGGAGGAACCTGCGTGCGAAGGGAATTCGGGGCGTGGGTGCTGAGCTCTGCCGCATCCCCGGGCCGGGGTCCCGGCTCCCCCCGGCCCCTTGCCCGGCTCTGGCTGCCCTCAAGCCCTCGCTCTCCTCTTTTCCCACCCAGCCGCCTCCCTCCTGGCTCTTCCCCAGCCCCGCCGCCGTGGGTTCCCCCCGGGGAGGGACAGACGCGGGGCTGGCGCAGGGTTCCGGAGCTGCTCCCACAGCGGAGCCGCATCAGCCGGGCTCCAGGGGGCCTGCGCACCTGCTCCCGGCCCTTCTCCTTCTTGGCCCTCTTGCTCTTCTCGCCCGTCTCGGCGCCCTTGGAGACCTTGTACTGCTTGCGGGGCTTGCTGGGGGGCAGGGGTTTGTCGTCCTCCCCCTTGAGATGCCGCACGTACGGGAGGACCAGCCTGGGGGGGGGGGGGGGGGCGGCAGTGAGAACCGGCGCCGGGAGGGGAAACCGAGGCACGGAGCCGGCCCCCCGGCTCGTCCCCTACCTCTCGTAGTGCCGCCGGGTGCAGGTGGCCGCGCTGGTGCTGCCGGGGCTGCCCCCCAGCTCGTCGTAGACGTTCTTCCAGAGCCGTCGCCCCGTCACCTGCGGCGGGAGGGACGCGTTAGCCCCCCCCGGCACCCAGGGGAGAGGCTGGCACCCGGGGGACACCGTCGCTTACCAGCTCGTAGGCTCCCAGCTTCTCCACGGCTTTGTAGATCTTCCAGAGGTTAACTGGAAACAGAGAGGAGAGGGCGAGGGTCAGGGGGATGCGGTGGGCCCCGCGGGCGCCGGCAGCTCCTCCCGGCCGCGGCGAGGGACGCACTCTGCTTGAAGCCGAGGTGGGGGATCCTCTCGATGGGGGTGCGTCGGTCCTTCATGAACTTGTAGAGGCTGACGAGGAAGGCTTCCTCCTCCTCCTTCTCGCCACCCGTTGCTGCCTCCTCCACCGGCTTCTCCCGCTCGGAGCCATCCTCCGGGACCGGCGCCTCCTGCGGGACACGGCGCGGTGAGAAGGAGCCTAAGGGGAAACCGAGGCAGAGCAGAAACACCCAACCCCCCCGCAGCCGCAGGGACGGGGATGATCGCGACCCAAAGGCTGCTTTAACGAGCTCTCGGTTCGTTAGTCGGCAGCCCTGGGCCGCCGGCCAAGTTGGTCAAAGCGCTGGAACCGTGCGAGAGCACGAGGAACGGCTTCCAGGAAAACAGACGGGCAGAAATTCATCCGCACGCCCCCCCCCCCCCCCCCCC
>VZSC01002445.1:44767-62094 GCA_013398225.1 Steatornis caripensis
TTTTTTTTTTTTTTTTTTTTTTTTTTTTTGGCGCTGCTGCTCACCGTGCATCTTCCGGCGTGCAAGAAGCTAAAAAGCCTCTTCTAGCAGAGGATGGCAGGGTCCTCGCCTTGTGCTGGCTCAGCCCATCCCTGCCCTTCGGCACTGGGAGAGCCGCTGGCTCCTGGAGCCGGCCCGTTGGCTGGTGAGCGTTTGCCCCCTTGGTTGGAGCGAGGGGGTTGAGATGGGGATGTTTTTCTCTGAAACCGCGGTGCAGAGCCCGAGCGTGACAGGAAGCCCAAATTCGCTGCTCATCAGACCCACGGCAGCAGCTGCCTTCCGGGGCCGGTGGTGCGCGGCGGTGCCCTGGCCGAGCCTGTCTCCTCTGCTCTCTGTCTTTTTTGGGGCAGCCGAGAGCCTCGGCACTCCTCACAGGATGAGGTTTTGCTGTGGAACCATGAAGAGGTTCCTTGAGGGGGTTTGCTGAGCCCCGTGGGGCTGTATTGCATCCGTGGGAGGATGTAGGTTGCCAGACAGTTCTGGGATATGGCGGGATGCTCTGGGAATCACACACAGCGTGGCAGGGCTGCATGGGGAGCAGAGGGGAGCAGGATGCTCTTGGACCCACACGCAGGGTGGCATGGCCGCACCGGGGCCACCTGCCCACGGCCCCGTGCACGGGGTGGCCACGCATCCCTCTCCTCCCTGGCTCTGGTGGCACCGAGGTCCCCGTGTCTGTCCCCGGCTTTTGGCTCGGCGGCACCGAGCACCTGGGCAGGGATGCGACAGAGCCGAGCTTCTCCCTCACCGAAAATCATGGGGCTGCTCCTTTCGTACCCCACAAGCCCTGAGAAACCTCTCCCCCAGGCACAGAACAAGGTGACGGGGGCGTTGGCAGCTGCCAAGGTGATCGACACCCCGAGCGAGGAGGAGCTGGAGGACTACGTAGTGGAGATCGAGATCTTGGCTTGCTGCGACCACCCCAACATCACCAAGCTGCTGGATGCGCTCTACTGGGACGGGCGGCTCTGGGTGAGCTGCGGACGGTGCTGGTCCCCCCACCCCGGGGGCATGAACCGGGGTCCCACCAGCACCTCGGGGCTGGGGGACACGTTTGCAGACTAAGGTGGGAACTATCTCCCTGCAGATCCTGGTGGAGTTTTGTCCCGGAGGGGCCGTGGATGCAGCGATTCTGGGTAAATGGAAGTGTTTTTTTTCTGGCTGGCACGCAGTTGTTGGAGGGTTTGGGGTGGGATTGCTGAAGTTCACGGTGAGGAAGGGAGTCCTGGGCTTGTGCAGCTCCTCCAAGAGGAGGGATGGGCTGGGGTTCGTCTTCCTCTGAGTACCCCCAAGTTTGCAGGGGGTGCTGGGCAGGAGGTGTTGCTAGCAGCGGGGTTCGTTTGTGCTAATGGCAGAGCTGGAGAAAGGGCTGACAGAGGAGCAGATCCGAGTGGCTTGCAGGCAGCTGCTACTGGCGCTACAGTACCTGCATGGCTGCAAGATCATCCATAGGGATGTGAAGGCTGGCAATGTCCTGCTCACCCTCGACGGGGACGTCAAGCTGGGTGAGTCCTGGGGCCGGTGGGGCAGAGGGACGCCGGGAGCGAAGCCCCAGGGATGTGTTGCCCGAGGGATCCTCTCTCACTGCTGCTTCCTGCTCTGCAGCTGACTTTGGCGTCTCGGCCAAAAACTCCAGCACTGTCCAGCGCCGAGTGTCCTTCATCGGCACCCCGTACTGGTAGGCATGGGGCGGAAATTCCTGGGGATGGTGGGATCCGAGAGTGCAGGCAGGCGGGATGGGGGTGCCCAGGTGTGCCTGCTGCAGGTACTTGCAACTGGCTCCTCGACACCAGGAGCATCTCAAGGACCTGGATCGCTCCTCCTCTGGCCAATGCTGGCTGCAGGGTGGGCTTCAGTAGTACGAGACTACGTATGGAGAGGACATGGGGTGGTGGTGGGTGCAAGCCCTCTTGAGGGCTGTGTTGAAGGAGTTGGGGTCAAATCTCACCCCTTCTGCCTGTAGGGTTGTGTCTGGAGGGAATGGCACCTGGGTTTGGTTTCAGAGATACCGGACCTCTTCCCCTCTGTTCCACGCACAGGATGGCCCCGGAGGTGGTGCAGTGTGAGACATCCAAGGAGAGCCCCTACGGCTACAAGGCTGACATCTGGTCACTGGGCATCACACTGATCGAGATGGCAGAGATGGAGCCCCCGTACCACGAGCTGAACCCCCTCCGGGTGCTGCTCAAGATCGCCAAGTCCCAGCCGCCCACCTTGCGTCACCCCAAGAGGTGGTGAGTCGCCATGTGGAGGTGATGGTGGCAGAAGCTGTCCCATGGGGAAGCTCCTGCTCGAAGCCGTGTCCTGGCAGCTGGGATGGGGTCTTGGACCACGATTGACACTGGTCGCGATTCCTCTGAGCCCAGCTCCAGAAGTGGCACCGCAGGGTTCCTGTTGCACCGCCCATCACCACAGAAGGTGACACTGGTGGGCGGCATGGAGGTGGGGACCTCCTGCCAAAGTGCTGGCAGAGCCCGTGTGTCCCTAGCATTCCCCCAAGGTCTGTTGGGCCCACGGTGGGGGGGATAGGGAGCTTCTGGCCCTGTGCTCACAGGGACCACCCCATAGGTCTGAAGACTTCAAGGACTTCCTGAGGAAATCCTTGGAGAAGAGCCCCGAGGCGCGCTGGTCGGCCAGCCAGCTCCTGCAGGTGGGTAGCACCCACTGCTGCCTGCCCAGGGTGGTGGGACCCATCCCTGGGGCTGGCCTCGCTCACCTCACTCGCTCCCACCCAGCACCCCTTTGTGGCAGGCGTCTCTGACAAGCGGCCACTCCGGGAGCTGGTGGCCGAAGCCCGGGCTGATGTGCTGGAGGAAGAGGATGAGGAGGAAGGTCCGGTCCCCTCGGTGCGTGAGTAGCAGCTGACTGGGGTGCTGGATCCCTCCAACAATTTCCACGAGCTCGTTGAAGAGCCTCACCTCTTCCCCTTGTTGTCCACCTCACAGTCTAGGCGGGAGCATGGAGAGTCCTCCTACCCACTGATGCCAGGGAGTCCCCTNGGAGGTGATGGTGGCAGAAGCTGTCCCATGGGGAAGCTCCTGCTCGAAGCCGTGTCCTGGCAGCTGGGATGGGGTCTTGGACCACGATTGACACTGGTCGCGATTCCTCTGAGCCCAGCTCCAGAAGTGGCACCGCAGGGTTCCTGTTGCACCGCCCATCACCACAGAAGGTGACACTGGTGGGCGGCATGGAGGTGGGGACCTCCTGCCAAAGTGCTGGCAGAGCCCGTGTGTCCCTAGCATTCCCCCAAGGTCTGTTGGGCCCACGGTGGGGGGGATAGGGAGCTTCTGGCCCTGTGCTCACAGGGACCACCCCATAGGTCTGAAGACTTCAAGGACTTCCTGAGGAAATCCTTGGAGAAGAGCCCCGAGGCGCGCTGGTCGGCCAGCCAGCTCCTGCAGGTGGGTAGCACCCACTGCTGCCTGCCCAGGGTGGTGGGACCCATCCCTGGGGCTGGCCTCGCTCACCTCACTCGCTCCCACCCAGCACCCCTTTGTGGCAGGCGTCTCTGACAAGCGGCCACTCCGGGAGCTGGTGGCCGAAGCCCGGGCTGATGTGCTGGAGGAAGAGGATGAGGAGGAAGGTCCGGTCCCCTCGGTGCGTGAGTAGCAGCTGACTGGGGTGCTGGATCCCTCCAACAATTTCCACGAGCTCGTTGAAGAGCCTCACCTCTTCCCCTTGTTGTCCACCTCACAGTCTAGGCGGGAGCATGGAGAGTCCTCCTACCCACTGATGCCAGGGAGTCCCCTGGAGCATCAGCCCCCTGATGCCGCAGGAAGAGTTGTCAAGGATCCAGGCATCCCATCTGAGGTCGGGGTGGTGGCAGAGCCCAGGACCAAGAGAGCCTCTGACTTCTTGAAGCAAATGACGAGGAGGTCCTTGCCTGAGCCTGCAGGCTCTGTGAGGCTCCCTGTGAGGACACCATCCGAGTTTCTGAAGCTGATGCGGCGCAGGTCACTTCTTGGAGGGACAAAGTCCCAAGAAACAGCTAAGGAGCAGCATGGGGCAGAGCCGAATGGCTTGGAGATTACGGCACTGGATGTTTCTCGTGGGACACCAGTCCCAGCAGAGGCAGGAGGAGAAGTTCAGGGGTGCCGAGAGGAGGAGACCAGCTCTCTGGGGACACTCTGCAACGTGGCCGAGGTCCCCTCAGGGCCCCAGTGGGCAGGAGACCTTGCTGACCTGCAAGAGCTGAAAGCAGAGCAGGTTGGTCCCAAGGCAGAGCCCCAGGGGGAAAGCCAATGTGCCGATGCATCGCTGGTGGCCAAAACGCCTGTGGAGGGACGGCTTGCAGCCCAACTGAGCCCGGTTTCAACTCCCAAAAGCAATACAAAGAAGGAGTCAAGCAGAGACCCATCTTGTAACTCACTGGCCCTGCCTGCACCCATGGATGGGGACGGGTGCAGAGGCTCGGCCGTGGGGCAGCTGGTGGCAGCCCTGGACCTGTGGACCAAAACCCAGAGCTTCAAGTCGCTGTCAGAGCATCAGCGCTGGGTTACTCGGTCATTGCTAGACCTGAAGGTTGAGGTTGGCTCTAATGGTGCTGAAGATGGCCTTGGGAAGGACGGTGATGGAGCAGGGAGGGCACCCGTGGGACCTGAGGGTGCTGGAGAGCCTGGGGAGACTGAGCTGGTGGAGGAGAGGGTGCCGCGGGGTGAAGAATCGCTGATGCTCCGAGTGACAGAGGAGGTAGTGGCGGGGTCAGACGTTCTCAAGGGGTGGCAGGAGCCTCTGGCTGGCCTGGGAGAGGGTGGAGAGAGGAACAACGGGGAGAGAAACTCAGCCACGTGTGAGCCCGTTGGTGACCCCCTAGACCTGGTTGAGCGGGAGGTGGGGAGGAATGAGGTGGAAGCTACAGACAATGCTGAAACTGGGGTGGAAGCTTCTCCCAAGGAAGGCCCGGTGCCAGCAGAAGTGAAGTTGGAAGAGGCTGTTGTAAAAGGGTGTTTGACTGGAGAGCGTAAACCAGTGGGAGATGTAGCCGGCCTTGGAGAAGTGATGCTGGCAGGAGAGGAACCAGAGGCGGGACCTGCAAGTATGGAGGCCCAAAATTCAGTAGAGGATTCATGCCCCATGGACATAACGGGGCCGGCTGGAGAAGAAACAGAAGAGAAAGCAGAAAACAGCCCCAGAGGCAGCCAGCCGGGAGCTGCTTGTGGGAATGGCTGGAAAGGACAAGATGGAAATGATGGAGAGCTGGGAGAAGACAGCGTGCAGGTTGCTCCAGCTCCTGAGGGGCCATCAAGGGATGGGCCCGGAGAGGAGATGGGTGGCTTGGAGGGTCACGGAGCAGTGCCTGGGACCCGGGAGGCCCTTGGTGGACATCCAAAGGCCACAAAGACCGTGAGCTTTGACGCTGCCCTCGTCCGCACCTCTTCCAAGGCACGGGCAGCGTGGGAAGCAGGGAACACACCAGATCCATCCATGATCTCAAAGCAAGGAGAGGAGCCATCCCCTGAAAACCCTGCAGATGTAGGAGGTCCAGGCGCCCTCCCTGCAGCAGGGCAGCCTTTCCCCTCTGCCGGGGAAGCCCAGCAGCTGAGAAGCTCACAGGTAACATGGCCACGTGAAGCTGCCCCACCTTGCATGGGCTCCTGTGTGGGGGTTTATGTAGTTTTGGGTCATCTGAGCTCAAACCGTTGCTCCTGGTTGCAGGAACATGGCTCGCTCCAAAGGACGGTCAAGAAAACCCGGAGGTTTGTGGTGGATGGGGAGGAGGTGAGCGTGACGACCGCCAGGACCATCAGTGAGGCTGCGGCGAGGGAGGAGATGGTGCGCTCAGCTCGGTGAGCGATGCTGGTAGTGGAGGGGCCACTAGGCATCTCCCATCCGTTTCTGGATAAGGAGGACCAGGGGCAAAGGGGAGAGGGTGTGGGAGGGAGGATGGCTCTGTGGGGCTCGGGGCAAAGCACAAGCGCTTGATCTCCAGGCTTGGAAAACCCATCTGCCTCCCTGGCCAGTGTCTAGTCCAGCAGGGGAGCGTGAGCAAACCCTTCCTGCATCTGCAGGGCTGTGCAGCAGGGACACACCAGGACCCAAAATGCTGCCCAGCCCCACTCGTATCTGGTGTGTCCAGCAGCCAGCTTAAGGAAAGAAGAGGGGAGGATCTTCTCCTGTAAGTTCTCACGTCACCCAAGGAGAGTAGGAAAGGGCAAAGGGGGGACACTGAGGGGCAGTGACATCAGCTGAGCTTGGGAACGTGGCCACCACGGGCCCAATGGGAATCCCACCTTCTTTCTTGCTGGAGGAAGTCTTCTCCATGATGTTGCACCAGGGCTGAGCTTTTCCCTTCCTTTAGACACCTACAAGTTAGCCACCTTGGGAGAGAGGGGGGTGCCTCCAGGGCTGCCTTCGGGCCCCCTCTCGCCCTGATTCCCCAAACCTTCAGGCGCCAGGAGCTCCGTGAGCTGCGAGTGCTGCAGAAGGACGAGCAGCGAGCTCGGAGCCAGCTGGAGCAGAAGTTTCACCAGCAGCGGGAGCAGATGTTTCGTCACATCGAGCAGGAGATGATGGTAACCAGACCGTCGTCCCTTGGTGCCACGATATGGTCAGAGAGGAACATGTGCAAGGGGGTGCTGGGGACCCACTGTATGAGATGCCAGGGTCTGTTTCGGGGGGGGTGGGGGTGTGGGGGTGTGGGGGTGTGGCGTGGGGGTTGCTTCGGTGGCCACTTCTTCTGGTCCCTGCAGCCCTGTTACCATATCTGCATGGCAGAGCAAGAAGGAGTTTTACGACCGGGAGGTGGAGAGCTCGGAGCGGCGCTACCGGCAGCTGAAGGAGCGCCAGGAGCTTGAGTACATGGTGAGGCTGCGTGACGAGGCCAAGCGCCTCAAGTCCCTCCAGGAGAAGGACTGCGGGAGGAGGATGCAAGAGCTGAAGAGCGATGGGAGAGAGGTGAGGGTCTGCGTCAACGCTGGCTGCCCCGGCCGTGCTGCCAGGAGCCTGGGGACTATCTCCCCTGGGTGCTGGGATGAAGCCCCTCTGTTGCTCACCGCAGGAGCAGCGGTTCCTGCAGCAGCAGCAGGAGGAACTCAATGCAGCCCTGCAGAGGGTCGTCCAGGAGCACAAGAAGAAGATGACGTCCATCGACTGGGAGTGCATCAGCAAGATCCATAGCCTCAGGAGAGGTGGGCTGGGCTGGGAGGAGGAGGGTGGAGGGTTCTTGGGGAGGCAAGCAGCGGGTCTGGCTGGGGAGTTTTTGGAGGTGGTCACGGTGCTGTGGTCTTGCCCGGCAGCCCGTGAGTCTGTGGTATGGAGCATGGAGCAGCACGCGCTGCAGAGGCAGCAGCTCCGCAAGCGCCATGAGAAGGTGAGACGGGAACCACCGGTGCTGCTCCCCCGGCTCTGCAAGCTCCTGCCCCCTCTGCAGGCTCACCCTCCTGTCCCTTTCCCAGGAGACGGAGAGGATGAACCGCTTCCACCAGCTCTTGCTGGAGGATCTGAGGAGCCAGCAGGCGCAGGAGCGGGCTCTGCTGCTGAAAACCCAGCGCTGTGATGCCAAAATCCGCCTGGCCCTCTTCAAGGACAACCTGAAGATCCAGGAGGCTAATGGGGCCAAGCAGAGGGACATGGCCAAGCAGGTACAAGGACCTGTCTGGGGCCAGCAAGGTTCCCCAGCCCAAGTATGGGGAAAGTCCCCAAAAAGCTGTAAGTGATGGCTTTTGGGGAAGGGGAGGGTGATGTGGGCTGTCCCCCTCTGCAGTTTGTGCAGCAGGAGGAGAGGCGGCAGCGAGTGGAGGTGCAGGCGCAGCAGTCACAGCAGGCGCAGCAGCTGCAGCAGCTGCAGCAGCAGCAGGCCGAGAGCCTGGCAGAGCTGGAGCAGATGCAGGTACCAGGGACCACAGCAAAACTGTCCACCCCGGGGGCTTCCCACACCCCTGCTCCCTCTCCTCGAGTACCTTCCTTCCCGTTTCCACCTCCCCTCCCCCAGGGCGAGAAGATGCACCTCTTGGCAGAGCAGGAGAGAAAGCAGCTGGGGCGGTTGGACCAGGAGCACGCCATGGAGCTTGGCGAGTGGAAGCAACGTCTGGCCGCCCGCAAGGAGGTGAGTGGTCCTGCAGACCAGAGCATCTCATCCCCGTCTTGGCCTCACTCATGGGATGCAACGGAGGGGCCACTCTCCCCGCTGCGAGCCCTTGTGACATGGGGCACAGGCCCTGGATGTGGCAGCGCTGCTTTTCTTCTCCAGATGCTGGAGGAGGAACTGGGGAACTTGCTGCCAGTGCAGCGGCAAGGTGGGCTGCACAGCCCCCACAGCAGCAACAGGATCGTGCGCTTCTTCCACCTCCTCTCCTGACTCTAAGCCGCAGACTAGGGGGGAGCGAGAGGCAGGGAGCTGCCTGGGGACTGGTCCCATGGCTCTTCGGGGAGATGGGGCTGAAAGATTTCAAAGGCAACCTGAGGGGCAGCTGCCCTGGGGATGCTGAGGTCTGGGGCCAAGCAGCTGGGCAGGACATGGTACGGATCCTGGGGGTGGTCAAGCCCACCCTCACTGTGCTGGAGGGACTGGGATAAAGCAGGTGCTGCTGCCCCAAATGCCCCTCAAGGAAGCCTCCCCACCCCGGTCTCAAAGCTGTGGATACAGGGGCTTGCTGGCACTGCCCCTGCAGATCTCCCCTCAGCTGAAGGAAATACATCCTTTCTTGAACAAAGTTTGTTTGTGACTACTTTACTTAAAAGCTCCCGTCTTGTGCCCCACCAGACCTGCCAGCTCCTGGGAAGGGAGGTCCCATACCCAGCCTCGGGCCTGGAGATGCCCTCGGGGGCAGCGCTGGCAGTACAGGACCAGCACCGGAGCAAGGTCTAGGCTCCACACCCCTGCAGAGCTGTTCCCCACCCACCTCTTCAGGGCCCCGTGGGCACCAATAAGCCCTAAGGACCTTGCCCAACCTCACCAGATACCTTGACCCAGAGCCCAGCAGCTCTGCTGAAGCTCAGCTCAAAGGCTTCAGTCCCTGCCTGAGCTGCGCTGGGAGCGCTGTTCTCCCTGCCCCATTGCCTCAGACCCAAACCTGACTGGCAGACTGACTTCCTGGCTTGACTTTTGGACCTGCTTCAGCACCATGAACTTGGCTGGTGATCTCAACTCTTGGTTGAACCCTGCCCCCATCCCCAGGCTGGTCCTGCTCCAGCTGTGCGATCTCCTGCACTCCTGGCTCACCTTTCTTTAGGGAGCCACCCAGCTCTTGTAGCTCCCTGACACTCATGTGTTATTTTAACCTCTCTCCTGTTTTGGAGACTCCTCATTCCACGTGTCAAAGGCCCATCTAAAAAGTCTGTAGCAATTTATTATCTTTAAGCTCAGTATAAAAGGTAAATCATTTCAGGGGATGAACTGGAGACATCAGTAACAGTCCAGGTACTGCGAGTGACAGACACACGGAGGAGCCTTTCCCTAGCAGGTACTGGTGGTTCACAGTGAGACGGAGGAAGTCTGCTACTCAGACCTGGGAAAGACCTGACGGAGCGAAGATGGCAGGAGCCAGGCAGGCTGAGCTGCAACTGTCCATCTGTACGGGTCTTATGTATGTCCTTGATGTAAAAGTCTTCCTGAGGGGCAGAGACCAGTGGGATTTCTCAGCAATGGTGGTGGGAGGATTAAAATCAGCCACTGATGAGAGAGTCAAGAGCAAGTGCTGGTCTGCTGGGGTGCTGAGCTCTGTTCTCTGGGTCAGCCCCCAGTGTTCTGCTCCACACAGTGCTCAGTTGCCTTGTTTCACTAGGATATCAGACAGGTCCTCGGTGCCCTCCAGCTTCAGGTTCTGGGAACATAAAAGCTAAGTTCAACAAAGCCAGACTCTTCTCCTCCAAGTCCGAAGGCCTGGCATAAAAACCCCCCATGATGGTTCACAACAACCCCAGCCACTCCTGTCACCATCAGCGCGTGCAAGACCGAGGCTTCCCCTCGGCTGTTGCTTCAGAGTCTGAAACGCTCACAGTGCTTAGAACAACACTGAGCAACAAAGTGCTCGCCCCTCTGCAGCCAAACCCAAGGACAAGGCAGGACAGACAGCAGTTAGGCTGGCAATGCTGCGAGTGCTTAACCGTGGGCCGTCATTCCCAGCACATCAGCCTGATTTTATGTTCCCTATAAGTATGAAATAGGGGCTTGAGAAGTCCTGACGTAGCAAGAAAATGCTCTGCTCCTACCCCATCTCCTGTGTGCACGCTGTGCTTACCTTCTCGTTTGCCAAATGCAAGAGGCAGGCGAAGGCTAAGGGGACAGACAGATTGTTAGCCATTGCAGAAGGCAGCCTACAAAAGAGAAGGGAGGAGGTTAGGGTGGCCAGAGCCTCCTGAACCCGAGGGATGGAGCATGCTGCAATGACCAGGTCACCAAAGATTAGCGCCTCCTCAGGGATCTGGTTTTTCTCTCTGTTTCCCCTCCCACTAGCAAAGCATTTGTCAAGCTGAATGCAACCCGCAGCTCCTCCAGGCAAACCCAGAGAACAAGAGAAGAGATTTCCCCCCTCCCCCCACCCCCTCAGGGTTAAGTTTGTGGGCTGTAATAGACACAGGAGGGGTCAGTGTTTGCCCAAGCTCAGCTGAAGTTTCTCCCCATCTTCAGCCCAACTGTTTTTAGGGCCTCTCTACCTGTGAAGCAGTTCCTTTGTGATGCTGCTGAAGACCTTCTTGCCTGCTACCGCTGATATGTCCTCCTCTTTCTCTGCAACTTCCATCTATTTAGCAAAAAGATGGACACTGCTGAGACAGATTCTGCTCCCTGGTACTCAGCCTTGTGTTCAGAGAAAAACCACTGCAAGTTACACTCAATCTGTCCTTACCAACCATCCTGTGGGAGCAAGACTACTAGAAAGGGATTGTTGCTAAACCTGCCCAAGACTGTCTCTGCAGGGCATTCTCTTATCCTCAGGCCTGTTGAGGTATCTGGCTCCCCCTGTACTCACCTCTGCCACTGTTTCTTTCTTCTGTCCATCAGTCAAGAGCTCCCACATGGTTTTCTTCAACCTCTTCATGTCCATTTTCTTGGCTGTCTTTGCATACTGAATTGCTATCTTATTGACCTGAGGAAAAGAAGTCTAGGGTTAGCTGAGAGCAACTGAACAGCAGCAGCAGTGCTATCCTCAGCCAGGACCATAGGAACCATCAAAACATGGTTCTCCGTGGAACAACAGTGAATGCTATCTTACTACTAAATCTTTGATTTTTAATTCCCTTGTCTTACACAAGGGTTCATCCAGAAACAGTGTCCAGCAGCAAACCCAGGAGATCCTGCACCAGGGACACTGCTGTCTCAGGACTTCTAACTGCCCGAGGTATTGAGAGGCTTTGCTCCAGACCTGCCCAGGGAGCAGTTCACAGCCAGGTGACAACATGAGTCCTTACCTTCTGGGGCTCAGCAATAAGGTTCAGCTCTCCATACGTTGTGATATTGACATCACCGACAACTCCATTGAGCTCAGCGTCTTGACCCTCTGGGTGGGTGGTAAGGTTGAACTCCCCTGTCTGGCCCAGGAACTGAACAGGGTCGTTATCATCATCGCTGTCTGCAGCCTGATTAAGAGGAGACATAGCTGTGAGGCCACGCAGAGATATATTTGAGGAGCCAGAGATGTCCTGCACTGAGACAAGAGCACCCGCTTCTCAGGAGGGTGGCAATACCTGCCCACCTTCCCCATGGAGCGTGTTCTTCTTCAGCCTCTCCCCACTGTGCTTAGGCTGGGCTAAGGCTAAACCCAAGCGAGATCTGGAGCACAGAATATCAAAAGACTGTTCTACATGGGAAGATAACAGAGACAAGGGCTCTCCTGCCAGTGTGGGACCGGCCAGGACTTGTCACAAACGCATTAAGGAGGCAGCACTGGCACGGCAGAAAAGTGAAGCTTTAGAAGAAATCTACTCCAACAGGAGCTCAGACAGCTGGGAGCAAACCTCCCTGCAGAGGTGAGCGGTGGCATTTACTCCTGCTTTAGGGCACAGGTGTGTGGAAAATGCTGGAATGGACTTTCTGCAGCAGTTTAGTTGACGGCATTAGAGCGAAGGGACAGAGCAGAGACTCCTATAGTTTTGTCATAATCTGCAGCCCCAATTCTTTTTCCCTGGTAATTAATTCTGGACACAGGTTTGTCCTAAATTATTCCCGTCACCTATCAAAAATAGGCAATGGAAAGAAATCTTGTTCCAGTTACCTGCAACGCAGGGCAGAAATTGGAGGTGTCATTGGGGTTGTTGTAATTGTACTCGCCGATCTCGTCTTCGTGATCCAACGAGCTGTCTGGCTCAGACGTCCTGCAGAGCTACGGAGACAAAACCAGGAGTCAGGAAAGGAAAAAAAAAACCTCTTAAATACTTCCCCAAGCAATGCCTGCACCTTGTTCCTTCATCACCTCTCCTTTTCCCAGCCTGCTGGCTCTTACTCCTCCTTACACAGCAGCTCTCTAGCAAGCCCCTTGTAAAGCACAACAGCTAAGCGCAGCCGCTTTGGCATCCGCAAGTGGGTCAGTTCAGACACGCCGGCCCGTCTCCAGCCCTGAGGAGCACCCCGAAACACTTCAAGCATTCGGTGAAGAGTGAGTTTGTGCATGGAATCATTGCCAATGGGATTTTAGAGAAGACTCTTACCTTAACGGCTGGTTTGAGGAATAGCTGGAGAATGTTGTTAGGGTCATAGTTGAAGTCTGCGGGAAGCGTGGTGCCCTTAACATTCTGGCTTTCCAGAATGGATTTGGCTAAGGTTACAGATGCCTGGGGAAGGTAATAAATGCCGTTACCCATGAGCTATGCACTACTTGGAAGATTAATGCACAAGTGCGTGCTTTGAACACAGGTCTTCATCTGCGATGCCTCCAAAGAGGAGTTCCACACTGGTCCAGTCAGTGGCTGGACTGGTCACTGGTGCACCCAGTGCCTTCTGCGCAGCACCCTGGGACACACAGCTGGCCCTGCAGGGTCTCCTTGACTGACAGGATATAAGCCAGGAACAATCCAGCCTGATTCTCCACCCTTAGATTGGTAAAACTCTCTGCTTGTAATGTGACCTGGAGCCAGAAGACCCCGCACCAAGGAACGTACATGGTGTTGGGTTTACAGAGCCGGTTTCACAGGAGCACGAGAGGAACGGTCTGCAGACGACTGTTCCAAGCCCCACTGAACTGGTACAAGAGAGAGCATAAAGAAACTCAGCACATACTTTGGTCTTACGGAAATATGCCTCAAAGTCAATATCCTCATCAAAGTTCATTTCAAACGCTTTCTTTGCAGTCCTTTTCTTGGTCTCTTTCTCAGAGTCAGCATCTGCTGCAGAAAGGAAAGAAACTGTCAGTGCTTTGTGACAGAGTAAGGACAAGCTCACTCCTAACTTCAGCATCTGCTCCACGTGGAAAGGTCACCTGCAAGCCCTTTTCCCTTTGTTATAGGAAAGTGACAGGCGTTGCTCTCAGCTTCGTGTTTTAAAGGGATTGGTATCTTTTTATAGAAGCAGAAAGTGTAATTTAATCTTCAGTTTTTATGCAGAAGGTGGGAAACAACAGCAGGAGCTGTATTAGTGCTACTATCTCCTATTGCTGCTGAGAGACACCCCCCTCAACTCTGAGCATCATTAGAAACCCAAACAATAGAGAATACGTGAGACAGCAAAGGATCTGCACGTGACTGAGAGCCTTTCTGGTGTCTGAACCCTGTACTGCTTCCCATCTGGCTAGAAAAGAGCCGTGCAGGCTTGTCCCATTCGTTACTGTCCCTACTTTACGACTGCGATGCCACCCATCTCCAGAGTTAAGCAGGACCTGGCAGTTGCTGCATCTGTAGCGTCTGAGCTGCCATCTCTAAATACGTACATTTGTGCGGAGGCTTGAAACGCCAGTGCTCTGGGCCAGCCCACATTGACAGGGTTCGGGGACTGAAGTAGGAGTATTCCCCTGGTTTCATGGAGAGATGAAGGCACATGGTCCCGATGTCTCCCCCTCCAAAAGGAACCGCATCAATTCTGGAAAGAGCACACATGCTGCTCAGTGAAATCATTCCTTTGGCACACACTGGGCCTGAGCAGGCATTTAATATCCGGATCAGCTCTGTCCAGACATCGCCCGCTCCCTCTGCCAGCACGTGTGCAGGACTTCCACTCTTTAATTAGTGAACGGTACTGAGATTGTTACACCGTCTGGAGCCTGCGAGGCTGCTGCAAAAAGAGGTGGATTTGGCAAAGGGCAGACTGAAAACTGGGCAGCAGAGTAAGCAGACAGGCAATCGCTCTGGGGAAACGCGATCATACGAAAAGGCCCTTTTGGAGGGTAGAGATATTACTGTAATGCATTCCCGGATGAACCCGAAACTTGAGCAGAAAGCGAGCTATAGCCAGATGGGAAACGTGTACGCGGTAAACAAAATGTTCCCCAGAGAGCCACCAGAAGTTGATGCTATCAAAGCAAAGCTACAGACTTTCAGTGACTACTCACCTCTGGCTCTGGCAGACCGTTCCAAAGGAGTTGAGGTTTTCTGTGAATTCCCCAATCTTGTCTGCTGCTTGACTCCCAGGGGAGTCAGAATTGAAGTTGTCATCCGGCAGGGTGGGAACACAGTCTTCCACATCGCTGTCCATCTCCGCATTGATATCGAACACTTGGTCGCTCTTCTTAAATTTATCCAACAGGGTTGACACTGACTGTAGGAGAGGAAGGTGCTCAGGAGAAGAACTGCAGGATATCAGCGGCCCTGCAGCACAACATCCTACTGCTCTGTGTGTATCGGAGATCGCTTTGGAGGCGAGCACAGAATACAGCTCAAGTATCCCACCTGGCACAGAGCTAACAAACATACCTCATCATGGGATTCAGCATCCCACTTTGTAAACTGGAAACCAGCCAGTGAAGAGCAGATGGGGCGTTTTTCAATGCATTGTGCTAGCAGGGCTAGAGACAAGGAAAGCAAGGGGAAGAGATTAGATACAGGGTGAAGCAACCAGCAGCTAAAACAAGCGCCAGGCATTAAATCATTCTTAAAGCCACACGTGTAGGCAGCCCTTCTTGCACGTAGGGCAGTGCAGGGCTTACTGCAAAAGCAGTTGGGCTCATTTCTCAGCTGGAAGGGAGAGTTCAATCGCTGCCCTAACTCGAGGGTGGGTGACTCTTACCAGAGCAGCAGGTTTGGTAGCATATGCTGGCTCAAAACACTCTAAGAAGGTCAGTTCTTAACCTGGAGCACACTAATCTCAACTGCTGCACAGCTCAGACCACGTATACGTGCTGTGTGACAGATCTGCTAGAGGTTAAGCTACACGTAGTGATCTAAAAACCTACAAAGGTCCTGTTTTCCCAGCAACCAGTCTCAACTTGAGCAGAATCAGAGCAATGGTGCCACAGGGTAGTCAAGCAGTGAACAAAAGCACAAGTCAAGCTGGCTGAGACTAAAATGGGCACACTTGGGAGATGAGAGGATCAAAAGGTCTGGATGGGTCCCTTTGCTTAGCGGTTACTGGCACTCACGCTTTAAATCCGTCACTTTCACAGGATCAGAGCTTGGCAGCGTGAGCGTCTCTGAAGAAGGGAGAGGCACAATCTTTGAGTCAAAGAGGAGCTCACTGTGGCAGTTTTGGGTACGCAGCCCGGTGAGGAAAATACCAGCTGTGCTGCATTCATCAAAAGATGCAGCTGTTTTCTGGAACATGGGATCAACCTACAGGTACAGAATGAAGCAGAGAATCAAGGAACAGCGTAGATGGAGGGGGTGAAGCAGGTCTCTGCAGGAGACTTAAGCACAGGTCTGAAGGGAGAATGACCCATGCATCTCTTTCGGCGAGCAGAGAGCTCTCACAGCTGCCTCACAGCAGAGGAATATACGTGACTAGGAACAATCTTGCTACAATAGCAGAATTCACAGACATGCGTGTGAACGTTAAAGCCTGAGAGAGGAATGCACAATAAGGAACACAACAGAAATCAGAAAGATGAGGCAATGTCTCCTTTCCTCCACCAGAATGCAGCTGCTACAGCAGCCCTCCTCCACCCACCTCACATCTGCGATTAGCCTCTGACACATTGATGTTATTCAAGTTCTGCTCGATGGTTTTGAATGAGTGCTTTTTCTTTGTCTGAAGTCTCTTGCCGGCTTCAGGAGCTGGACTGTCTTCTAAAAGGAAAAGAAAAGCAAGTTACACTTAGAAAACTTGCTAAAATACCCTGCGGAGAGGTAGCACCAACTTTTACCTCAGTTTGTATGAAAAACACACAAAAACCCAGTGGACACGAAGTTACCCTATTAGGTATCTGTTAGCATGAGCCACGATGTTTTATTGGCTGGATGCTGCATTTCTTTTTATCGACTACTTTATTTTAACAGAACATTTTCATTTCAATGCAAAGGACAGCAAAGAGTAAGGCACTTAATTTTTAATGTTTCTGACGAGGCCATCTTTAGTTTGCATTCAAACATGTGGATGGGCCAAATCGCTGAATACAGGATTGAGCAACAGATTCAGGTTCTCATCAAAACCGTCCCTGCTCAAGCACCCAGGCAAACTAATTTGGTATTTCCCAGCCCTTGAAAAATGAAGTTAGTGGTACTCCCAGATGTACAAAGCACTAAGAAATTCATGGGTGCTGTGTAAGTACACTGACATTTCTCTTACGTGCAGGTGGAACGGGAACAGCTTAAGAGAAAATGAGTGAATGGCATACCTCCTCCTGGGCTGTCCACGATTTTTGTGGGTGCCGAGTCCTTGCCCAAGCCTCCAAGCACTTTGTAGGTATCTGCGTGGACTGCATCCACACGCACGGCGTAAATCTTTGCGCTGGCATCAAGCGTGCCAGCTGCCACCTGCCAGGAGGAACAAAAGATGCAATTTTTAGTTAAGAGACGAGAAAGACTCATCTAGAAGATGCAAACGCAGAAGACGAGCTGCAGACCTGAATTTCTGAATGCTCTGCATTACAAGCAAAATTGTGAACAACTAGAAAAGGATTTATCCTGAAACCTACAGGAGACCTAGGCATGCAGCAGGGGTCAAGATGTCTTCCCAGGCAAAGCCTACGGTTTGCTTTCTCAGTTCTTTTGGAAGGGATCGCACAGAATGATACCTAAAAAGTCGCCAAGATTAAGCAATGGGGAAAAGTAGAAAGGTGCAGATTTGCATCTGCCAAGAGACTGCTCTCCTCTACCTCTCCTTCATGCCTTCTTTTGGGTTCATCCTCTTGGTATTGTTCTATTTTCCCAAATTACAAAGTCGAAAGAGGTGAATTGCAGGAGGTGCTGAGCGCCCTTTTGATCACAGACCCCCCCGGAAGGTGAAGGCCCACCCACTGAAAACCTGTGTGCTGTTTCCTGTCCCTTCCTCA
>VZSC01002447.1:0-27461 GCA_013398225.1 Steatornis caripensis
GAGCGGAGACGGCGCGGGGCGGGGGGGAGGGCGATGCGTGTGTGCACAATAATAAACGCGTGATTCCGTTCAAAATAAAGATTCTTCAAAATAAAGGGCAAGCCGGTTGCGGTCGGCAGGGGCACTGCCTGCTGCCCCGCCAAGAGCCGTCAGCCTGGGGCGCGCATCGCTCTCGGGTTAATCGGCTCCGTCGTGGTGTCAGGAGCATAACACGGCCTGAGCCCTCGCACAGAAACACCCGTGGAAACCGTTTCGGTGCGCAAGGAGGACGGTGGTAGCTCCCCGGACCGCTGTGCCTCGTGGCATGATGCCCACGGGCATGCCGCCGCTGAGGAACGAGGGAAAGATGTCCAGGGAAAACACCTGCAAGGGCGTCCGCCACTCACGGCGCGCTACGCTACACTACGGCGGGCCCAGGGAGCGTGGGGTTACCAGCTCTGCACCCAAGGCTCGCAGGAGCAGGTGGCGCACGAATGCACAGCAATGAGTCGGAGGTGATCGGAGAACAGCAGCTGCAAGGATGGTGGAGTGTGTCAGGCTAACGAGGACACTGCACACGGGAGATGCAACTATTATGTGGAGTCACGAGGAACACCCCAGGAACGTCAGGGCTGTGCGCGCACCTGGAGACGAGAGGAGGTTGTTACCGGTCAGGGATCCGTAACCCGAGGTGAGAAGAAGGTGTAAACCAGAGGCTGGAGAAGCATCAGAAGCCAGTGCTGATGACTTGGATGTAGGCGAAAAAGGGAGCAGCTTGTGCACTTTCCCACTTTGGCTGGGTGAAGCATAAGAAGATACAGCACAGGAGGCGACAAAGCTCATTCCAGTTTAAAGCTGGGCTCGTTATTAAATGCACAACAGATGCTCTTTGTTAATGCCCTCCCTCCCCAAAAGGGGAGAACGGGACTTACTGGTTCAAAAACTTAGAACACCTTTTATCTAACTACAGTGGTGAGGTACTATAATAATAGGCACAATAATAATGATCTATATACAATATGGACAAAAATGATAACGAGCTCCTACCTCCCCGACAGCAAAGCCATCACGCAGACACTGTGGCGCACGCCCCGGGACAGTCCCGGACTGTAGTCAGCAGCAGGCAGGAGCTGGATTTGGGAAGGCATGGAGCAGGATCGAAGGCAGAAGAATCGGGCAGAGCCATCCTCCGACGCTTCAGCTTCAGCAAGGAGCTGGGCAGAGCTGCACAGGAGGATCCTGCAACACCACAAAGACTCCTCTGAACAGCCCCAGGCTGCGTTCAGAGGGTCTCCTGGGCCACAGGTCGGGGAAGCACCAGGTGAGGCTGCTCTGGGCCATTAGAGCCCACTCGTGCCCTGGGGCCTCCGGGCAGAAAAGCCCAGGAGGGACCCTTGGGACCCCTGCGCTTCATCCTGAGCTGAGGTGTGCGGGGTGGAGTAGTGCACTTGCTCAGAGCAGGACAACTCAGAGGTGGTGCCTGAGCAAGGAAGTGGACTTGCGCACCATGGTCATTTTTTGGTGTGTATTGGATAGGCATCCATCACAGGAGCAAAATGCAAGCGCCGTGGGCAGGGAACCACTGGCACAGTCTGCCCAACCCGGCAGCCTTGTCTCCGCCATGGCCTTGGGAAAGCACTGGTGGGCACTGACACGGGGCTCCCCTGGTTTGGGGAATGGGGAAACAGAGCGCCGAGGAGCTGCGGTCACCCTTTCCCACTCCCCAGCCACGAAACGTCTTCCCACCTCCTTCCTTCGTGGTGGCGGGCCCCAACTCTGCCCTGCTTTGCAAAGGCTTTGGTGAGCTTCACTGTGCTGTACCAGCTCGGACAAAAGCTGAACTGAATGAACGCGGTGTGGACTGACAGGGATAGATTTTACCGTTCCTCGTAACGTTGTGTCCCATAGATGCGCCGGTAGGACAGCACCAACCCCTGGCAAAGAAGAGGTTAACGTTCCCTGGCTTTGCACTGAGTTTCAAGAGGACTGCAATCACCCGCTTTTATTTTTGGTTCTGCTGCACAAAAACAACTGCTCTTTGTAACCTGCACGGCACAAAGGGCCCATTTCTTCCGGCAGCCTTTAAGAGAGGGGATATAAAAAGCAGAGGAAGAAAGTTTGCATTCAGCGAGTGCCAGGTTGTCAAGGTTTCCTCCGCTCTCAGACATCAATTTTTTCTTCTGACAGACACAAGAGAGATTTAAAACCCTTTGGTACAAAGCGGAGCTTCAAAAGCAGCAATGCCTGCATCTGATACAAGGTGCAAAGCGGAGCTCAGGACCTCCTGTACAAGGGAACATCGTTGTCATCACAGCACCCATGGGGGCACTGTACCGGGTCTGCACTCGCCTCCTCACAGGGCTCCCCCTGCGTGAGTCTCGAAGCCCTGCGCTGCTTTCAGCCCAGCTGCCAGAGAGGCCGTGGGCTGGCGTAGCCCCGCCAAGGGCACAGGTCAAGTTCAGTTTGCTGGCAGAGAAAGAGGCTTTTACAAGGTCATGTTTTCCGGCTTCCTTCCCCATTTGCATTGCTTTCCGTTTGAATAAATCGTGGAGTCCCGGTGAAACCCCCAGGTGCCTGCCGAGTGGGGGTGTTAAACCAATGCTTTAACAAGCCCAATCGGGTGAGCTTGGTCGCTGCTCCCTTGGCCCAGTGGCTGCCCTGGACGTGACTGTCAGAGCGCTGGTAGACGATTTAACTGATAAAGATTGAAAAGGCAGTAACATATAATTAGCACCGGTCAACATCATTTTCTGGAAAAATCAATCTCATCCGAGATTCTTGTTCTCCATTGGGACCACAGGATGGGTTGCCAAAGGTAACAGCACTGAGGTGGTAGGGGAGGCACCCAGCATCCGACTGCTGAGCCAAACGGCATGAATAAAATGAACAGATTCACAGCTGGCCGTCAGTTTGGATGCGGGGAATCACCAAGAAACCACCGCCCCAGCAGGTCTGGTTTCATTTTCCGTGTGGAGACTGTGCAGACAGAAGTGAGCAGGGTTGTGGATGCAGCCAGGGAGTGAAGGGGGTGTGGGAAGGGGACAGCTCTACTCCAAGCCTGGCTCTGTTGTCCCAGAGAGCTCAAGGCTGCAAAACCGTGCAGGTGAACAAGCGTATGTGGTCGGTCGGTCTGCCTCCTCCAGCCATCACTCCTCAGAAGAAGGCTGCAGACATCTTCTTAGTAGCTATGTGATTCAAATGCCTAACAAATAGTGGGAAGGAAGTCCCTGATGCTCAAGGTGCACAAGTGTTCCTCAGTTCCCACCAGCCACTTTTCTGCAGCAAAAGCAGGGAAATCAAGGCTCATCAATGTTAGTCTCTGAAAAAAAAAAAAAAAACAAGGAAAAAGCTTTCAGGCTTCCATCACTGATTATCAAGAAGCAAAAAGGCACACAAATAGAATTTTCTTCCCTTTGTAAGCGACTTCTAGAGCCACAGCATTGACCCTGGAGTGCTCTGTGTCGTGAGCTGCCATGCAAAACGGCCCAGCCCCTGCAACGTGCCCCGCAGGGCTGGCAACCCCCAGTAGGCACCAGCACCTGTGTGCCTGCCTGCAGCATGCCCCACAACAGCAGTGCCCTGGCTCCTTTGGCGCCCGACGCAGGCTCCCACGCTCAGCACAGGGCATGTGAGGGAAAGCAATTTCGTGCCCTGCACGCTTATCTCCCAGATAAAACAGCAAGGCACTTTTGTTTATTGAGTGCTGACGAATGGTGCTGTCTTGGCTGCGAGATTGGCCTCCAGATCCCACACCGGGCACAGCTTCTGGCAGGGAGCCTGCAGCTGCGGCCGCCGCTTGCCACGGGACCACGGGAGCCTTTCAGCGGGGCTTTCCCCCTCACCCCAGAGAGAAGCTGCCCCACAGTGACCCACCATCCACATCTGCCCCCGTGCAGAGGTGGCGTCGGATCTGTGGGGCGTTGCAGGGTAGAGATTGTCACTCCCTGGGGTGTGTGGTTAAGCAACGCCAAGCGGTGCCGTTTTCTCTGGGATTTTACAGTGTTCCCCACTCTCCACAGCTCATTCATTTATCTGCCTTCCAGCACCAGCAAACAACTAAGGGAAATCTGTGGCCACATTAACCTGCTTTGCTGTTTCTCAGGGGCAGAAAGGTGAGATGGCTCCACGCCACCGGGCTGGAGGGTTAAGTGGGCACCGAGGACACTGTCGTCTTGCTGTGGGTGAAAATGAAGCGGCCTGACCCACAGGGAGAGTCGTGGCTTCCCAGGCTCACTGCCTCGCCAAGAACTGCCACCAGCTCCTTCAGAGCCGTGTTATTTTGGGACCCCAAAAAGCTGATGGACCCATTTGCAACTGCCTCTGCCCTCCAGCCATCGCCGATGCACAGCAGTTGTCACAAAATCGCCTGTTTAAGCGGCTGGATCTTCTTTTCCCTGCCCGAGCTGCAGCCAAATCATCCGTTCTAAAGCATTTTTGAGGGGGAGACACTGTGTTTCCTTGCTCCTCTCCGTGCACCAGGATGAAAGCCTCACCAGGACTGTGGCTCAGCCTGATGCTCCTGCAGCACATGAAGGATGTACCAGGCCCCCGGAGCCAGTGACCTGCAGTCTTGGGAGGGAGCAGCTACAACCAGTGTCACAACCAGTGCTTGTTCTCAGCTCTGGCCTTGGGGAGAGGCTAAGCATCACAAGGATGTCCTTTTTCTCTGACCTGGCAGGACAAAAACTGAAAACATTTGTCCCGAGCCATTGCTGCTTCCAGAGGGAGTGAGATCCTGTGAGAACTGAGCTGAAGAAGCAGCAAGGTGAAGATTCATACCTAAGCTCGTGCCCTCCCCCAGCTGTCCTGTTACCACCTCCGTTGGCCAGCTATCCTCTTCTACTTCACACTGTGATCTAAAGCTTCTCCTCCTCAGCCCAGCAAAGCATAACTAGAAGCCTGACCACCCAGGCTCATCAGCTGGGTCCCTTCTTCACATGCTGGAGAGAGACGGGCGTCTCCGTAGGGGCTGCGGCCACCCCCTGCATGAGCCCCACTCTCTCCTGGACACGCAGATTTGCTGTTTCGAAACTGGGCGATGCTAAACGCCTCCAGAAGAGCAGGTCTTGCCTCTGGCAGAGACCTGGCAGAGCCAGCATGGCTGGGACACGTCTGGGGTTACTCAGATCACTCTGTATTGCCACCTGCTTCTCACCCAAAGCTTGGAGTTCTTGGTGCTGTCTTGGAGCAGTCCCATGGGTGGACCTGCAGCACCCGGGTACCTTTTTGTATGAGGAAAAAAGTTTTTCTGCATTAGGAGGGAAGAAAACTCAAAAATTTCTCAAGCTATTGCTGTTTTTCTTAGAAATAGCAAGGTTTACCCTCGCGGATTCAAGCAGAGGGCTGGCAGGGTGGTGAAAGCCTGGAAATTTACGGCAGCTAGAGCAACCAAAAGATCAGGAATATTAGCTTGCTGGTTTTCCGAGTCACTCCATAAATGTCTGCAGACAGCGTCCCTCAGGCTGTCATGCCCCATTAGCTGTCAGACCTGCCCAGCTTCTCTGTGATGTGTGAGGCTGTGACGACCTATATTCCCTGGTGGCCTCCTGGACGCAGCGTCTGATGGCCACACAGGGCCTTGCCCAAAGATGTGGCTCCACCTTGCGACCCAGCACACGGGAGCAGTGACCCAGCGTGCGGGACTTTGTGTGCCCAGCCAGGAGATGCCCGGAGATGCCTCCAGCTGCAGCTCTCTGCTGAGATGCAGTGAAAACAAAGCAGAGAGGATGTTTTTACGCTTAACATGTCCAGGGTAGAAATCCCGTCTCCCACTTTGGGCAGTACTGCCTGGTTTGTTGTGGGTCACCATTGCAATTCTCAGTCCAGGAGCGAAGCTTGGCCACGTGGCTCCGGGGAGGGATCCAGGCAACAGCCACCCCCTACCCAGGCAAGCACAGTCTCCCCTAATCCACAGGGCAGCTTCAGCTTCAGCCGAAGCAAGGCTTGCAACTGTCTTGCCTTCCTAGACACAGCAAGTAGAGATGTCTGATCTGCCTCCTCTGCGTGCTTTTTTTCTCCATGTGCTCTGTTGCTGCTGTTTTACTCATCTACTGCCTGAGAAAGGCAGCGCTAATCTCTCACTCCTTCCACGTGGGAATGCATTCGGCTTTCCATATTCATTTGCTTTTTAGAGGATCTTTCCTCCCACCACTTTAACTGACTACTTTCTGAAGACGACATTTCTATTTTGGCCTCAAACACCTCACAGCAATGGGTCAGCGTTAGAACTGTGCACCGTGGGGAAAAAATTCCCTCCTTCACCTTATTTGCAGGTGGGGTTGGATTATTTCATTTGGTGCCACCTAGTCGAGGAACAGTGGATAGCAACCATCTATTCAGTCTTGTCCTTTCCCAGATGTAATGCTCTGCCGTAAAATGATAAAAATACTCTGTAGTACTCGACTCTGAGCATCCTTCCTGCCCCTTGCACATTTTCCAATTCCACTATCTCCTGTCTGCAAAAGACAAGAGCTGCACTGGCGTTCAATGAGCAAACCAAGCGGAAGGATCTCAGTCCCAGCCTCCCAGCGCAACCTTCTGTATGGGTCCAACCCACAGGCCCGCTGTGAGGCAGGAAGCATAGAGGCTGAATCTTCCATCGCCATGGTGTCTACCTGGTTTCTACGTTTCCCAGTCACCGGGTTCATTCAAGGTGGCTGAGAACCGGAACAAGCATCAAACTCTCCCCATGGATTTTAAAGCCACAGAGATTTACAGAAGAATAGTGCTTTAAGAACATGCAGCCTATTTCTGTGGAGTTCGGGAAATGGACACACAATCGTAGCGAGGGCTGTTTTCCTCCTTTTGACAACATACAACTGAGACGCACGGTGGGCTCACTTCAGGGCAGCCCCGGGCTGGGGCTCTGATGCACCAGTGTCTGAAAAACAGCCCCACACCTTTACCAGAGAAAGCTACTCTTGGCTTTAAAGGCTGAAAACATGCTGTCATCCTCCTTTCGGGGAGAAAACAGTGAATTTAAGGACCATCAGATGTCCTTTCCCTTTTAAAAGCAACAGCAGCGTGATGCTGTCGAGCACGGACACTGCAGGGTACCAAACCGCAGGAAATCTTACCAGTTGGCAGGGTATCTTCGAATGCTCCCTCAGTTTTGTATGAAGCTCAGCTCATCGCTGAACCGCCCAGCCCCCAGCATGCTACAGGTGTCTCCTTTCCCGTATCGGAGCAAGCCTATGGATATGCCGAATGTTGCATTATTGTCATCGGGCCACAGTAAACAGACAAACTGAACACAGCTCCCGTGGGCTCCCTCACTCCTTCATAGTTCCTTCAAGTCTTTTACTGGGAATTATACAGCGTTTCACTGCTGGGATTGTGTAAACCGTTTAACGCCCTGCAGGATATAGTCAGGCTTTGCCTTGTTTTTTTTATACAATTAATAAACTGATTTGAGCTTTGCCTGGGCTTTAATTTCTCAGCAATTTCTTTTATTGATTGTTGCAGGGGCTGGAAGCATCTTACCTGTCCCCTGGCAGCTAGAGACTGTCGTGGTTAGCAGAACCTGAAGTGGAGGGCGGCACATGGGAAACACACTGTTGGCCTCCCGGGCCCACCTGGTCATTCTGCTGGAGATCTGCATCTTTACGAAGTACGAAAGGGGTTAAAAGGAGGAGAAAAATTGTTTGCACTCAGGAAAAATCTCTCCCTTTATTTTTAAATTTTTTTGTAAGGAGGCTTTTCCTGGTTGAAATTTATTTGAGGGAATTTTGGACACATCAGGATTGTGCCCAGTAAAAACCACAAAACCTGCCAGTTCGTCAGTAGGGCACTGTCAGGGGCCTAATAGGCACCAGGAAAAGCCAGATAGCTGGAAAGGGCAAGAGACTACTCTGGGATGGGATGGATTCATGAAAGAAGCCAGAAAGGAAAGTAATCTTTTGATTCAAAAGCTAAATGCCACATTGGGGTTTTTTGCTGCTTCAACCATCTCCTGCAACTGTCATGAGCGTTTCCTGGCCGTAGCAACTGCAGGCTCACAAAGGAGTTAATGTGCCTGGGAGGGGTTATTGATAAAGGCGACAGCACACCTGAAGGTAACGTGCTTTCCACTGGCGCTCATCCAGCTCACATATCTGCTGCCAAGTCAGCTGAAGGAGAGAGCAGTCGGACAGCCGCTCTGATTTCCTGCCTGCACCTCCATATCCTCCGCTGAGTGCTTGCTTTGGTGTCACTGCAAGGAGAAAACCAGATGCATGCGGGGCGGCCTAGCCCAGCAGCTGCCACTCAGCAGTGAAAGACTGGAGACAGCGAGATTTGTCCAAGGTAGTTACTTAACCTTCCTTAAGTTATTGGCCCAAATCCTGAAGAGCTGCTCTACTGGTGATGCTGTCTTTGGTATCTCCTTTAGCCCAGCCTGGCTGTAGTCCATACCTAGGGCAACCTAAACACCGAGCGCTAACCTCCCTCTCTCCTAGCCTCACCTGTCTGTTATCTGGGAGAGCTGTAGCTCCGTCGATGCCTCGATGAGCCCTTCACAGAGTCCAACCCTTATTTCGGTGTTGCCTACCTCAGCCGTTGCCTGACCATCACAAACGGAAAGCTAAGAGCGGCCTAGCCTCATCCTGTTACAGCCGCGGATGCTACCTTATGCTCCCCGTAGACTTCCTTAGCCTAGCTTTGCCTAGCCAAAAGCCTTCCACACCTTTGCCGGAAGCCAGGCTAAGCCTACGTGCTGTCCCACCTAGACTAGCCCTGTTGCTCCCTAGACCTGCTCCACCTGAGCCCTAGTCATACGCTCAGCGAGTCAAACCCAAATGTTGTGTTTCCCGGCGTAGCCTCACTGCAGCAAAGCCAAGCTATGGGGATACCATTAACTCCGCTCCAGTCTGTCCTGCGCTTTGCAGCCAGCAGCACCCGAACGAGAGCTCTTCTCCCATTTCTGGGCAGCACGGCCCAACTGCCCTATGTCTATCTGCCGTCAGGTTTAAAGGTCTAACACCCTGAGGCATTTACAGATTAGCAGACCATGCTGTGAAACAGTTAAGTGCTTATTTTATTCCCAAGAAGAGCAATATGCCCAAATACATCTCTCCAAAAGTGGAGGAAAGGACAAATACCTTGTTGGTATGCACCAGCGTTACAGACCAGAACATACGACATGGACTACCAGAGAAGATGTACATTCAAAAGAAAACTGCTGACTTGAACCCAACAAGAGACTCGAGGGGCAGCACGGCCTAAGAAATGGGATCTGAGGAAGTCCCGAGGAAACAATGCAAGTCTGCAAGTCCTTGTCCAGTGCTCTGGGCTGGACACTAGTCACTCTGTGGCCTGAGATGTTAGAATGGCCTTAAAAAAAAAAAAAAGGCAGAACGATTTTATGCCTCTCTTTCAATAGTACTGATGGCAGGTCTGAAACACAGCTTCAGGGAAAGCGCCCGTGCTTCTTCACGGTGGGGAAAAAAGCGATTTCTCAGACCTGCAGCTGCTGGCTGACTTTGGGTGTCGTAACCCGGCATTTTTGTACAGACTTTTGTTTTTCAGACTGAGGACAGCCCTTTAAATATTGTTTAGACAATGGGATATACTGAATTCAAACCTGTCTTGAGAGACTTGAATTTATATAAATGACAGCCGCCTTTCAAAAAGCTTGCTTGAAATTTCCCTGTCATTAGCAGGTCATTAGTTGAGGCCCATTGGGAACAGGAAGAGCACCTCAGTATCAAGGAGGGAGCAGTTACAAAGCAATAAACACTTTTCCAGGCTTACCCAGGATGTTCAGACTGCAACACCAACCCCACAACCAACAGTGCCCGTTTCACTGCTGGTCAGACCAGTTTTTCAAATGCAAACTTAAGTCACGCTTTTCACCAAACTTCCCAAGGGGTCACACCTTCACTACTACACAGGCGTGTTTCACTGGGAGGGTGTGAGGAATAGCCCCTTTGAAACTGCAAAGGAAATCTTACTTTCACTGAAATCTCCGAGTCTCTCCCAGAACAGCTGGGTGACGGATTTTTACTTATTTGTAAAATCAAACTGGAACTCTGTCAAAGCCCAGCAGCGTGTAGGTCTCATCTAAAAAGCCTGGCAGGTGCAGCAGCCTAGGGACAACGTGAAATTTTACTTGTTCCAAAATAGCTTTCAGAGCAAAAAAAAAAAAAAAAAAGCACGAGCAATTTTGCCAGAAATCAGTTTCTTCTCTTTTCCCCACAAATACTTAGGGTTTGTTTTGGGCTTGAGGGAACTGGAAGAGATTTGGCAGGAAAAAGAAGACACTTTCATGGGGAATACAGTTCACGTTCTCACGTGTGCAGAACACATCATCCACAGAAATAGCTGAGCAGTCCCCGCCGCACCACAGGCCTTCTTAACACGATTGCACTTCCACTTTCCCATCAAGCACTGGAGCACAAATGCTCCCACTCAGTTTTTCCAGCAGAACACAGTTTCAGGAATAAGTTATAAATAAATATACGTAAGACGAGTATTAATTCACTAAAGGCTACTTAGGCACTACTCAACTGACAGACACTTCAGTCTCTGAATTTCTCTGTGTTTCTGAAATCTAAAGCTCAAGGTCAAGAAGTACAGAAAAAGCTCATAAATGCACTCGAAAGTGCCTGGGACTGGCAGAAGTGGCGTGTGAGCGTAAACCCAATAGCGCTTGGTAGCCTGCTCGCAAGTAAATCAATGTCCAGCTCTTCGGGAAGACACTGGCCCTTGAGGTGGGAGCAGCCCCAAGACATTGCCACTTCGGGTGTGCAGAGGGACCCCGTACGAACCCCAGTTCTTTCTGCTATGTCATAGCTATCGCAGAGTCCTCAGTGCTGCTCTCCTGCTCCAAGCCCACGCGACGGATGGACTCCCTGTATTTCTGCCGTCCCAGCTCAATGATGGTTTCGATCTCTTCAGCGATGTCCTGGCGACCGCTCTCTTTCATGGCTGTTATTAACTTGCTCACACAGTCAGGATCCTCTGAGTTTTGCTGAGCCCATGAGAAAAGCACGTCCAGGATCTGCTTATCAAGGTCCTCTCTGAAGAAAGGGGGAAGCACAGAAGTAACGAACACTCTCTCCTGACTGGCAACGCAGACAGGCCTTACCTGAGTCCTAGCACACGGCTGGAGCCCCAGAGAAGCCATCCGGACACACAAAGCACTCAGTGGGCCCACCTTTTCCCCACCCATCGAACACGAGTTGCAGCTCCCGCGCCAAAATCTCTCTAGAATTTTTTTCCTAATGGAAATATCAAATTAAAGCATTGTGCTTTTGAATGTAAATTCCCCACAGGAACAGTAGTTCGGTCATCACAAGTCTCGTTCTCTCCTACTGCGCTGGCTTCTTGGACAGACTGCATGTCCGTGACACACCACAAGCTCTTTTTGAATAAAGAATTTCACAATTAATGCCGTAGACTGCTGCTCATTGTCAGGGATGGAGTCTGGCCCGGAAGCCAGATCACAGAACAAAACAGGAATGCAACTCATCTGAACCACAAAGCTCACCAGATTTGTTATTTCCCTATTCTGTTTTTCAAACATAAAGCTTTGCTTTATAAAGGCAAGGGAAAATAATCAGTTTTCCATAAAAAAAGGTAGTGTTCTGAGAAGACCCATTACTCAACCCACCTTTTACCCAGTGAAACAATTCCAGTGGGAAAACTTTCAAGCAGCCAAGCATTAATTTATGCTATTACACTGCAGATAGATAGATAGATTATAGATAGATGATAGATAGAATGTGTCGGCATTGATCCCTGTGTCCTATCTTACCTGTTATTGTACCCTATGCGCTCAATCTGCTGATAGGTCAAGCCCAGGTTCAGGCCGATGGTCTGCCAGTCGGCTCCCACGCGCCTGGCGATGCTCAGCAGGTTTGCCTGTGTCAGGTAGCCAGTCTCAGCGTTGCCCAGGTTCAAGGGAGGGAAAGAGAAGCCATTCAGGGAACTGGGGTTCTCACCCCAGCGAGGTTTCAGTCGCTGTGTCGCAGAGAAGAGAGAGAGAACATGTTAAATAAATTGGTTGTGTAGAGGACAGTGTCTGGCCATTCAGTCTCCGTGCTGAAATTTCCTTCCTCCTCCTGGGGAGGAAGGGAGACCTTGGGGCTGAAGAGTCAGGCTGTAAGAAGCAAGGAACACTCCCACTGGCAATGACCAGCAATGCTCACTGCATTTGAAAAATATAAAATCAGAGTGTTCATAGTCACAGCTCATACTGGAAATGTCCTTTCTTGTCTTTACAGAGCATTTTTCAATGAACCATCTCCCCAAAGCATATCTGCCTCAGCAGTAAGAGAGCACTTAGTCTAGATTTGTAGTTGAGGTTACACGCGTCAGAAAGGGATGCGAGATCACGGCACTTGAGCTGTAGGGAAGCATTCAGACTACAGAGGTATTTATTGTTTTAAACTTCTCAAAAATCAATTAAATTCCATAAGCAAAAGCTGTACTGTAACAGCCAGCCTAGCCTGGCTCATGCCAGAAGACTTATACTCGATGCCTGTGTTCAAATCCAGCCTACCTACCTCATCCCAGACCTTTCTTTCTTCCTGCTGCATGAGCTAAATGTGACTAAGAAACGTATCAACAAAACAGACACTTCCCTTAATTACAGCGAGCTTCCTCCTGTTCTACGTCCCTCAACCATTCCAAGGATCCACCCTCCTGACCACCCATCCGACAAGCCTGGTCTTGACAGGCAAGATGAGCAGGAGAGACGGAGACCACTCCCAGCTATTCATGTTCCTCTTTTCGGAGGAGCTCACAGGGAGTGGGAAATCTCCACCATGACAGGGTTGGGCAGCCATTTCTTGCAGTCATTCATTGCATCTGTTCTCATGGAGGAAGGCAAAATTAGCTGAGCAGGAAGGCTGTGCTCTTACCTCATCTAGATTAATTTTTCTGTAGGAGACAAAACAACTCACAGGCAGTTTGATGGGCAGAGTGGCGAGCCAGAGGGAGTCTGGGCCTTTCCTCCTCCTGCTGGCATCTTCAGGGACGCTCTCGGGAATGGCCCCTCGGTAGAAGGAGACCTTTGTGAAAAGAAAGCATGCGGTGAGGCTCATAATCAAGCACAGTGGCCAAGCCTGTTCGCACCATGTCTTTTCTGTCTGGGAAAGAACGGATTCGGCGTTTCTCACCTATCCCCAGTCCATAAATATGGCATCCCAATTAAGTGCAACTGGGAGGAGCACTGAGGTTCCACCATAAAGGCTGGACTCACTGCCAACACCCCGAGAGTTAATGGTAGAAATGTAAGTCAGAGAGCTAAGCGATGAGCGATCATTCCAGGCTACTCTTCTTGTTTAGTCAGGGTTTAGTCAGTGAAATGCAAAGCCAAGGGAAAGAGGGGAGGAAAAGAGTCATGCCTGGCGCTCAGAGATCGTTGTGGGGAGCGTTGTAAAAGCAACGATGATGATAATGATGAAGGAGGACACAAAAAGTCGGTGTAACTCGTTGCTCACCTGGCCTTTTACAGCTTGGCCCTTCCTGTCTACAGGGGAGGTCACATAGATTTCCTTCATGTTCTTCAAGTGGGAGTAAAAAATAAATGAGAGACGTCCATCCACGCAGTCAGGGCGATCTGTGCAGAGAAGCAGCAAACACTCAACTTGCACAGAAAAGCATGCAGCTTTTCAAGCCTGGCCTACAGCCCATCATCCACCAGCAGCCTCCATGCTGCTATCCACTCCTTCTACTCATGCCCGAAGGAATTACAGCCCCTGCTTCCTCGCTGGGCGACCCGGGAAAGCAGCAAACACTGGCTGTAGAAAAGGCAGGTCCTACAGGGGAAAAAGGAGAACGGCCACAAGGTGGACATCAAGTTCAAGAACGAGAGGCAAGGCAGGGCGAGACGTTCGGATGGAGTCGAGTCCATCCTTGGCACTGCCCTCCCATTCTTGGCTCGTTCTACCCCCTGGAGCATAGAATCAGCCGCAATAGCATCCTGTAATAGGTTACGTATCCCTTTGCTATTTTTGCAGTGGGTGCAGAAATAGGAATAAAGGGGAAAAAATATAATCAGGTACTATATTCATGTATGTAATTATCTAGAAATTAAGTTAGAGTCCAGCCTATATCATGACAGAGGAACAGACTCTGGCTTCATGAACTCCACTGAAAAAACAGCACACTTTATTATTCTTCATAGAGTTGCGCTTAGTTTACACCAATGAAACTGAGCTGTACGTTCAGATTTCACCAAAAATGTCTCAGTTTGCAGCTGTAATGGGTCCAGGCACACTGGGGCATAAAACATCTTCTCATGTTTTGGTCTGCTCCCTCTTTCCTTCTCTTCTAATGGCTCCCCATTGGGGGGAATTCTTTGTGCTGGATTATGTCAGAAATACCTTCTCCAAAAAAATATCTTTATATGTTGCCTATCTCAGAAATGGGCAACGTTAATTAGATCACAATGGGCATTCTGTGCGGTGTCGAAGATGCCACGAAAAGGGCATAGCCGGCTGCAGAAGCAGATCAGTCATAAACCAAACACGCTTGGCTATTGCCCTCTGCAGGCTGCAACAGCATGAGAGGAGACAAAAGCCCGCTAACAGCACTGTCATAAGGAAAAGCAGACACACAAGTTGGGTGCCAGAGAATGTTTGACGTTCAACACCCAGGGGCTGGCTGCTGTGAGTAGTGGCCGAGCTGGACACAGAGAGGAATGCCATGGAGCAGTACAGCCCCCGGCAGCAACACACCTAGAGCTAGAGAAGCACAAGAGGTAGGAGCAGAGAGGAGCCCAGTAACTACCATACCCATATCGATGCTGATGCCTCGCTCAAAAGCTGCAAAAAATTGCTCTCCCTCAAACATCTCCACCATGTCGGATGGCTCAGGTCCTCGGTAGCGGTCCTGCAGCTTCTTCAGCACTGGGTCAACCTGCCAAGGATGACAAGACAGGACCCCATGTTCAGCCTGAAGCACGTCTGTCCCCTGACCCATGTCCGTCCCCTGACCCATGTCCCTACCACCATGATGTTCCTTCCTCTCACTCAGCAGGGCAAGTCCATTGTATGCAGAAAGGATGTAAACAAATGAACATGCACCCCCTCCTGTCCCAGGGACACTCACTGCAGACAAGGAAGTGGTGCTCTGAGTTTTATGGCTTCCCTAGTTCTCTTCTCCAGCAAAAAGGAGAAAAGCCTGTGTGGACTAACAAAGATAGGCCATCCCAAAGCTGCCATTCAAAAAGCATTTTCAGCAATGTCTCTATCTTTTTAACACGTCAGTAACCTTCAAAGACAGGGAGGAATTTACTTGCTACCTTATCGCCCTCACAGAATGCCGTTAAAAGACATCTTCTCTGCAAAAAGCCGCATGCTACAACAGCACACAGCTGAGGACACCAGAAAGCTCATTCTGGCTTTGCAGCCTGCGATCACACTGTCAGACCTGGGGTCTCGGAGGCAGTGCAAGAATCAGCCTAGAGCCACGGCATCTATTTTGCTTTCTATTTGTAACAGTAAGCCTTTTATCTCACCCTGGGACCGTCCCTGGCAGGAATACGGACACCCGGGAACCCCAGTCTCGCTGTGGATGCCATTGCTGCCTCCTCTGGAAACAATTTTAGCACAGAACCCAAGATATAAAGAATCCTTACAGATGTTTATGCTCACAGATCATTTCAATAGAGGAGAACAAATAAAGAAGACAAGGAGCGACCAGACCAGAGGATTACGCAGCAGACAGCTGGACAAGCAGCCCAGTTCGGGCAGTCTGGTAAAATAACCCTTACCTCACTGAGCTGCACTGTCAAGGTACACGCTCTGCAAACACAGATGCACCTTACTTTGCTAACACCTGAAGCAACACTGCTGAGGGCTGATACCCCTAGAGACTACCTCAAACTACGAGCACAAACTAACCTTATGTTGCACCCAGGCAGGCTAAGGAGCGCTTGTAGGTTCTGTTCCACTGCTTGAACTGTGAACAGCAAGGAATGTCGGGAAGAGTACTGTTTCTAACCACCCCAGCTGAAACCAAAGCAGTGCTTCTGCCCACACTACTAGCCCACGTCAGACAAGCGATGCGTCAACTGAAGTTCAAGCCAACATGTTTTGCCTCATCTTTGCTGGACACTAACAGCATGCATGTGGCCCGTTACTGTGGCTCAGCTGATTTTAGCAGCCCAGTCCTCAAGGTTCACAAGGGAGGAAGTCACTGCGTGGCATCCGCCACCTCATGGAACGAATTTTTCCTCTTCCCCAGCTCCCAGTGAGTTGGTATCACACTACCAACACAGTGTGGCGACAGCATACCCCAGCCATGACCCTGGGGCAGTGAACAGTACCATTTGGTACACTGCTGCCCTTGTGTCCTACACAGGGAGGCTCAGGAAGCTCAGGAGCAAGGCAATGCAACCCAGATCTGACCTTGTGCTTGGGGACACACTGTAGCAGGACTTGCTCGGGGTCCTTCTTCCTCTGCAGAGCAATGAAGTTCACCTGGTACATACGCAGCCGCTCATAGACTTTCTTGGCGATGCCTCCAATGCAGGTCTTGGTGGTGTACCACAGCCAGTACCTGGCAAACAAGGAATTAAGAAAAAGGAGGGATCCTGCTTAGGAAGAGGAGCCAGCGTCACACCTGTGAGGCTGTAAAAAATGATGGGTAGACATAAAGAGCCAAGCTAGGCCTGATGTGCAAAAGGGAAAGGGAACAGGTAGGGTTAATGGCATGATCCCTGGTCAGAGTCTGCGAAAAGCAAGGCAGAGGAACATCCCATCTTTTCTTCAGGACTTACCAGGAGAAGTGGGTAACTTCAAACACTGCATACAGATGCGTGAATTCCAGCACCACCTGACTGGTAATGTCATCCCAGGTTTGGCCCTCCAGGTCACCATGGAGAAGATGCAGCCTTGACCGATCTAAATTTAGCCCTAAAGACAGCAACAACCAAGAGATGCTATACACAGCAGAAGCCTTTATTCACGGGTTTACAAACCCAGCCACAGTTTTGGGTGACACACTTTTTAAAAGCACCAAATTAAGGCTCATAGCCTTCTTTTCAGCATCCAGCACTGAACTTTAATCAAAGAGCAGCAATAAAGGGATGAAGCTACCCCAGTGCGTCCAAAATATTCTTGCAGAATATGCAGACTTAAACTGATAGTGTGCTGATTCCCACCAACACATTCATTAGACAATTCACATCACCAACATCTAGGGTTATTAATGAAGTTCTATCTCTTTCTAAACATGCACCCCACAGACTTTTCAGTCCTGATGCACTTCAGACATACAGGACAGGCCAAGCCGCACTCAGAAAGATTTTTCTTCTTCACAAGAAAGCCAGGAAAGGTCAAAGAAAATAGGAATTAGGAGACACGGGGTACTCAGCACACAAACGGAAGAATCCCTGGCAAGGCTGAGGCTGGTTTTTGCAGTGTTCAGAGCGGGAGATGGCTCAGTGTATGATTGTATGCTTTTATCTGCAGCGGCTCAGCACCGGATTCACGGACAAGGAAGTAAGAGAGAAGGAGACACCTGGAGGCAGCATCTTCATCACCTGCTTCAAGCTATTCCCAATCATGAATTAAAACGCTTTTACAAAGCATCTCCTCAGCTGGCAGGAGTGCCTCTCCAACCTGTCATGCCAAACCCAGCAGTCTAAATAGAGACGAAGGCTGGCAGAGAAATCCATTGGGCAAAGCCATTCTTCCAGCTTGTGCTGCTGGTCAGTGAAGCCCAGCGCTGGTCCGCTGGACCTGAACAACCTTCAGCTCCCACCACCCTGCACCACCACTTACACATCTTGCTGTTCCTGCAGGAAGAGCAGCAAGCTTTGTTATTATCAGGAGAGGCAAACAAAATGCCCAGCTTGCCATTCGTGGTTTTCCACATACGGCATTTCGCTCTGCCAATTTTGGGGAATTGACTGACCTGTGACCCCGGGCGGGAGGGGCAGCTGAATTCTCACTGGCCTGAGAAAATCCACCAGGGAGTCCTGGGAGAGGCAGAGCAGGGGACTCGTTCTGCACCCTGCGTCGGCCGTGATTTCCTCTATCTCTTGTGCAGAGATCGGCAGCACCTGGACGTGGAAGACAGCACGCGGAGTGGAGCAGTCAGGCACCCAAATTCCCGCAACCCTCCCTCAGTTCCCTCGGCACCCAGCTGGCAAATGCTGCTCTTGGCTCAGGGCCTGGTGAGAAGTGGAAGCACGATGAACTTCGGCTGAAGTCTGCTCTAATACTGGGGTCAACCTGGCAAGCTGGGAAAGACCAAGGTATTACCATAGCATTTAGCGCTATCTATCAATCCTACGAAACAATTCATTTTAGTGGGGTGGCTTTAGAATTAGAGCCACATAAATATTCGACCCCCAGTCTCACTCACTCAGCTGTTCTGCCAGGCTCAGTATGTTTTGTAATGGAGCAAGAGGGAAAATCTCCTCGTGTTCCCTTCACAGCAGCCACCTGCTGATCTGCCAGAGGAAGCGCTGGCAGAGCTGTGAGGGGATCCTTTCCCCACACCGGGCAGCTTGAAGTGCAGCCCATTTTGCATGCAGGGAAGCTAAGACAGCAGGTGATCTGAGATGGGTCAGCCCATGAAGCATCCGTGTCAGACACGAATTACCCCGGGGCAGACATCTCACCTTCAGCTCCCCTACTTGGCACGGGACGACAGCCGCACTAGGGCTTACCGAAGCTTGTTTTTTAAAGCATGCGTACCTGCAGCTTGACACTGCGAGTCTCTTCAGTGACTCCAGGAGGAAAGGTCACTTTGATGTTTGGATCCACACTGGAAAAGAGCAATGTCCCCTCTGCTGGCACTTTGCATTCATTTTGCGTGAGTCGAGACACAACGAGGAACCAAGAGAAGTGAAGGACACTACAGTGAGCCACGTGCTTCTGTAACAGAAGGCAGGGGAGACAAGAAAACATACGGGCATATAACATACTACAATAAAGGCTGGGAAATAAGTGCCAGTAACAGCTGAGCAGATGAAAGCACTAAAACAGGGATGAAGCGTGGCAGGGATGCAACTCATCACGTTCAGGAGACACAACGAGAGCGGAAACCCGGAGCTGAAACCCGCTATGTTTTATAGCAGCTGGGCAAAATGAGATGATTCAAATCGGCTCACTCTTGCCTGGGCAAAACCAAAGAGGGGAACAGGAACAATGCATGTCACTGGTCATTCCAGTCTGTTACCTTTGATTTTCTCTTCTGCTCCACTCTTGTTCTCAGATCACTCCAGCTCTGCCCACTGAATGTCCGAACTACCACCTCGCGCTGGTGAAGGGTTTTTGGGGAGGCATACGGCATCCGGATCTGCACCTCCTGGCAAAAAAGCATTCACGTGAGACACCAACAGAAAGGATAAAACCAAGCCTAGCTCTGCCCCGTGGCTTCCCATGCAGGCAAGAAAGGGGAGGGCGAAGCATGGCCTGTACGCAGGGAGCGGAGGAGGAGACAGGAACCTGCTGTGTCCTGCAGCCTCCAGGGAGACGACAGGCAATGTCAGGCCTGCTGCGTAGTGTGACGGCAGGAAAAGTTCAGCAGCTTGGGGGCAGAAAGGGCAAAACACTTTTGCCACGAGTTGCTGCCAGCCGTGCCGGGGCTGGTGGTGTAAGTACTTGCCAGCTCGAATGAAAACCACACAATTGGAGTTTTGGGGAAGGATGTGAAACATTCTCCTTGCAGGCTAAGGCGAAATGCTGGAACAGCACTTATCCTCTGGCACAGGAGGAGGGCTGTGAGTGAGGAAGGCTATAGCTCAGCTCAAGCAGGAGCAGTGGGGAAGGCAAAGGAGCCAGACCAGTGCAGCGCCAGAGGAGTTGCCCATGTCCTGAGTCTTTGAAAGGCAGTCCTGCAGCGACTTAAAATCAGCAGTGATGGGGGTAGCTGTCTCGCAAGTCCCAAAAGACTCTCTCTGAAGACTCTACTGAGCTACTGCAGAGGCAGATTGATCAGGAGGTGGCCTGGATGTGTCCTCACCTGCTCGAATTTGACCCCATGAGGCTGCAGCTCCAGGACTCTACTTAGCAGGATGTCATGGTGTCTCAGCTTCACCCGCTGAGGGTCCGGTGTGAGGGTTCGGAAGTAGATTCGCAGAGGGTCAGAGGCAGCCCCCGGTGGAAAGTAGAAATGGATGCCACAGGCCAGGATCACTTTGCAGCCTTCAGAGGTGACAGTGAAGCTTCCAGAATAAATGCAAGAATGTATGACACCATGCAATGACTTCAGGTCTCAAAAAATTCAACAGAAGAATCTCCTGCCTTGTGTTTGGCTGGCTTACTGAGGCCATAAGCTCCTATACGCATGTGCACCATGCAGCAATCCTGTCTGGGACCTCGTTACACCACTGTAATATAAGTTCTTAATAACAGAGGCTTACCTGTCCTCTCCCGATGCAAGGAAGAGTCTTTGTAGCCCTCCGGCACTGGACTCATCTGTGGCAATAAGAAGGTTTGGGGAGGAGGAGGAGGCAGAGGTTACGTACAGGGTAGACAAGAAAGGCTGAACTCGCATTTTGGTTTTGGCTTAATCCTAATCTGACAGACGTCGGTAGTGGAACCCTGCTCACACTGCAGTGGGCTTCAGATCAAGTAGCAGCAAGAGGACGGGAAGAGGCTTAAGGGTCCCAAGACACCCTGGAAATGCTGACTCTCCCCCAGGAAACCTCAGGTGCAGGCGGAATTAGAAAATACTTCAGTCTACCACCCTGCAGCCCTCGGGGCCATGTTTGATTGCCTGGGACCACCCCTGGGAATCAGCCCTTGCTCTTGTGAACGTGAGCACCATTGGGAATCAGCCCTGCTCAGATTTCTGCTCCTTCATCACCTCCATCTCGGACAAAGAGCTGCTCCTCTGTGGCCTGGGGAGCACAGGAAAGCAGGCGGTAACTGCACAGCAGAAGGACCTCTTATTGCTCTCTGTGCTTCTAGCATGAGCCGCCACAGCCTTAGGGTCACGCAGCAAGTCCAAGAACTGGTGCTCACCTCTGCTAAAAAGGCTGGACCACTTTAGGTGCCTCTCCTGATTCGTTCCCGTGAATCCTGTTTTCACTTCCACTGTAAAACCTTTCCTAACAAGCCCAATTCCATGGACTACTGAGCCCTTCAGACCGGGCTTGGGCTCGTAAAAACAAAACTAGCACTGTCTGATTCCCCCCTGCTTGTCTTCTCTAATCCAAACCCACCCACGCCATGCTGGGCTGAGTGAGGGAACAGCTGGGCAGAACCCACAGCAGCAGAAGCGTTGCAATTACCAGCCTGCGGGGACAGCTCGGTTTCTCCTAAGGGATTGCCTCGGAGGCGCACGAATGGCGAGTTCTGGATTTCGGGGGGGACTGCACGGAGGCAATTGTTCTGCAGATCAAGTCTGGACAAGTTGGGCAGGCTGGCGAGCGAGGCAGGGACCATCACCAGGAGATTGCTGTGGAGATGCAGCCGCCGCAGAGACTTCAAATTGGCTGCAAGTTAGGACAAGAAGTGACCCCCCATCCATGTTGTTAATTGCACTGCACATCGGCTCTAACCCCCCACCGCTCTCCTCATCACATGTACACACACACGCAATAAGGGAAAAGCGCAAGAGCCCAACATCTCTTGCTCACAAAATAGAGGGGTGCAGTGGATTAGCTGCGAGGCAGCACAGCCTCTTCTGTCCTCTGCTTTTCAGCACCCGGCTACAAGTATGGATGTAAGATGCTTCCGTAACAGCATCAATGACAACCCCAGGCACAAAGTAATAGGAGACCCAAGAGCCAGGAAGCTGGACAGCAGAAGTCAGAGCCCAGTTCCGTGGACTGGTCGCACAGGACAGTGCGATCTCAAGCCCAGATTTGCATCTCACTAAACCCCAGCTCTTCTGTTTGCAGTCCTGGGTGCTACCCAAAACCAGCCAGGCCAGACCCTCAGCTATTGTAAATTGTATTGAATTCTTAGCAGACTCACTGATCCACAGAAGCAGAAAGTGTGGTCCAGAGCGTTGTTAACGTTAACTCAACCAAGAATGTTTCTTCTGGATATCCCTTCCACTTAGCTCTAACTTAACAGATGGCCTGTGCTAACAACTCTGGAGACGACAAGCAAGGGCCTCAGGGGTCCTAGGCTGTACCAAAAGCTCGGCAAGCCCATGTCCTTCTTTTCCTCTAGAAAATACTTACCCAAGGAGTCTGGGATGCTCGATAAGCGATTCCCGGACAGATCCAGCTCTGTGCAGTTGTACAGATTCCCAACTTCTTTGGGGAGGAATTCCAAAGAATTTTCTGAGAGATCAAGGTCCTGCAGCGCTGCCAGCTCCCCAATGCTCTGAGGTAAGTCCTTCAGCTGATTTTTCATAGCAGAGAAGAAAGTCAGCTTGCTCAGAGAGCCAAAGTCCTCGGGGAGTGCCTCCAGGCGGTTGTGGCTCACCACGAGCATGCGGAGGCTGGGGAGGTGGAGGATGCAGCTGGGCAAGGTGGAGAGGCTGTTGAAGCTGAGATCCAGGTGAGTGAGACACCTCAGGTCCCCAATGTCTGGTGGCAAGCTGGTCAGGGAGCCACGCTGACACAAACCAAACTCATCCCTGGCATGGCCACCTGGGTGCGGAGGGAAGTGGAGGAAGAAGTCGGTATGTTACAGGGACACCTCACCAGCCTCACGTGAGGCTCCTCAGCACACAGACCCAGAAGATTGGCGGTTACTGATCACAATGAGCAGCACTGATTACAAAGTACTCATAGAGAAGTGGGGTTTCTGCTCCTTGCCTCAGTTTCCTGATCAGTGAAAGGGGTATAATGGTGAAGACCTGTTATGAAATCAATAGATGCCAGTCGACCAGCAGAGCTCTGCTAAACACACCTGGAGTCGAAGCTCAGAAAGAGCCAGGCCACTCCACACATCTACCACCCTCCAGCAGAGCGGCCCATACCCCTCCAAGCCTCCCACTCTCCTTCCCCACCTCTTCCCCACCAGTACCAGTGGCCAACACACAAGGGGACCAAGGGGACATTCCTTGCCCTGCAGGCTTTGCCCGTGTTGTCGAGGGACGAACAGCCCTGAGGACCAAGATCTGCCCTTGCAAGACTGGAGAGCAGATGTGAGGAAAGCTGTGAAAATGTGGGGGGTCAAAAGCAGGTAATTCAGTATTGTGTAGGCCAGAGAGCGCAGAGAGGGAAGGATACAAGTCCCTCACCTCAGCTTGCGACACTCAAACTGGAGAAGGGCTGCACCCGTGGAAAATAAGTGGAGAGAATGAAAGGAAACTTCCAAAACTCTCCATTCCTTCACTGTTTCCTGCTCTCCCCGCGCTGTTGTCTATTAGTATACACATACAGCAGAGGGCACCAAACATTTCTTATGCTGCATAATGGCAAAAAAATGAGAACCATCAAACTAACAGACATATTGCACTTTGTACATGAGAAAATCTCAGCGAACTATTTTATTGCACTTCAGGATGCTCAAGGTGTGTGCACATCTCACAAAACAAGCCTGATAAAAGGTATCACCGCTATCCTCACCTCACTAAAGGGGGAAAAAACACATGAAATTATTCACATGAGAAATCCGAGGCAGATACTTCAATCTTTTCAGTTTTCAGCCAGAACCCTGAATTCCGGCCACAAACTCCCCCTTTTCTTTTTAAAATTCCACCTCCCAAAGAGCAAATTATTCAATCTGATACAGAAATTACACCATTTGTACTGAGATCCTCCTACAATAAAGAGATGATAAAGTCAAAGAATGATCTAATATTTATAGGTCTAACAGTTATTACGGCTCGCTAAATTACGTGCATGCCCTGAGTCATACTTCCGATAAAATGTTGAGCAGCCTTTTCTGGTCTGTCCTGAACTCTGCTCACTGACACTAAGCAAGGATTAAGCTAGGATTGATTCAGATGGAAAAGCAGCAAAGACAGCTCATTATACCCCCAAAAATCCCTCTCTCCTTGCACGACTGTGCAAAAAATGCTCTTCTTCTAGAGGATGGCTAAAGAAAATGTTGCAGCATCAACCCACCCAGCCTCCAGAAAAAGGCCCCCAGGCAGCTGTAGAAACACAAGGAGGAAACAAGAGTCTAGAAGCTGTATCTTGTTGAAATCTGCACGCAGCTCTGAGCAAGACTAAGAGCCAAAGCTGTAGGAAGGGGCACAAGAACAAAACAATTCCAAGGTCAGTTTGTCATGAGATGTGGAGAGAAGGATTAAAAAAAAAAAAAAGCTGAGCCTAGAAAAGTTAAGACGGTGACAGGAATTTACCTTTGAGCATCAGGGATTTCAGGTGCTTCAGATGAGGAAGGATGCCCAGCGTGGCGCCAAGGAGGCGATCGTTGCTGCTGAGCCGGAGGAACTCCACCTGGACCACCTCTCCCCGTTGTACCTTGAACAGCTGGAGGAACCGGGAGCAGCCATCAGGATAAACGTCCAGGTTCAGCCTGTTGTCTGCAAGGCAGTAGCCAGGAAGCGCAGGAGCCCCCGAAGCCCCCTCCCTGCACTCGTCCCCGAGCCCCAGTGGCTCTGCCATCTTCTGCGTCTTGTCCACGGGGTCCAGACATGCTCTGACTTGCCAGGCAGGCAGGCACCAGCGGCACCACGAGGCAGCCGGGACAAGGAGAAGGAGGAGAAGGAGGAGAGATGGCTCTGAAAGAGAACACAAGTGCACAATGAAGGCCTCCTGCCCCAGCCCAGAGTGGCCGAAAACAGTTCATAATCACAGCAAGAGGGCAGGAGGGATTACACGTGTGTTACTGAAAGCTTTGTGGGCACAGAGCACAGAAACGCCAGGTGACGGATGCCACAGAGGAGGCTTCTCCTCCTAGGGAAAACCTCTGAGTTTTCCCAGTCGACATCTCAGCAGGGAATGGAACAACTACCCACCATCAGAATAAATAGCAATATTAACTTGAAAAGATATAAATGCCTATGCCTTATGCAGATTTCGAAGTGCCTTAGCGGGAAGATTTACAAGTGGAGGGGAAAGCAGAGCAGGGAGAACCGAGTCAGGAGCAGAGCCCAGAGGCCACTTGCAGGCTGTGACGTGTCCTCCTCAAACTCGGTTGTGAAACCGGGTGCCAACGCGATAAAAGCGAGTGTAGATGAAACCAGGCAAAGGGCAGCGGAGCAAACGTGGCAGGGCCAGGGAGGGGGCTAGAAAAGGCACGTCCGTGGCACAGGAGCACTGGATTGCGCAGTGAGACTGGGCCTCTTGAAGATTTGCCTCCTCTGGGATGCTCGAACACGGCAAACAGGGCATGAAGCCATGGCCAGCTAGTTACCATCTAGTTCTTGTTTCCTACCCTCACAGCACGCTCCACTGACAAAGAGAAAGGGGAAAAGGAGATATCACATAGTGCGTGCTGAGGATTTAAACCTAAAGGAGCAGAGGCATGAAATTTGAACAAATTATTCATTCCTCTGCCTTCTTAGGGTGAAGAAGACTTCATCCACCTAGGCCTTTCAAATCAGCCTCTATTGTCATAGCACACCAGTAGTGCAAAGATGAGCAGAGGCGCTACACCTGTTTTTATTTCCACTTCCTTTATCTTGTGCAACTCCTCCTGAACTTGGCAATTAAACTAGCTTACGCCGTAACTATCAGGAGTTCTTTTTAAACCCTGCCACAGATCTAATAGACGAACAGAAGTTTCTTTGGAGTGAGTGACGCAGAACTACAAAAAACTTGTCCCAGCTTTAACGTCCAAGGCCAGCAGAAGCAAGTTAATTCCCCTGCAACACCCAGAGGAGCAGTGCTTTTTACTGTTAACCTGTGGGACGTGGCATTGATGTTCCCAAGGCACAGTCTGGGGGAGGCATCACACCTGGCTCCCTGAATGAGCAGAAACTTTAGGGACACTTAAGGACAGGAAGAACAGGTAAATGGAAACTACTGCTTTAGTAAAAAGGCACGTATTTCTTACCAAAAGGCTGTGCACAACGCATACATGGCTCTCTTACAGATATGCGTAAGCAAAAAGACAACCTGCTACAGCTTTGTAAAGCTACTGATGGTGAAGGAACCAGAGAGCAGCTCTGAACCGACCACGCTGGAGACGCTCAGAGACCACAAACGCAACCTCAGGCGTGCGGGCAGGACACGGGCAAGCACCGTTGTGCACACACACACACACACACACATGCGCACTCGCCCCGGGCTGTCCTCACCTGCCCTGCCAGCAGCTCCGGCAGGCCCAGGCCGCCGTCACCCCATATCCCCACAGGGCCCCTGAGCCGAGGCTCGGCCTCCGCGGATCTCCCGGCAGGACCTGCAGCCGAGCAGCCAGGCCGTGCGCGCTGTGCTCCGCCAGGCACGGCCACGCTTGTCTCACCCCCTGCACGCCCGGTCCCTGGCACACAGAACCCAGGTCCCGAAAGCCTGGCCGTGCTCGGTTTGGCTCAGCTCAGGCGCTTCCTGAAAAGTTTGCGGGCGAGCTGCGCCGCCGGGGCGGGACGAGCTGGAGGAGGTGCCGGATGCAGCAGGACAAGGGGCAGGCAGTTCTGGGGAAGCAGGCCCAGGCGTCCCACTGTCACGAAAATGCCACAAAATGAGATTTTCCTCACACCGCTGTGGCCTTGGCACCCCAGCTGGTACTGCTGCGGCTCCGCTGGGCTCACACAGGAGCTCAGCCTGTGGGGAACGGGAGGCACCGCAGCTCCTCCTGGTGTGCTTGTTCGCTGCAAGTGCAGGGAGAGAAACTGTAGCAGGAGCTGGGGCTGCAAGCCCAGGAGGGCTTGGGGCTGCAGAGCCAGCCCCCAGTCTGCCCGGTGCCGGGGGGCTCTGCCACGGCTGGGCCTTTGCTGCCACGAGCGCTCTGGGAGGGCGTCCGCCTTCAGCTGGCTGTCTCACAGCGAGGGACACCGCGGGGTCTAACGGCACGCTGGGGCAAGGCCCCGCAGCGTTTGTGCCGCTCTCCATCCGGCTCAAAGGGGCAAAGCCGGGTTTTTCCATAACGGCGAGCTCCCAGCTGGTGCCTCCGTGCTGCGACATGGCGGCGTAGCGCCCCGGGAGAAGCGCCCCTCGCTCAACGCTGAACACGAGCTGCGCAGGGGAATCTCTCTTCCCACGGGGGGTAACCACCAATTGCACGCTGCTTCTCTGAAACGCGTCCTCAGTTACAAAAACGGGAGCCCGGTTGTTTTCCAGTGGAGAGCAGCAGAGCGCTCTCCCTCGTGCAGGGGGCTCCTGGGAGCCCCCGGGGTCCGCCAAAGCCTCCTCACAGCCCTGCTGCCGCACCGGCCCGCGGTTATTTCGGTCCCACGGATGCTGGCACGGCGCTAACTCCCCACTTGATTTCCCTAATCCAGGGGAAGAAACCAAGCGAAGCGAGCGCGGGCGCTCGGTGCCGTGAGGCCACGGCAAGGCCCTGCCGCGGGGGGTGCGACCGCCCCGGTCAGGGCAGAGCAAGGCGGGTGGCATCGCCCGGCCCGCGCGGAGGCCGCGTTTTGCGGGGGAAAAAACGCCCCAAAACCCTAAAAACGGAAAATGAGCAGCGGCGGCCTCGCGCTGAGGCGGCACGGCCCGCCGGCCAGCCCCGCTGTGCGCATGCGCCGCCCGCTGCGCCGCGGCCGCCGCAAAGCCCGCCGCTCCC